>OY987242.1:2011236-2135238 GCA_963920765.1 Ulota crispa | reverse complement strand
GTCGGCGTTGCGGGCCTGTCGAGGCCTGTAGACAGCCCGGGCGCTGGCGCTGCGGTCCTACCGAGACTGCCGGGACTTGCCGGGTGGGCCCAGACAGTGAGCCACGCCTGCCACTTGGCAACCCAATGCCAGCTGGCGGCTGAGGGCACCCCCGCCCCGATACCCTCCCCGGCACCCGGCATAGGGATATCGGGTGCAAGGGCCGGTAAGGGGCTTAGGGGTACAAGACCTGGTAAGCCAATGAAAAGTACCGGGCCCGTTACAAGAAACTTAATTGCTCCAACGCACTTCTTTGTGTCAGTGGCTGCTTTTCATTTTTTGGTGAAGGATGCGAAGATTTATGCACTCGATATTTCCGAAGTGAGTTTTTTTAGTACAAAAAATTCTTCAATTCCAGAGGAATATCGCGACTTGAGTGGAGCTTTTAGTGAGCAAGCATCAAATGAATTGTCAAAATATGGCATGGCGGACATGAGGATTGAATTCAAGTAGGGCCAAGAGCTATAAAATATTGGTCTCCAACCTATGTCACCGGTGGAATTAGAAGAGCTTTGCAAGTATTTAGAGGAAAATTTTGGGAAAAAATGGATTCGACTGTTCAAATCCCTGATATCGGCACTAATTGTATTTGTCAAGAAGAAAGATGGCTCCATTAGAGTTTGTGTAGATTATCGAAATTTGAATAAAATTACAATCTGAAATCGCTACCTGTTACCCTTTATTCCGGAGCTCACAGACCGGTTGGTGGGAGCAAAGATTTTCACTAAGCTGGATATAAAACAGGCGTACCACCGAGTACAGATGTTATTGGGATATGAGTTCAAAACAGCATTCAAAACACGGTATGGGTTGTTCGAGTATTTAGTGATGCCTTTTGGATTAACCAATTCGTTTGCCCAATTTCAATCTTACATGCAAGAAATCTTTGGAGATCTATTGGACATTTCCATAGTAATATATTTGGATGACATCCTCATTTTTTCAAAAGATCTGGAAGAACATGTACGAGTTGTGTAGGAAGTTTTTCAACAATTAGAGAAACATGGACTTTATGTCAAGGAATCAAAGTGTCAGTTTCGTTGTCAATCTGTTGAGTTTTTAAGAATAGTGGTATCTGCTAAAAGGTTGGAAATGTGCCAGGACAAGATTCAAACCATTAAAAACTGGCCCACACCAAAAACCGTGAAGGAAGTGCAAGCATTTCTTGGCTTTGCCAATTTTTATCGACGTTTTACATGTGATTATTCTAGAATTGTCGTTCCCCTTATCATGCTGACAAAAAAGGAGAAAAAATTTGAATGAACCATAGAAGTAGACCGGGCTTTTATGGAACTTTGATCAAGATTTCTCTAAGCACCGGTATTGCTCCACCCTAATTTTGAACAACCCTTCATTGTAGAGGCGGACGCATCCGATGTGGCAACAGGAGCTATTCTTTTGTAGCATGGAGATGATGGGCATCTCCACCCTTGTGCATTCCATAATTCAAAGATGTCTCCAGCAAAAGAAAACTATGATATCTATGATAAGGAGCTCTTAAGTATAATTTTGGCGTTTCAATACTGGCGTGTATATTTAGAAGGTTCACCGCATCAAACCCAAGTATTCTCGAACCACAAAAATTTGGAGTATTTTCTTACTACAAAACAATTAAACCAATGCCAAGCTCAATGGTCTGAATTCCTATCTGCTTTTAACTTTGAAATTCACCACCGGGCAAGATCACTATATGGAAAGGTAGACACTCTTTCTAAACGAGTGGATGTCACCGAGGGATAAAATAAAGAGAATCGACCTTTACTGCAATTGGCTGCGCTTGAGTCTCATGAATCGGTATGGGCGGATGTACAGATTATAGAACGGCTTAAGACAGCGTTGCAAGAGGATGCCATACTACAACCATTATTGTCATTTTTCAAAGACAATTCCAAGCAACCTCCCCAAGATATACGCCGACGACTTCAAGGATACACGTTGGATAATGGAATCCTTCGCTTTAAGGATTTGATATATATATCAGACGATGAAGAACTCAAGCGGCAAATTTTGCGATCTCGGCATGATGCACCAGTCGCGGGACACCAAGGAAGAGCTAAAACTTTGGATTTGGTTAGCCGAATTTTTTATTGGCCCACATTACGCCGCTATGTTCACCGGTACGTTGAGAGATGTGACTTGAGTCAACGATCAAAATCAACTCACCATTCTAGATATGGACTAATGCAACCCATTTCGGCCGGTCATGCATTGTGAAAAAGAATTTCTACCGATTTCACAGTAAAATTACCAAATAGCAGTGGACATGACTCTATCATGGTGGTGGTTGATAAAAACACAAAACTAGGCCACTTTATTCCTATAAAGGAAACGGTTACCTCCAACGAGACCGCTTCATTATATCTACATAATATTTGGAAGCTTCATGGTATACCAGAGGTGGTAATTTTGGATCGTGGGTCAGTTTTTGTCTCTAAGTTCATGAGAAGACTTTACAAACTCCTTAGGATTTGGCCATCTCCAACCACGACTTTTCATCCTCAGGCAAACGGGCAAACCAAAAGGGTAAATCAAGTGCTTGAGCAATTTCTTTGAACTTTCACTACAACCCGGCAAGATGATTGGGCCGATCTCCTCCCAATAGCGGAATTTGCGTATAACAACGCAAGTCATTCTACAATAGGGTTCTTTTTTTTTTATGCCACTTATGGTTATCATCCGGCATTTTTGGTTTCTATACCATCCACATCTATAGTGCCTATGACAAAAGACCGAGTGCAACACTTACAACAAGTCTACAAAGAATTTAAGGTCATGATAAAAATTGCAGAAGAAGACGCCAAATGCATCTATAATTGCGGGATACAATTACAGCCAACATTTCAAATAGGCGATAAGGTTTTTCTTCGGCACGATAATATAACAACAACAGAGCCGTCTCGAAAACTAGCCTCAAAGTTTTTGGGACCATTTACAGTAATTGCTAAACTCTCCAATGTTATTTATTGCTTATAATTACCAAAAACATTGCAAATTCATGCTGTATTTCATGTCTCCTTACTTGAAAGATATCGTCATGATTCCATTCCGATACGACGCCAATTATCACTCCCACCGATTACCACTTCTGATGGAAATATTGAATGGGATGTCCACGAAGTTCTTAATTCACGGATTTTTGGTCGGGGAAAGATTGCAATATCTAGTCTGTTGGAAGGACTACGGACCAGAAGAGAATTCTTGGGAGCCGGCGGCAAATTTAAAAAATGCACCACTAGCGGTGGCAAAGTTTCATAAGAAGCATTCTGGGGCGCCGGCACCAAACCGTAAGAAAACTCTACCTAAGAAGGGGGATAATGTTACAAACTAGTTTGTAATGACGGTTACGTTCGTTAGAGGTTGGTTACCTTTTTTCTTTCCTTCTTAAACCAAGTGAGGAGGTTTGTTCCTCACTTGACATTTTGCTTAATACAATGGAATATTTTCAATATCACCTTTGCATCTCTTAGTGTTTGTTTCTACATTAGGTTATGATCTCAAAATAGGAAAGGAATGTCGACTCTTGATCTTGTATCGTAACTCTAGAGATGCTCTACAGTATCAAGGGACCGAGCAAGCTTGCGGGGTTTAGACGTTCTCAGCGTTTGCCTAGTGGAGGGGTTGAGCGCAGGCTGCCAGAGATTGAGGAGCATGACAGCGGCCCAATTGAGCACTTGGAGCTAACAAAGGTAGATCACATCAATGAAAGGCCTTCCACTTTGGCTAGGCCTGCATCAGGAGCAGGTATGGAAGCTATTCTTATTCTTTTTTGTTTTGTTTAATCTGCGCCCTCTAACTTTGCATTAGGATTATGTGTTATTTGTGTAATTTAGTGAGGAGAGGAAATACATAGCTAGCAACACCATATTGGATAAATCGGGGAAGAATTTACATTGTAGGACTTTCACTATTTTTGCCATTAGGTACATTTTAGCATATTACACAAAAACTTGCATTTTCTTGTACTGTACAATAGTGACATCTCAATGATTGCCTCCAAGAACTTTGATACTTACAACTCTAAGAAACAATGATGCCTAAATGAATTGTATGTGGGATTAAAGTGTACAAAGTGGTCCCTCTATTTTCCCAATTTACCTAATATGGTGTTTAACATGTCTGTAAACATTATATTTACTACATGCCATAAGAGTATGTCGTAGAGAAGTTTCTTTTTCTAGTTGACAAAATTTCATGGTTATCTCTAAAGTTCATCAGTTTACAAGTATAAATTCCCTTAGATTTGTAGAAATTGCACAAATATCCTTTTACCACAATGTTCAAGCTTTTCTTATATAGTACTAGTCACTTTTTTTTCCTATGTGTGCAAGCTACTTCTTATTTGTTCTCTTGCACCCTTTATTTTTACATTGGTCAAGAAGAAAGTAGCATGCATAACAAAGTAAATCCTTGACAATTACGGTCCAAAGATATTTGTGTAATTTTTTAAAAACCACATGACAAATTTTATAGGTATCCATAAATGCTTTTTATTTTTCTATCTTTTATTATTGGTATATTAAAAACCAAGTACTAGATGAATTGACGTTGAACAAAGAAATATATGATTGACATTTGAAATTGCACCTTGGACTATAATTGTACTTGAGTGCATGATAATTCATATCAAACTTGGCATAGACACATGAAATAAATAAATAGATAATATATACACATATATGGGGAAACTACAAATAGGGGTATGAAAACATAAAATATTGCATGTAGGGGCGCGGTTTCAAAATAATTACAAATAGGGGTACACTTTCAAAAAAGTTGTGATTTTTTATATACATTTTTTAGTTTGGTCAATAGTTGATTTAGACACATCACATAAAATGTTAGCTAATTTCTAAAAAACTTGAAGATCTCTCCAAATCAAGCCTAAATAAAGAAATTTTAGGAAAAGGGATGCAATTTTTGGAAATTTTTAATTTTTGTGGAAGTTGGCTAAAATTTAATGTGATGTATCCAAACCAACTAATGTACAAACTAAAAAAAGTTACAAAAAATCACAAATTTTTTTGAAATTATGCCTCTATTTGTAATTTCCCATATATATATATATATATATATATATATATATATATATATATACACACACACATGACACTTGTGCAGTCCAAGTTGTCTTGGTCAACAAATGTGTAAACAAATATTGAATTCCTTGGCAAGTATTGACTACTACCTTTACTTCAAATTTTATTAGATAGTTTTACTAATAACCGACATCATAAAAATAAGTGCAATGGATGGGCAAAAATATTTGGAAATAGGAAAATTGAGCAATATTCTTTGAACTGGCTAGATTTTATCAAACTAGTATAAATGCTTTTATGCAATTAAAAAACTTTGAGCTTAACCGGTTTCAAATTAGAAAGCTTCATATTTTTGCAATATTTGTACCCACTAGGCCACTACATCTAAGAGTGATAAATATATTTGGGATTAGTAGAATTGAATATCAAGCTTAAATTTCTCAACACTTTTGTCCCTCCATTGTACAACATCCAATTAGGTTTTTGGAGTTAAAATACATACATTCATGCTAAAGAGTCTTGTCTCTTTAGCTATACAAAATTAACTTTGTGTAGGTTGTCATGGATTTGATGAAACTTTTTGTTAATTATTTATGACATGTAAAACACCAATGGGTTCAAAAAACGTCATGTATATTGTAATTAGTTCTTGAATTAGAAAATTGCCATTATGACCATACTTATTGTGTTTTGAAGAGGGAGAAAAACGTTTAGAATCTTCACTTTTTCTATTTAACATTTTTGGTTTTTTTTTTACATGCATAAATTTTATTCATTCTAATTGGAGTAGTTGTACAAAAGGTATAGACTATTTGGATCTATTGAAAACTTCCACATGATTTCTATAAAAGTCATTTACAAATAAACGTCTTGCAATTTTTGCAATTGATGTAATTGAAACTTTCTTCACATGTTTATATTAGGATACAACAATATCTTATATCTTATTGTTGAATATGCATTGATTTTTAAATTTTTATGATTTCACAAAAAGATCATAAAAATTTGAACTAGATCATGCATGTATTCAACCATTATTTGTAATATCCCATTCTAATAGATAATATAGTTTAAAGTCTTTATGCAAGTGGTACCACATACGCTTTACAATGGGGGTTTCTATTTTTAAATTTAGACAAATGATGAATATAAAGGTGCAAACAACAACTAAAGTAAAAATATATATTTGTGGATGAGATTGTTTTGTTTGTTTATTTTATAAATGCTACAACAAATCCAAAGAAATTACCTGTGGCAATCAACGGAATAAACAAATTATTTAAATTAACAACTAAAAAAATACATACAAGTATTGTATTTATATTTGAAATACAATACGCATGCTTTTTAGGTGTTACAACCTTTTAACCTATTCAATTGATTATCAGTAGTTATTTGACATATCTAATTAGACATACATGTTCATTTTTTGTAATTTCAGATGACAAAACACCACTTGAACCGTTTTATGACTACAGAAGTGACAGTAGCATAGACCTCTCCGACCTTGTCTTTATTGATGAATGAACACATGATACTAGAGGAGATATTGAGGATCATGACAATTTCAAATATATCTATTGAGACAAATCATGGACTTAGTGATTTCTCACGTATGACCCCGAACCTATTGACTTTATTGGAACATCTACTTCCAACATTTCTTGGTGGTCTTTTCCCACTTTTCATCAATTATTTGAAGTGTTTTGGCCATTTCAAATATTACTAAAAATCTCTAAGGAAAATAATTGATATGCTACCACTATTGATGCTAGTGGAAAAAGTAAAGGGGGTCCGTTATGGGTACCGTGCTACGTCAAAGAGTTGCAAGTGTTTATTGCAATAGTGCAATATATGGGGATGAAGCGGCAGCCAAATATAAAGTTATATTGGCAAAAACTAGGTTCCATATTTCATTGTCTTACAATATCGCGTCTTATGTCTCAAGATTGTTTTATACAATTGACCAAATGTTTATACATATCCAAACCTACAATCTATGACCATAATAAGGCATCACCCGGATATGACAAGATGAGTCACGTACGTTGGTTGATTAATGTTATTAGAGGTTCTTATTAATCTTCATGGAGTATAGGCAAATTTGGTACAGTAGATAAAATGATGATTTGATATAAAGGCATGTCTTATTATGTAAGGCAATATATGCCTCAAAAACCGCAAAAATGAGGAATCAAAGTATGGTGTCTGACAGATTCAATGTCTAAATTTGTGTCTAATTTTGAGGTATATAATGGAAAGGATCCAACCATAGCGCATGAGGCATCAATATTTCGTGGCCATCTTAAATTGGCCCATAATGTTGTCTTGCAATTATTGACTAAAAATGTAGGTCAGGGTCATATTATAGTTACGGATTTTTTTTTTCTAGCATCCCTCTTTTTTTAAAATTATTAGAGAAAAAAATATATGCAACAGGAACTGTAAGGGCAAATAGGATTGGTCTTCCTATAATTTTGAAGAACACCAAGGATTTGGCTAAAAGTACTCAAAGGACTCTACATTGGCAGATGCATAAGTCAAGGTCTATTAGCGCTATTGCGTGGAAGGATAAAAAATCAGTATTACTTATTTTAACTCATGTAGTGCCATTGCAATTTCCTTGTCAACTTCCTCTTGCCATAGTTCTACGTTGCAGTGGCGCACAGCGTAAAGAAATATTGACCTCACTTATTCATCTTGAGTATACTACATATATGAGGGGCGTTGACGTAGCATACCAACTTTGAGCATCTTATAGTTGTCAGACTCAATCTCATAAATGGTAGCATCCAATTTTCTTCTTCTTAGTTGACACTTTGGTTTTGAATATGTACATCATATACCTTGACAAATGCAAGAATATGGTTCTTAAATATTCTCTTATGACGCATTTACAGTTTGAAATCCAATTATGTGAAGCTCTTACAAGAAGTTGGATCTTTAAAACCCCTCCGGAAAATCTTAAACCACATTAACATGTGTGTTATCCGGTAACTACCTCTAGGATGGGCTTATGCGTTGTGTGTAATGATGGTTCATGTCCTGCAAAGCGCCCAAGTATTTATTGTCCAACATGTGACAAAATTATGTGTTTTCTTGCGGGCTATTTTCAAAAATACCACAAAAATCTTTGTTGAAGCGGCAAATGCAAATGTGAGTTCATTATTTTGATTGCATTTGCTAAATTTGTATTCTTTCAATTAATGTAATAATATATATATATAGTAATTCACACTTTCTTTCTTATTAAAATTTATTTATTTTGAAATGCAAAATAAACTAGGTTTTATTTATTATTAAAACATTCACACTAAATGTATATTTTTGTTAGAAACTTATAAATCCTAATTTATATGGAAATGATCAGCTTGAGTACAGAGTCTAGCTTTAGCCGAGCAGCAAATGGAAAGCTGGTAGAAACAGTTATTGAAGAAGAGAAGCCTTGATGGAGAACAATGGAAGGAATATAGAGGAACAGTTGTGGAGCAACCAAGAATATGTTTGGAGGAATGTGCTTGGGAGCAATGGAAGAGGGCAGCAAATTTTGGCAGCAGCATTCTATTATGCACCCGCTCCCTCTATTAGTCATAGGAAGAATAGAAGCAAGAAAACTTGGTTTCTTGCAGTTTTTTGATTTTTTAATTTTGTATCTCCTCTACCTTCTATTTTTTTTGGTTTTTTTGTTTTTGTCTTTTACCTCCTCCCACCTTTCAAGTTTTTGAATTTGTTATACTCACACCGGCTTGGCCTTGTCAGAGGTAATTTTTAATTTTTCTATCTTTTTCTATCCACCCTCGTCCACTTGAAATTTTTTTAACCTCGCTTTCCCCTCTAGCCTAATTTATCCCCACCCCCGGCCTGAGTTTCCACCCACCCTAGTTGGCTTAGTTCCCCCTAGCCCACGGTTTTTTTTTCTGGTTTTCTCACCAATGCTTGAGTGGCATTTTTTGAAAAAGGTTTGTAGCTTGCTGGATCTGTCTGTATTTTTGTTACAAACCTCCTTAGGTCCATAACTTCAATCATCTAAACACTCATATAAAACAATAATCTATACACAATAAACTATATTAACTAGAAGGAGCTCAACCACCCAATCATAGAGAGAGATTAATTCTCAAGAAAAAGTAATCTCCTCACCCTTTGAGCCCCATTTTGTACTATCAATCTTTTCATAAAAATAAAATCACTTTAACTATTTTGATATTTTTATCTTTAATATTCATCTCCAACCCTTTGCTAAGGTAAAAATTTTAGTTACATTTAGAACTATTCTAAATGTGACTCATATCAAATCTCATCTTTTACTTGGAGTTGTCTAGCTCTAAGTTCCACTCCTTATCTTATCATCAATTGTACATATCATATCTTTGTCCTCAAGTTAGTACATCCCATACACTTGTCCTCAAAGATGCATTCCATACACTTGTCATAAAGTTATCATGATACTTATCATCAAGTCATCTTGATACTTATCATCAAGTGTATATATCATGTCCTTGTCCTCAAGTTGTACAATCCCATACACTTGTCCTCAAAGATGCATTCCGTACACTTGTCATCAAGGATATATCCCATGCCTTTGCCTTCAAGTTAGTACATCATGTATACTTGTCCTCAAAGGTACATGTACACTTGTCCTCAAAGGTACATGTACACTTGTCCTCAAAGGTACATCTTGTACCTTTGTCCTCAAGTGTAGTATCTTTGTCATCCAAGTAGAGTTGTCTAACTCCAAATGAACAAATTTATCATCCAAAGATGTCCGCTTTTAAGGCTTTTCTCTTTGTCCCCTAATTCACATTCCATTGTGCAATAGTTCATCCATCAATCATTCATTCATCAATCTTTCATCCATTAACCATTCATTCATCAACCATTCATCCATCAAGGGTCATGACGATTTTGGTTGGAGCTGAAGGTGGCTCCAACGCATGAATTTTTGGAGCATCATGGGATTTTTTTTGTAGGTAAAAAATATTCATTGGTCATTTTTTGAAAACATCCACATAACTATTGCCATTACTTAAGTATTGTATTGAATTGGATTAGGCAACACCTCAAAAAAAATTAAAATGCTCAAATAATTTTAACCCCTAAAGGACCAAGCAAAGTTTTCACCAAAAACTCTTCAAAATTGTCATTTTTAGAGCATCAACCAAATTTGAAAACAAAAGCGTTTTCATGCATATGGGACCATAGGATCTTGTAGAAGAATGTTTTTAGAAGATGTGGAAATTTTTTAGAGTTTTCCACCACATGGCTTGGAAGTTAAAATGGTTTGAATATTCAAAGACGTCTTATGAAAAACCAGGCAGCTACCCTTCAAAAGGTGAAATTCCTAAGGAAAGAAGGCCATGTGGGTGGTGCTTCTCTAAATTCCTTATTCTACCTTAGTAGAGTACATGTCAAAGAAGTTTCAAATCATTTGGAATTGTATAACATATGTAAAAAAATTTGTAAGTAAAAAGAAGTAGAGAATGATTCATGACACTAAGTTGTTAAGAATTTAATTATGGACATGAAAAATGCCAATCCCAATGGTCATAATGTTTTCATAAACAATATTTATCCTTTGGTTTTGTATTTTTTACAAAATGTTGAAAATTGAGTAAAATAGAGGACTTCAAAGTTTATTTTGGAGTAGAGAATCCAAAACTGCCCACAAACAAAAAGTCCTCATAACTTTCATCTTGTTCATCCAAATGGAATAATTCAAAGCTTCCTACATTCACATAAATCTCTTGAACAAATTTAAAATGTTTGTTTTTGAAAAACATTATTTTTAATAATTTGCCCAAGTTGCCCAACGAGGGTAAAAACCAACATATTAGGCCATAATTATTTACTCATAATTCCAAATGTCATGAAATTTAGTGCACATGAAAGATAAACCTTGCCCCCACATTCTGTTAAAATTTCAGCCTAAAATATGAAAAGCTCCAATCACAAGTACTTGCCTAAAATTGCTATGTTTCTAAAAAAGGAGGTTTGGTCCTTTAGGGGTTAAAATGATGGCATCAATTTCCAATTTGATAAGAATTTTATGAAAGCCTAGGCTGCAATGCAATTTTTATTATTGCAATCTGACATTTTTTTGAAAAAATTTCCCCCTTTTTTCCCTATAGGCTTGAAGCTAGCCTTTTTTTTGAGGCAATTGGGCCTCAATTGCCCAAAAAAAAACATTGCCCCAGCCCACTTGAATTTTTTTACCCCTGGTTGGCATCCCCCCCCCCCCCCATAACATTCAATAGCGCTCATTATGCCTGCCCTCCCTCCAGATGAAAAGTGTGGAATATTCCACACTCTTCCATCTTGCTGGATGAAAGAGTGTAGAATATTTTACACCCATCAATAACTAAGAGGACACATGGTTGAATTTGTCAGAGAGTTTATGAAAGAGTGGTTCAATTTAGTGCACATACGTCAATGTGGGGGCCAGACATGTCAGAAAAATAAATAAATAAATAAAAACTTTTTCTTATTTTCTTTTCTTTTGCCAAGATGAAGTTCAAGAATGATAGGCAGCCTCTCTTCAGGCTACTGAATGTTATGCCCCCCGCCTTGAGTTTTTCCCTCCCGGCATGCCCTGCCTCCCTCCACCAGCCCCGTGGCAAATTGGGGGCATGGCAGCTGGGGCTATGCTATGCCCCTATGGGGCAGAGGTAGGGGAATGGGGGTGGAGGGGGCCCGTGATCTGGCCCCTCAAGCCACCATTTCTCCTGCCCCTCCCTAAACTTTTTATTTTTTATTTATTTTTAGTAATATACATATTTTTCAACTTTTTTTTTTTCAACTTGTAGTATATTATGTTTTCTTGCTTTCCACCATTTTGATTGAAGAAATTTAAACTTCTAGATTTTACATACATTGTCCAATTTTGCCTAGTGTATTTACAAATTTCATGACCTTCCAACATTCAAAGATATTTTGAAGTATGCTGTACATTTTCAATTGGTCTAAAAAGTCTCCTGCTAAATCCTAACTTGATTTTATACATGAAAAAAATAAACCTTAACTTTCCGTAGAGCAATTTTTTTAATACAAGAGTGGTCAAAGGCTTCTAAAATTTCTAGGCAGCAAGGAAAAAAACTTTTTTCTTCACTTTAGGTGTAAATATCTAACTCCTCTCAATCTGGATTGACCTAAATTTTCTCCCGTAAGTTCCTCTAGTAGTCTAGAGCAAGATCCTATGATTGGATTTCAAAAAAAAAAAAACTCTACTTTCTATTCATTCCTCCAAAAGTGGCAATTTTGAGTGACTTTTCCAAAAAAAAAGGGCTCAGTATTTTAGGGGTTAACCCCTAAAAGTCATAGCAAACATTTTCTAGAAGCAAAGAATTGAAGAAAAAAATTGAATTGTCAGTCATCAAACTTTATAATCTATATTTGTACTGTGGGTTGTTACAAATATTATAGATTTTCCCCTTAAGGACCACACTCATTTTCACAAAATCCACTAAAAACAGGGGATGTAAGCAAAAATGTGCAATTGAATCAAATATGGACCTAATTTGAATAATCCAACCATATGAATGCAAAGAACACCTTGTTTGTTGTAATGTATCAAAATTTCTGCTATATCTATTGTTGGAGTTGAAATATTATAATGATTGAGTGAGCCGTATGCGGAAATTCTCTAGTGTTTCATGCTTGTGTGGTTTTGAATGTTAACACTTCATGCAAGCTTTGATTGAGAAGAGCCTTGCATTTCTAGAAAGCAAGGTTTCCCACCTTTCCAGCGAAACTAGTTTCACACAAAATAGACAAAAATAACAATCACAAGGTGTAGCTAAGTGGACAAAAATGGTCAAAAATCCCACTTTCTTTGCTACCCTGAAACGGTTGTCCAAAAAATTTGATAACTATCTCGTGATCACATGCGTTCTTCAAGACCAAATTCCAAATTATTGAGTGATTCAATCTATAAGCCAAAACCCACTCCTTGCA
Source organism: Ulota crispa (assembly GCA_963920765.1). Lineage (NCBI taxonomy): Eukaryota > Viridiplantae > Streptophyta > Bryopsida > Orthotrichales > Orthotrichaceae > Ulota > Ulota crispa. Next base: position 2,122,213 of record OY987242.1, on the reverse strand, counting down.
ACCAAAACATGGTGGCCTGGTTTTTAAAGGGTTGAATCTCACCTGTTGATGGGAGTCTGTAGTAAGTAATTCCCAAAACCTTGTAAGGTAGGAGCACCCATAAGCGTCAAACTAAGGGTTTTCAACATGCTAAGTATCAATACACAGCTAGCAAATCATATGATCCTATTAGGAACAAACAAATATTGAGTTTGCACTTTTGAATGTATTATTTGGATATTGTGAGAATAAGTTGTGAATTTTTAAAGAGCAAATTGCCATTGCACCCACAACCACTTTCAAGATTTCATGTTCACATGTTGTACATCCTTGTAATTACATCTATTCATTTCCACAGATTTTCCAAGATTTCAGAGGTGAGAGTTATGGGGATAGTGACACTTATGGGGGCAGTGACGCTTATGGGAGTTCCTACTTTAAAGTAAGAGGCTCTATAAGCAATCATGTTCTAAATATGTTTCATATTTAAGAATGAGTGATATTTTCTTTTAAATATTTATTATTATTATCATTGATGAGTTAAGTATGCTTAAATGGTCAGTTCATGGACCTCTTACCTTATTTGCACCTGTATTACCCTTCGAGTGATATGTCAGGGCAAGGTTAGCCTTTCTTTTATTGCAATTACTGTAAGTTTGTGTGTCAAAACAATGAAAGAATTGAATTTCGATTCTTTCTGAATTTCAGTTTTTAAAACTAAAACATCTTTGCAATATTTGAGTTTGCCACTCCTGTACCAAACGTGCACAAATTTGTAAGCTAGGACTGGAGTTGACCATATTTCACTAAATACTCCTATATGCTAAGTATTCAATAATTTGGAAAATTTTACACCAGTGCTATTGCTGTCTTATATACCGATAAGATGGCACATATGCCAACCAGGGATGTTATGGTGCTAGTGTTGGCTGGTGTTTGTGTTGGTTTAGAACCAAGGTGTGTAATTTTTGTAATAAAATTCTCTATATTTTAGTTATTATTGACAAGAATTTTACATATATCTCAATAGTATCTATGTTGGGCATTAAAATGGATCAAACTAAGGCTTAATGATTTCACCTTTAATCATTTTTGCTTAATCTAATTATAGAAAGTTCTAAAAAAACCAAAGCAAGGGGGTTAATTCATAATACCTCAAATGCTAAAGTGCATTCAAGAAGAAGAGAATTAACTATTATTCAAGATTGAAAAAGTTTCAATAGTGTACATGGTTATCTTCACATATTAGTAAATATACGTAAACACAAGACCTAACATACTTCTTGATGAATTAGTATAAGAGTTGTATATAAGTTAGAGTAAATTTAGAAAGGGTGGTATTGAATTCAAGTCATGTTGCAAGAAGGTATTAATGAGTAATGCCATGATGTTGAGCTAGAAGTAAGAGAAGCATGGTCAAGTCTAAACATGTCTTCCTCCTTCACTCCTAAGTATACATTCCATTTTGAAAAAATTGTAATAACCTCATCAAACTCACACAGCTTCCAAAATTTAAACTTTATTGTTGATGGTTTATATTAATAACAATGTTCTAACTATCTTGAAGCACTTCCTAAGATTCTATTGGAAGGAATTGTCTACAAATCTCAAGTTTTAAATATGTTTATCAACACTAACTCCTGGTGAGGGACTTATCCATATAATTTATTAAAGCCATTAGATTGGCAAAACTTCCAACTTTTAAACTTTTGATTTGATTTTGTTTTTTTAATATAGAACCATCTTAAACTAGCAAAAATAAGCTTATATGGAAGTATATAATTTTGTCATTTGTTGGCCAAATTACATAATAAAATACATAATAGTAACTTACATTGATAAATCTTGGTGATTTATTCTATATGAATGCTTGTGATTTTATTAGAGTCAAGATGGCTTTGTTTTGTTTTGCTGACATGGTATTTAGATCATATTTGTTCTTGCCAAAAGCTTTCCAATACCCTATGCAATGAAAGTGGTTAAATTATTCAATACATTTCATTTCTTCTTCATCTTCTTTTACAAGATTGTTAGTTTTTTTCTTTTTTTTGCACCAAAGATTATATATTAAAGGTAGGGACAAAAAAAATGTAAGATATTTTCCTTTGCACAATGCTCTTTTGTAGATTGAATATCTTTTCCAAAAAATGTTTTGATTTTTATGAATCCTCTCAAAAATCTTGCAAATAATGCCTTCTTGCAAGCTATGCCTTCTGCAACTAGGCTCTAGATCTTCCATTTATTAAACTTTGTAAAGGCAACAAGGTATACTTTTCTTCCATTCACACAAAGTTTTCAACAAAAAAAACTGTAGTATTTGTTTGTTCATTATATCATTTGCTAGCTTAAGATACAGTATTGGTTTAGGCAACACATTTGGAATTTAAGAAACTGAATTTTGCAAGATAAACAAATTTTTGAAGATTTGGAGAATTCTTGGATGTAGCTTGTAGTTTCAAAGCGATACATGAACATATTTCTACGTATAAAGCTTAGCTTCTAGATTTTGGGAAAATATTCAAACAATGGATTTCCGCGATTGACTATGTTTTTATCCTACAAAACTTCATTTCAACTGTTTTTGCTCTCACCTTTTATCAGATCTCAATACAGCAATTGGAAATTCTCCTTGGTCATTGCTTCACCCTTTTGGTACAAACTTGCTTTGCAAGAGCTTTTGCCAGACTAGAATTTGTTCCTTGCTAATTATATGAAAATACTTGTTGAAGGCAATTAGGTAGTTTGCCTCAAAACAATGCCAAAATGATAAAAATACTTTAGAAAATATTCATCTACTACAGAGTCATCAACTTTTTTCAAATATTGTATAAAGAATAACTCTAGGGAAACAGTTTGTAGCAATTTTGTTAATTTTGAAAATATGAAGGAAAAAAAAAACCATCTTCAGCACCGTAAACAGTATCCTGGATTCTTGTGGAGCTCACATAGATTTTCCCAATCCTACTGGAAGCCACCTCCCCAGAGTGAATGAAGGGGGAACAGGGAACAGCCCTTCACAAAATATATTAAAATACCAGGGAGTAGAATAATTGCAAAAGGATAAAATAGCAGTCCTCCTGAAAGGGCTCGATATACTCACTACACGTCATATTTGTGGGGCCAGGGTGGAAAATCTATGTTTTTTACACAAACGAGGGTAAAGGTAATAAACTGTGTCCTATTTTGGTGTTGGTCAAATCTTTTCACTTGAGAGGTTTGATGAAAAATTAGGATTTCTTCCATGTATGAATTCAAGATTCCAAAATTCAATCTTCTAAAGGTTAGTGCTTAGAGCATCTTTAGCATTGCCCTTCCAAATTTGACACACTTCAAGCCGATGTCAAAGGAGAACCAATACTTAGTGTAATGTCAACCAATTGAAATTGTAAATAGCTGGTTGAATTTGAAATTGTCAAAAGAATCATTTAATTTTCACACAAAACCATTTGCATAATACATTGTAGTATAACTGTAGAATATATCTTATGCAATCTAATAAAAAAATTGTTGAGTATGAGAATTAACGCTGAATTTTAGTTGGTGAAATTAATAAGTTTTCCCAAATATTGCTTCAAGTATGTACGATAAGTGCCCTAGTCCTCTCAAAACACTCTCAGAGCACTCCATCCTAGTGTATCAAGCAATGGTTCAAAAAATATTCATCCTAAGGTTAGTGAACTTTATCTTATATTATCCTTGGTGAATGCGGTTAAATGACAATTAATGAAGCATGTTTGAATTGCAAAGCAATGTTTAAATTTTGGACATTTTTTGCCAAAAAAATTGCCAATTTTTTGCTAAAATCATACCTCATTATGCAATTGGCTACTAAAACATTGCTAGAATTTGGATGAAAGATGTTGATACTAAAAAAATTATGGATGAATGTGCAAGACATTGTTGATTCTATTAATTTCTATTCAATTTTTCCTTACTTGCTTGCATTGTTGGGTGTGTGTTGCATGACCAACAAAAAATAAAATAAATGTTGAGTACAAGGATGTAGACCAAGAAGTTTGAGAGCTTTTAAAAAATTGATATAATCTCTTGAAGTGTCATGTTTGAAGTGCAATGCTTGAGATGCTCTTAAACTCTTATATTTCTTGGTATGTGAAAAATCAAAGTTTTTTCACCTTGGCCCCACAAATGCATTTATGCATTACAACATCCCTCAATAAGTATACACTTGGGCCATTTTTGCTATTAAAAGTACTTTGTGTAATATAGAGTATAATTTGCATTTTCTTGCCTTGCATCACATTTTGTAATTCTTATGCAATCCTAATCAAGCATATCAAATTTAAGTTCCAAAAAATGAAATCTCCAATTTTGGTAAATTATTTTGTATTGAAATTCATGGTTTTACATGAGAATTGATTAAATAAAGTTGGTGATAGAATTTTTGAAATTTGGTTGCATAAATATGTAGGAATTGTCCATATGCACCTTTTTCAAGTTAAAACAAATACCATCAAGTAATAAAAACATGATCTACAAAGAAATCAACTTGGGGTGTGGTAGGACCAAAATTCGTAAAATAGACATCTTTGCATGAAAATAAAATTTTGCTATTTAGTACATACATTGTGAATAAGTTTGTACTTTAGAACGTGATATAATGCTTGCTTGGCAAAAAACTAGTTTAACCCCTAAAGGACCAAGCCCTTTTTTAGTGAAAGTTACTGAAACTTGCCACTTTTGGGGGAATAAGTACAAAGGTAGGAAAATTAATTATTTTTGGAAATTGTAAGATCTTGCCCTAGACTATGGAAGGTACTTGTGGAAAAAAAATCAGCTCATTCTAGATGTAGAGGAGTGAGATATTGACCTTTGAAGTAATTTTTTTTTCTGCTACCCAAAAATTTCAGAAGCCTTTGATTGCCTCTAAATTTTAAAAAAATGCTCTATGCAAATGTGAGGTTTATTTTTCCCATGTAGAAGACCAAGTTAGGTGAATGTGGGAGAAATTTCAAATGAATTGGAGGTGTGAATCATACTTTGTAAAATTTTGCAATGCTGTAAGGCCATCGAATTTGCATATACACTAGGCAAAATTGGAGGATTTATGTAAAATTGAGAAATGTGAATTACTTTGATCCAAATGGTGCAAATCAAGAAATCTTAATCTACTACAACAAGGAAAAAAAAATAGTCAAAAAACAAATTCACAAAGAGCACAAAAAAGTAAAGCACCAAAGGCAAAAGGAATGGAGGTATGGGAGTTTTGTGCCTGCCTGCAAACTAAAACTTTTCACTCATAAATTGAAATTGAATGATTCAAAGCTCCCCACATATGTATAAATCTAGAGAACCAATTTCAGATTTTTGTTTTGAAAAAATGTTATTTTTAGGAAAAAATTTGGCTACCCGATCTCCACTATTTTTCAGAAATTCATGCATAACTTCTTCAATAAATGTCGGAATGAAGAAAAAATTAGATGCCCACATAGGTCTTTGAATTCGACATCTTTCGTAAAAGTTTCATAAAATTTTACAAAGTAGTTTAGTTGTAAGTACATGCCCAAAATCCCAATTGTCCCGCGAGGGGACAGTTGGTTCTTTAGGGTTTAAAAATGAAAAAACCTATTTTGTAAAATTTGGGCATATTGTAGGTCACACTAGAGTTTTTGTAGATCAAATCTTATTTCTCAAGGGCTTTTTTTCAGCATGGAAGATGTGTGTATGGATGTTTTCCTACATATTCATGCAATCCAATCTCAAAATTTCATCACTAATGTTTTTCAATTAACCCCTAAAGGATCATTGTCCCTTTGGGGGACAAATGAGATTTTGGGCATCTACCTACCGCCTCAATTTTTGTCATAATTAATTGAAACTTTTTGAAGATAGAAAAACATATTAGCTTTTGGGGAGTATCATTTTCATTCCAATCTATGCTAGGGAGCAAAAGTTATGCCCAAATAAGCAAAAAAATGGGGAGGCCGGGTAATACTTTTTTTACAAAAACTTAAAATTTTAAAAAAGAAAACAATAATCTCATATGTTAGTTTTGTCTACATCTGACGCTCTGATTCATTCCATTTGGACTGGTTATGAGAAAATTATGGACAATTTGTTTTTTGAGCAATTTAAGCATCCTCTTGAAAAAATAACTTATAAAGTTCATTTTTGAATGCAAGATTAATATTTTTTCAAAAAAAAAATTCTGGAAAGGGTGAAGTTTGCTTTCTAGAACAATCTCACTATTGAGATTATTGTGTTTCAATTCCGTTGCAAGGTTATTAACAATTTTAGTTTTTGTTCAATCTCATACCTTCTTCTATTGAATATTATTTTTAAGAATGAAAATTAAGTACTTTTTGTTTTAATTCTTTTCCATAAATTCTCAACTCAATTTTCCACCATTGAAAAATAAACTCCAAAACTTTGCAGTACAAAGATTTTAAGTTACAAAAGTTTAAAGTTAAATAATCTAGTCATACTCATTATGTCCAGCATAACATTCAATAGCCTGAAGAGAGGCTGCCTTTCCCTCTCTTCAAGTATCATCCACGAACTTCATCTTGACAAAAAAAACATATATGTAATTTTTTAAAATTTTTAAAATTTTAATTTTAATTTTCTGACACGTCTGGCCCCCTCAACGTGTGTGCACTGAACTAAGCCTCCCTTTCATAAACTTTGACAAATTTAACCAAGTGTCCCCATAGCTAAAGAAGGAAGTGGAATATTCCACACCATTCTCTTGGAGGGAGGGCAGCCTTTACTAGTGCTATTGAATATTATGAGTATGATGCAAAGTCCTTTGATTGGGAAAACAAGGTGACAAAAACTTCTAAGAGGACACTATACTGTACAGTACTAGTTAGTATTGATAAATAGATCATGTTTTGGCATTCCAAAAATTTGTATACCAAAAAATGTAAAGGTCATTTTAATCTCATATTTTTGGCATGTGATTCTCATGCAATTCCAATGGACCATACCAAATCTTGGTTACTAAAAATAAAAAATCCTATTTTTGGTAATTTTTTTGTGTCAAAATTGCGGTTTTACAAGAAAGTTGATTAAAACACATTGGTGATGAATTTTTGAGATTTGCATGGATGTGTGGGAGACATCCATGCGCATATCTTTCCTTCTAACAAACATCTTCAAAAAGTTCAAAATTCCTTCAATGGAGGCTTGAAAGTTGGTGTAATTATAACCAAGTTTAGTAAAATAAATATCTCCATTTTTTAATTGGTTTTTGGCAAAATAAACATATCATCATGTTCAAAGGTATAGATTTATTCATAATGTATGAGTTAAATAGCACAATTTAATTACCATAAAGAATTATTTATTTTACTAAATTTGGTCATGATTACACCAGTGTTCAAGTCTCCATTGAAGGAGTTTTGAACTTTTTGAAGATGTTTGTTAGAAGGAAAGATGTGCGCACAGATGTCTCCCACACATCCATGCAATCAAATCTCAAAAATTCATCACCAATGTGTTTTAATCAACTTTCTTGTAAAACCGCAATTTTGACACAAAACAACTTACCAAAAATAGGATTTTTTATTTTTAGTAACCAAGATTTGGTATGGTCCATTGGAATTGCATGAGAATCACATGTAAAAATATGAGATTAAAATGACCTTTACATTTTTTGGTATACAAAATTCTTTGGAATGCCAAAACAGGTTCTACCTATCAATACTAACTGGTACTTTACATCGAACCTTCTCAAAGGACCAACAAGGCCCACGCATTTGCCGTAATGAGGGTCCCAAAAAGAAGGCTAGCTTTTATAAAATCATAAAATACTTTTGAGAACTTCAATGTATCTACAGGTGTTGCCCACAGGTGCTAAGGTAGTGTGCTCATAAACCATCCATCTAAGGGCTAAAACTGAATTTTGGGGAGCTGAAATTTCTTGAACTATTTTTCAATAAATCTTCCTTGAAAGACAAGAAGAATTGACATCTAACCCAAATTATTTCATGTTTTTTGGAGCTTTGTGGAATTAGTTATGAAATTTTGAAGTAGAAAGGCCATAGGTCTCTAAAATTGCCCACCTCCTCAAATGTAGACTACTTGTACATTTTAAAAACTTATGAAAAAAATCATGTATAGCAAGGGAACATTTGAGAAGGTGAGTTGTTTTAATGCCTGGACTGTTTTTGAACAGACTACCTTATCCTAGGCAAAAATTGTGATGGGTGTTGGCCAACTTGGCTCCCATGCCACTCTCTAGCAATAATAAGCTCATTCCTATTTTGAATATATACTGATGCCAAAGTGGTAGTACTTCTCATTTAGGGCCATTTTTCATGGGGATCGGAACTGGAGGGGGCTTCTAGACTTACCCGGGCAGAGTCAAGGAAAAACTCTGAAATCTTTATCAGACATAGAATTTAGAAAAGAACTTTCAATTAAGGGTCCAAGCCTCTAGGATTGCAAGTCAACTTTTGCAAAATCAGAGGCCGGAGGTCTAACTCAAACCCCTCCAGCCCCATGGAAACTGGCTCTTAGACTTAGGTGAGGTAAACATTTGTGGGTGGATCATGCAAGACAATACTGAACTCTTGGTTAATACTTGTGTTGTATCTAATAAAAATTTAAAAAGTTATCCAAGATTTTAGCTTTACCTTTTGAATATTATGCTTTTCAAATTCCCCAATGAAAGTTCTAACCTTGGCGGAGTTGGCGCCCCCTATTATGTCCTGCTTCCCAGTTGTGGTACTCTAGTTAAAAGTTAAATAGTTAGATAATGGTTATATATTCTACTTGTAAGCATAGTTTAAACTAAATTCTTTGAATTTTCAGTTGACCTAACACTTGTGAATATGTAACAATAAAAATTGCTAAATGGTGTCGCATTGAGTAATCATAACAATGGAAATTGCTAAGTGGTGTCATGATGCATAACATCACTTTTGTCCTCAAAAAGGACATGTGGCAATATTTTTTCAAGTAACAATTATGCATGTTAAGGGCTTCATGTAAATGTATTCTCATATTTGTGCCACTCGTTATTTAGGTTCTGCACTTATTTCCATTAGCTTAGTCCCTGAAGGACCATTGTCCCTTTGGGGGATAAATGGGATTTTGGGCATGTACCTATGGTTAAATTACTTTGCGTGATTTTATGAAACTTTTATTAAAGGTAAGGAATTCAAAGATTTATGTGGGAATGTAATTCTTTCTTCATTCCAACATTTATTGGAGAAGTTAAAAATGAAAATCTTGAAAATGATGCTCATTGGGCAGCCAAAAACTTCTTTAAATTTTTTATTTTATTCAAATAAAAATCCAAAATATGTTCTTTAGACTTACATAGACGTGGGGAGCTTTGAATCATTCAAGTTTGATAGATGAGATGAAAGTTATGAGAAGTGTTAGTTTGAAGGTAGGTACGGTTTTGAGAGAAACCACACCTACCCGCAAATTGAAACTTCTCATAACTTTCATCTCATCTATTAGAATTGAATGATTCAAAGCTCCCCACGTCTATGTAAGTCTAAAGAACATATTTCAGATTTTTATTTGAATAAAATAAAAAATTTAAAGAAGTTTTTGGCTGCCCAATGAGCATCATTTTCAAGATTTTCATTTTTAACTTCTCCAATAAATGTTGGAATGAAGAAAGAATTACATTCCCACATAAATCTTTGAATTCCTTACCTTTAATAAAAGTTTCATAAAATCACGCAAAGTAGTTTAACCATAGGTACATGCCCGAAATCCCATTTGTCCCCCAAAAGGGCCCTTGATCCTTTACGTTAGAATGCATTTGTGTAGGGCCCTTACCCTACACAAAGCTGTGATGAAAATTTGTTGCAGGTTTATATACATTCAAGTTGGGTATTGATTTTTGCCTTACCTAATTATAAGAGCAAAATCTAAAATCCCTACTAAAGAAAAAATCCCAAAATCTGTAGTCATGCTAGCATCTTTCCCTCAGCAAATCAAGATTTGAAACTTACCATACAGTGTGAAGTTCCAATTATTAACTTGTCAACCATCTATAGTATGAAATTCCAATGTGATTTAAGATTTGTGGCATAGTGTTAACCCCTAAATGCCCAAGCTCTTTTTTTTTGTGAAAAATCACTCAAAACTGTCACTTTTGGGGGAGTGAAGAGAAATGTAATTTTTTTTTTTTTTGGAAATCCAACCTAAAGATCTTGCCCAGACTATAGGAGGTACTTGTGGGAAAAAAATCAGCTCATTCTAGTTGTAGAGGAGTGAGATATTGACTTTTGAAGTGAAAACAAAAGTTCTTTTCCGTGCTACCCAAAAATTTCAGAAGCCTTTGACGGCTCCTATATCAAAAACATTGCTCTACGCAAAGTTGAGGTTTATTTTTTCCATGTAGAAGACCAAGTTAGGTAAGTGTGGGAGAATTTTCAAATGAAATAGAGGTGTGGATCATACTTTGTAAAATCTTGCAATGCCGTAAGGTCATGAAATTTGCATATACTCTAAGCAAAAGTGGAGGATTTATGTAAAATTCAAAAACCCAAATTACTTTGATCCAAATGGTGAAAACCAAGGAATCTTAGTCTATTACAATTGCAAAAAAAAAAAAGAGTTAAAAAACAAATAAACAAAGAGCTCAAAAAAGTAAAGCAACAAGTTTTACAAGGGGGAAAAGGAATGGAGGTTTGGGAGTCCCATACCTACCTGCAAACTAAAACTTCTCATAACTTTCATCTCACCTATCAGAATTGAATGATTCAAAGCTTCCCAAATACATAAAAATTTTAAAAAAAATTTCAAAATTTTATTTAAAAAAATTGCAATTTTTTTTTTTTTTTTTTGCCCAATTCTCCCTTGTTTTTTAGTTATTCATGCATAACTTCTTCAATAATTGTCAAAATGAAGGAAAAATTAGATTATCACATAGGTCTTATAATTCCCCATCTTCAATAAAAGTTTCAGAAAATCATACAAAATAGTTTAGCCATAGGTACGTGCCCAAAATCCCATTTGTCCCGAAGGGGACAATGGGCCTTGAGGGGTTAAAGACCTTCTAGGTTCCTATGGTAGACAAAACTCAATTGATGTTTGTTTGGCCAATTTTTTCTGGTTGTTAAAAGGACAAATTCCTTCATTTCTTCGAGCACAAGGATACTGAGGTCCTTGTTGTGAAGACGTGTTCCTAAGTACAATTTAAAAAAACTATTAAATAATAATTACAAAAAAAACAAATCTGGTTATGGCCTACAAATTATATTTAAGGTAGGAGCACTCATAAGCGTCAAACTAAGGGTTTTGAACATGATGATTATTAATAAAGAACTAGCAAATTATAGGATCCTATTAGGAACAGAAAAATAATGAGTTTGTACATTCAAATGTATTTTTATTTGGATATTGTGAGAATAAGCTATGAATTTTTGAAGAGCAAACTGCCATTGCACCCATTACCACTATTAAGGTTTCATGTTCACATGTTGTACATCCTTGTCATTACATCTATGCACTTCTAGAGTTTTCCAAAATTTCAAAGGTGACGGTTATGGAGATACCGACTCTTATGGGTGTTCCTACCCTTACATATATGGATCTATCGTTGTATACATCAACATTCTTGTACAAACTCTAAAACGAAATGGTCAAAATTATTTTAAAACTAAGTCATCAGTTGAACTTTTCACAAGGCTGATGTCCTCTAAACTTAAGGTGATAAATCCCAGTTTTAACATAAAGTAATAATTCTCAAACTTAAGTTTTAAAGCTATTTGAAGGCCATGTATTGAGCTAGATATGTTTGTTCTTGAAAAGAACATAAGATTTTACTTGTCAAATAATTGCAACAATTTTTTAAAGGTTATAACAAAATATATGTTATTAGGAGGAAATTAACAAACAAAATCTAACAACACATGAATGAATGGAAAAATCAAGATTCTGTATGTATGGCAACGATTTTCATTTATTCATCATTCAAATATGAATTCTCAATCATGAGAGGTATCAAGCATAGGATTAATTGATCTACGTTGTAGACCGAGTTGGCGAATATTGCTGTAGAAGGAGCCTAGAAATTGACTATGATTGATGTGAATAAACATTTGTTAGTTGTACTTAGGAACATGGTAGTTGTAAAGTCAAAAGGTACAAAAATTTGCCCTCAGCCACTTCTGAGCCAGTTCTCAAAATATTTCATGTAACATATGAGTCATTTTTGTTGGAAGATGATAAAATTGGATTACAAAAGACAGTGAATAGAGAAATTGCCATGGATCTTAATGTATGTTTTTACAAATAAACGGAAGAACTAACCTATACCAATTGCATTCAATAACAGTTAGCGTATAACAAGAGGTTGGTTTAAATTGAACAACACTGAATTAAATATATTTGTATTGGAGATAGACACCTTCATTTAGATGACATTACATTGAAGCAAACCACTTTGTCAATGTCAAATATTGCAACCAAGTCAAAAATCTTTAAGATAAAGAAAAGTGCATTAGAATTGAATGCTTTTCAGATGAAGACAAGAGTATTGAACAATTTTCAAAATTAAAAAGATAGCTAGATCTAAATAATATGTGCAGTAGAATTCAAAATACTTCTAATGATAACTGTGATGCTTTACTTTGATGACTGGTTTTAGATAGAGTATAAACTAGAATAGAAGAAGAAATAATTTGGTCTATTTGTAAAATTGATGTCTTATATTGAAAATATAAAAATTAGAATTGAAAATGATTTTTTTGGGTTTATCTCTCTTCTGTAACCAAGTGATTGACTTTCTGGCTTAAACTTGATGGTTTAGGTCTTGTTGTTTTATTTTAATTGGTGTGTGTTTGTCTTAGTTAAAGTGGTTGATTCAAATATTGTTAATGAAAAATTTGTAGCAAAGTGGTTTTGAAACTCTACAAGAGAAATGGTTCTTTGAAAAGAAAAGAAAAATGTTTTACTTTACCTAATCTAACAACACTAACACATCTAAGTTTATGCAAACCTAGCTTTTGTAGGTTTTTGGGAAAAATGCACACTTTCTAAATAACAAAAGCCCAAGATGTGTTTCACTAGAAGAAATAATTGTTCTAAATGACTAGTTTACAATGTTTGCAAATGTCCTTAATGACTATACAATGACTGAATCACAATTCTTCAAGACATTTGCAGTTGTTGTGAACTAGTTGTTTATTGCAATATTTCTTGTAGTGTTTTGAGCATTTTTGTAGGTAATACTTTTTGAATATAATTTTTTTTAATAATTTTGTTAAAAACCACAAGGAATTAGTAAGGTTGGGTCCACACCCTTGCTATATTGAGCATAACAACAATGACCTTGACTAGATATTCTTCATATTTAAATCCAAAAACTATACTACTTGAATGTTGTGGTGCCTTTTATGCTTCAACTAAGATTCAAAAGAAAAAAAGACTTCCACATTTACAAATGAATGCAACTAAAAAAGAACCAAAGAAAAAATTAGCAACTAGTTGGAGAAGAATTTTTGGGCTATGTACGTGCACACATAATAGGTAGGCATGCACAACAAGATGTGGGCTTTTCCTTCATACAAAGCTTGTATTACCTTTGCACAAACATGATTGACACCCAAAGTTCATTACTTACCAAAAAGTTGTAAAGACCAAACAAATGCATGATTTTTGTGCATTTTGCAAGATCTAGGATGTTGCATGTCTAAATTACTCTACTCTATGGTTTTAATCTTTGTAGCTTGGACGACAATGTTGTAATGTGAGCTTTCCATTAGGAAATCAATTCACGTTTTTCCAAGGATTAAAGAATAGCTCCTCCAACTAGACTAGTTTTTGTGACGCTAGTGGAACTCAGTGGCATTAGAGCATTTGCACCCACACACGCTCAAAAACCCCGCGATAGCACTTGTTGTGGCCTCTTTGTTTGATGCGCCTCACCGCAAATGTGCCAACGCCCTAAACAAGATAGGGCCCGCTCAATTGTAGATTGAACATTGAAAAGTTTAGGATTTAATGAGTTGTTTGCGCATCCAAATTTAGGACAATCAAAACTTGTTGGTTAGTTGACACAAGAGGCCCACAATTGAAACTTGACACTTGTCCTCTGTAATACCCTCTCAATGCTTGCTTGTACTTGCTTGAGAGCAACGGTGGGGCATTGAAGATTTGAGCGTTGCGTGCAAGGGTGCGAATGCTCTTACAAGCCTCCCCTGTATATGTTCAATTATAGTAGTTGAGGTTGCCACGTAAGCAGGTCCCCCTCCGTCCCCTTTGTCTCAGAAAGGCCTTCAGCTAAAAAAAACTCGACTGCAAGTAGCTCACAAAGTAACCGGAATTCGGCTAACTCAGCCCAGTCAAAGACCAGGAAACAAAAAGGATTCTAAAGAGGAAAAGACGGCACTCCCAAAGGAGCATAACCAACAAAATCCTTTCCTGGACCCTCTGCCGAACCTACCCCGAGCCTAAGGTTCGGAATCCCTGTCCCGAAGACACTCGAAGGCACAAGGGAGAGAGGGAGAGAGGGAGAGAGAGCAGAGGACAATCCATGTGTGACGCCAACAGCGGCTGCTTACGCCATCGAAGTTCCGTGAGCGCGTCCATAGCGTCTCTCTTACCCAATCCCTGCCTCTCCCGATTCTCCCCTCCCTGCCGACCCTTGCAATTCGACCGCGAATTCCCCTTCTCTCGCCCTCGGAGCTCCGTTTCCAGCTCAATTGCACCGGTTTTGGCAAGTTTTGAGTCCCTTGAACCTCTCTCTTTTGTTAAGGCTTTGTCAGAACTGCTTAGAAAGCGGGGCTGTGGGTTGCAATAGCGAGAGTGCGAATTTTGGTGTGTGGATGGCGAATATTTTAGCTTTTGGTTATGAAATTGTGTGTGGGCTTTACAGTTACAGGATTAGAAGAGTGCTGAGTAGTAACCAACTGGTTTCTGTTATTGATCCCCTTTGTTTCTATTTTAGAATTGGCTGCCTAATTTTGCAACTGCTTGTGACTGAGAGTCTCTTGGGTTGAGATTCTCCCTCATAAGCTGGCAACTGGAGCTTCTGTTTGACTTGAGTGTGACTGGTCGGCTCTCCTCCCAAGGACAATCGAGGGTTGATGAGAATATGGACGTTCGAGTTCTCTCGAATTTGAACTGGCGTTGCGTTTTTGAGGTTGATCTCTTTGAATGATGAGGTTTCTTGGTTCTCATCGTTCGTTAACTTACAATTGATGGTGATGTTACCTTGGTCTTTGTGAATTCTCCATGTGCGTTGGATGGAATGAACGCTGATGAGAGTTCTGTGTGGGATTGGGTGTTGTGTGCAGATGGGAACATGAGGAACACGGTGAGCAGTTGAAGAAGTGAAGCCATGGGGGGTGCGTGTTCACGCAAGAGGGACCAGAACACGGTGGAAGCAGATGATGGTCAGAGCAGTCGCTCCGGACGACTGAGCCGTAGTGTGAGCTTGCGATGGCCTGTCAAGCCTCCACAAGCGCTGGAAACCCTCGCAGCAGGTGCGCACAAGGCAAACACCCCGCCCTCGCTGCTCGAGATTTGCGTCCGGGAGATCGTGAAGGTATCTATCTCGGCATCTGCACTCTTTTCAACATTCCTTTTTTTGGCAAAGCTTGGCAGACACATCAGGGTTTAATACTTTCGGTAGTTAAACGGAAATTTTCAACATCGCGTATGAGATGGCATGAATTTTGGAATCATACCGAAATTGTGGGTTATAATATTGGCTGCAAAGTGCGGTCGAGTGCTGCTTTAGCCCATGTCGCAATAGCTTCACTCAATTGGTTTATGTTGGCCCGCGCGCAGAACATTGGAAGGCAGACATCTTTTGCTGGAATACCTCGCGACCTGATTCAGCAAGTCTTGGATGAACTTGTGAGGAGACAAATTCTCGATCCGCCGACGCTCGAGCTTTTCTCTGACTGCTCACTTCAGGTATTTGACTTGCTCTTCTTAATTCTCAAGTGTGGATGCATTTAGGTCACTGAATTCCTCATAGGCGTTTGAGAAGGAGGAAGAAGTCTTAGGCCTTCGTGATTTCTAAGTGATTGTAATTCCCGGTTCCCTGTTTCGTTTGTGAAGAAGTATGACCATTCCACAATCGCGTATTATCTATCCCTTTTGAAATATTGTTCCAGTATGTCACGTGGGAATCCTTGCAGATGGCTTCTTCATTAATGGTGTTGAATGGGTTTTGTCCAGGATGTTTTGCTTGCAGATTACCCAGGACTGCAGGACTCCTGGCTGGAGGTTATAGGCTCTCAGGGCGAGTCATTACTCGCATTAGACGTATCCAGCTCAATCGTTTCGGATGAAGGACTTGCAATGCTTAAAACATGTACCAACCTACAGTCCCTGATCCTGAATTCTTGTGAGTACATCTCAGACGAGGGACTCCATTCGTTGTCAGGTATTCTTCGCACTACTTGTTTTTTCTAATCACTCTTCATACACGTATTTCGTAGTGGAACCTTACTGAAAGAAACTCACAGTCGTGCTGACGAATTTGCTAGTTTCTGGTTAGAGCTCCTTCATTTTATACTTTTGTTCTGTGATCACGACGCAGGATTACCGAATCTGACCACCCTAAGTCTCCGTAGCAGTAATTTGATCACTGCAGCTGGAATGAGCAACTTTAACAATATGGTCAACCTCAAGAACCTCGATCTAGAGCGGTGTCCACTTATTCAGGGTGGTTTTGTCCATCTGAGAGGTACTCCTCCGAGCATAATGGCTCATATGATGAACTTCATTTATCTTTTTAGCATTTCATATGACCTTGTTGTTCCGAAGCGCTGTTTTGAGACTGATTTAATGCAACAAATTTGAGTTTGTTCCGGATTGTAAAGCACTGCGACTTGATGCTTATTAGCGATGTCTGTCCTTTTGACATTGTTGCCAGGTCTCACCTCCTTGGAGAAGTTGAACGTTGGGTGGTGCATTGGCGTTCGGAACTCAGATATCAAGCATCTCGCTGGTACAGACTTTCTCGCTGGTATCGTATAGCTCTGCTGTTCTTGACCAAATTACCTGCAGTTCTGGGCGTGATGTACTGTGCTAAGTATCGGTTTCATGAATGTCAGGGCTTGTGAACCTGGAGGATCTCCAAATTTCCAGGAGCAAAGTGGGAGATTCTGGTATTGCAGCGTTGGCCGGTGAGTTCCTGCGCATGTTTTTCTGGTGTATCCATTTGAGGGGTTTACGAAGGTCCTTTAATACATCAGCGCCAGCGTCGTGAAGTTTTAACGCGTCATTCGCTTGCAGAAGCCGTTGAATATATTCCTTTTTGTACGACACATCGCTCTCCGAAAAACTCTGAAGTTTATTTTTCACGTCACTCTCTACCAAGTAGTCTGTTCCTGTACTTTAAATTCTACCCTTTTGGTACTTGTAGGTCTGACAAAGCTTCGGAGCCTGAGCATGGAGGGTTGCCAGTCTGTCACCGCTAAAGGCCTGGAAAGCATTGCTGGTACGTTTGTCTCTGGCTTCTTTTCAGATGCTCCTTTGTCTCGCTTCGTAACATAAACCACTTTTATTTATTTATTTATTTATTTATTTATTGTTGTTGCAACTTGCACAGGTCTAACTGAGCTGAGGCATTTGAACATCAACTCATGCTACTTACATGACTCTGGTTTCCAAAAGCTTGAAGGTGAGTAATTTTGGAGTTTATATTAAATGGGTTGTTTGCCATTAGAACTATTCATTCCGCCCTAACGTAGGGCAGCGTTGTCTTGCACGTACTGAGCCCTTATTTGCGTCTAAAATTGAGCTAAATGTTGACGGGGAGTGACATTATCAGCATCAGTGAGACAATAATAAGCCTAGTTACCATTGAAGAATAAAATTGCCCTAAGTATGAGATTTCATAGGTTCTTAAGTCCTGTTCTATGGGAATGTTGCTGCTTGAAAGAAACAAATAGAGAAGTTGTGAAGTCTGCAGATGAATTTTCCCCAGTGACGTGGTTTGCACCACTTACATTAGTATCTGCTATCTGGGCTTTTATGTCGCAGGTCTTATCAACCTTCGGACGCTGAACATGGGTTACAACAACGCCACGAATGCTGGCATGGTTTTTCTGAAAGGTATGTGCTACAATTCATTAGTGGGGCCATGAAAAAACGAACCTAAATCACGTGGAAGGCCTCAACATATCATGTTATTTGGAGCACAAGAGCTGAGTCAAATCGTAGTCCTGCTTGAATTGATGATTTATCAAAGGGGGTGTTCTTTGACATCACTAGACATGCAATCGTGCTGATTATCTTGGTATTTTCAGCTTATGACTTCAGCCTTGAGAATTTGCAAATGTATGTGTTGGATCCGGTCTGGGACAACAATACTTAGAGATGAGAGAAGCCATGAGTGATAGCCCTGTTAATATGACGAATTCCACACTGATGCAGGATTGACCAACCTGGAGCGTTTGAATCTTGACTCGTGCAAAATCAGCGACGAGGGGATTGAAAACGTGAAAGGTAATACTCAAAATTGCAAGCGCACATGCAGTAGTGCGTACAATGCAGCTTCTACAGTGAGAAACTTATTCCTGTTTAGTGTTGGTGTTGTGGGCTTTCTGAAATCGAACTTCACCATGCTTTCCATTAGATTTCATGAGTACTTCTACTTCATATTATGAGTGATTCTTCGCTGAACAGGGTTATGAATATACTTCGAAGTATTTTACTTAAGTGGTTTTGATTGTTTCGTGAACTCGTTGGTTTCAGGGCTTGTGAACCTGAAAATGCTGGACCTTTCAGACTCGGAAATTGAGAATGCCGGTTTGCGTTACCTCACTGGTAATTCTTTAAGCTGAAATTGCTAGTACGAGATCTTATTGAAGTCGCGTTTGGTGCACATATTTTTGAGCCCACAAGTACATACAAAATTGTATTCAAATCTATGTGATCAAGCCTTTATCCAACACTTTTTTTCATTATGATATTCTGTGAATGACCCTCTGGCTTTTGAATTGAAATGCAGAGGAACTGGAGTACTGAGTCTTAGTTTCAGTTATTATTAAATTGTTGTGATGGTGCCAGGTTTGAAGAAACTGGAGAGTTTGAACCTCTCCTTTGCAGGAGGAATTATGGACAGTGGCTTGCGCACGATTGCAACCATCACGTCGTTAACCTCTCTCAACCTTGACTCGAAGCAGATCACTGATGCAGGCCTTGCTGCGCTGACAGGTAAGAAGTAGCAGAAAAAATTGAGCAGATTTCTTTAGCAACGCTCACCTACCTTGGTGGTTTATGCTCGTTCATCATGAACTGAATGTACCAACCGTTGGTTACCTGCTTGTGTAGGATTGACTGGTCTGAAGACTCTGGATCTCTTCGGCGCAAAAATCACTGACTATGGCATGGCTTGCCTTCGACGTGAGACCTCTTTCCAGATCTCTTACTTTTTGTTGAGGTTAATCGAGGTTTTCTTGTGATTTTATTTCAATTTCACTTGTTCTAATCACCTGTCGTAGTACTGATTCTTCGACGGGGGTCAGCTTCGTGTAAGCCTTGTGATGCAAACATTGACCATGTCTGTTCTATTTGTGAGTATTAAATTCTATATTGGCTGATGCCTGAAGCCGCATTTTCACCCTCTTTGAAGCTGACCGATGAGCATCTCTGGAACAGACTTCAAGAATCTGCAAACCCTGGAGCTTTGCGGTGGTGGTATCACAGACGCAGGAGTGAGGAACATCAAGGACCTCACTTCACTCACCTCTCTCAACCTGTCACAAAATATGCGCCTCACAGATAATGCTCTGCAGTACCTTTCCGGTGAGCGTGTGTATCCTCTTCGACTGTGCATAACGACTCAGTTTCAATGAAAGATGTTTTTGGAAAAATTGAGGATAGTGCAGTAAGTTCACCCGTTGCAGCTCCAGACCTGACTTTGAGCCACGGCTGATGATGCAGGGATGAAGAATCTCGTGTCTCTCAACTTGGCAAATTCCAGGGTTACAAATGCTGGCTTACAGCATCTGAGGCCGTTGACGAATTTGACCTCCTTGGCGTTGCAAGGCTGCAAGGTGACGTTCCTAGCAGTGGAACGTCTTCAGGCCACCTCCTTGCCCAACCTTACAGTCATTCGCCTCCCATAGCAATCTTTGTACAGAGAAATTGAAGATACCATGTTCAGACACCAAATAATTCGAGGCGGCTCCTGTTAATGTCGAAATCATCCTCAAGACAGGAAAATGCACAACTCAGAGGGAACGGGAGAATTCAAGCATAGCTGCGTCCATCACTCCTATGCTGATTTTTGGATTTGGTGGCGAGCGTCTGAGTTGTCTTGCGCATGTTCCTTGTATTTTAAAGGACAACAGGTTGAGCGGCACTGTAACCATTTGTACAAACTCTATACATATTCTCATGCTTCTCAGCAAAACAAGGCCGGTTGTACAGAACAACGCCGTTGTCCAGGTTTACTATCGTCCTCGGTCTGTGACAGTGAAGGTACTCGCTTATTCCTGGTTTTTCATTAGTATGGGACAGGCGACTAGATGCTTGCTTCTCAACTTGTACTTGGAACCTTGAAGGTTTTTCCTTGAAGAAGTTCATGTGACGTGTTTCCTCTCGTTCACTATTTGAGGGCTATAATTTGAAGGGCTCACGACGGTGATCGTGTAGGATTCTGATTGTAAGCCATATCCCTGCTAGTGAATTAATCATGTGCCTTGATACTGCGTAACATCCTTGAAAACAAACTAATTAAAGTTCTTTCAGAATTTGACTAATTTGGGAACTTTTATATGGTTAGTGAATGCATCTAATGTGGCGTGATATTCTTTGAAATCTTGGATTTGACCATTCTAATGTCATCCATGAAAGGGACTTTCTGCCACATTGGCGAGGGGGACCCTTAATCATGTTAATGGAAGAAATTGACAATCACGATTTCTTAAGATAACTACCCTGGTTGTGACTCGTCTGATAGTGACCATTGTAGATTCCTGAACATAAGATTTGGAGTTAATATTAGGCACACTTGCAACCAATCATTTACGGAAAGCCGTAGTTTCTTCATGTGGTTTCCAAAAAACGCATTCTATGATTTGTCAGCACTAAATTTTAACCGCCAACCAGACGTAACAAAAGTGAAGGCCCTTTTTTTACTACTGAACATGTTCAACTGCTTATTAGGCACTTTTTTGGTACAAACCTGACCAAAAGAAATTGGGTTTGTCTACATTCAAATTACACTCTTTTCTCTACTAGAATTGCATGCAAATCAAACTTTGCGTACAACGTGTTGAGGTCCAATTTTTAAGTCACAAAACAATTGGGTTTCCCAGAATGCTCCAATTTTTGCTCGACTTTCTTTGACATAGACCTTTTCACGTCTGAAAGTGTTTGTACTCGACCAACAGCAGCTTTTTTGTTTCAACCAGCCATAGTGCAACTTCAGTGAAAAGAGTGAGCAGCCATCACTGCACTAGAATGCTATGGTGGTTATACACATGGTTGTCACATTGGACCACGCGTCCGCCCAAAGTGCCCAATTGAGCTCATGTCCGTCAGATGTAATCAGCTCATAGTTGACTCCAAAAAATGGTTAAAAAATGACAAAGAAACTTCTTTTGTACATGTTGGTGACACTCTCATTGTTGCCAACATGAAATCAAAATGTGAATTTGAAGTCATATCACGTAGTAAAAATGAAACACAGTAAGTTGATTCTTCTTTGTTTAGGTCAAAAACCCTAAAAATGCCCTTAATATGAGCGGATACATCCCTCCGCCCATCTGGTCCAATCTGTCTGTCCGCTCCGGCACAGCCTAAATTTGACTGTCCGCCTGTGCTGTCCAACAGCCTAAACTCTCCCGAAGTAACAACGCTGGTTATACATATTGAATTTAGCTTCGTTCATTGGGGCTTATGCAATGTACAACTTGATCAGGGTCAAGAAAACTGCTCTTGACCTTGCGCCTTTATTCACATCCTTCATGTTCTTTCAGACAATCTAAATTGACTGTGTATCGGAAGTTTGTCCCGCACAGTCCACTCCACACTCCACCATGTGAGCTGCGAGGACAATCAAGACCTTGTGTAGTCAAACCTCTCTGGAGAGAAAGTGATGTCAAATGATGCAAGCCATATTCTGGTTGTTACACAAAGAAATCAGCCACGACAACTGCTCCTTGAGCCCAAATCGCTTCTGCAATCGAAATTTGCCTTCCCCCTCAACCGGTACAAGCTAAGTTGACCAAGTACTACTCAAAGACAGTGAGGCGGGCAGTGAGGTCACTGTGACGAACTTAATGCAGGACAAACACTCACCTCATAAATAAGCTCAAGCCAAGGATGCATGCAAGATATTCACTTGATCATCTAGCGAGGCATACCATTGATACGTTATTAATTGCATTGCAAGCTACTGTAGATGCATGGCTTCTTTCGGTAGCAGGATGTCACTTTGCACATTTTGCTGGGCTGTGGTAGTAGCAGCAGCAGCCTTTGTTGCAGCTGCAGAATGTGGCCTCCATCCCTCCTTTTATGACTCCAAATGCCCAGACCTGCAAAAGCTCGTGCAAGGGAAGGTCAGAGCGGCCATGCGACGGGAGGAGCGCATGCCAGCTTCACTGCTGCGCCTCCATTTCCATGATTGCTTTGTCAACGTACGTGCTCTGAGTAGTCTCTAAAAGGCTCACATATGAGCCTACTTTTCGAGATCCAGCCTTGATTTTCTTCAGAGTAGAGTTAGTGCTTGTCTCATTTATGGAGCTTTTGGTATTACCAACTTAATTTGCGTTCAAGATTCTGCCCAAACTGAATCTAAAGTCCATTGCCAAGGGTAGCCGAGACACAAAACTTTTACTCAGAATGATTTAGATTCCTTTGTTGAGGTTGTTGAGGCAGCTTCTCCAAAGTGTTGTGATTCTACTAAGTGATAATGTCGTTGTTTTCATTCGCAATTTAACATGAGGTTGTAAATATTTTAGCAATACTTGGTGAAGTGATAGTAGAATGGATTGTGGTTTTCATGGTGGACATGGTTCTCCAATTGGTTGTATTTATCAAAATCTCTTTGCAGGAAGAATTCAGCAGCTATGATAACCATAAATACTCATAAAAAAATTATTAGCACACTTTGGGGTGTTTTACAGAGTTGAACTTTTTATGGAAACAAAAGGTTGGATCAATGATGGTGGATATGTGGCAGGGTTGCGATGGGTCTATTTTATTGGACGATGGACCAAACTTTGTAGGGGAGAAGACTGCTGTTCCAAACTTGAATTCTGCGCGAGGATTTGAAGTGATTGATGACATTAAACAAGAGGTGGAGGCTGTGTGTCCTGAAACCGTGTCTTGTGCGGACATTTTGGCCCTTGTAGCGCGGGAGTCTGTGGTTCTGGTGGGTGGCCTCCCAGCACCGTTACCTCCAATATGCATTAAACTCTCTGTTTTCTTTCAAGTGGAATGTCAGAAGCTGGCTGTGACTGACTTAGGGGTTGAATTTTGGTGAATGCAGTGGGCAAGCTCTGTTGCAGTTGTTGAAAAGTATTATTATGTTCTTGTGCCAATTGGCCATTTAAAATTATGTTAAGTTGATTGAAGTTGTTTGTAGGAGTTAGGATTTTATGCATTAATTTGTTGGGGTGATAGAGTGGTGGCCCGTCTTGGGAAGTGAAGATGGGCCGGAGAGACAGCTTGACAGCCAGCAAGACTGCTGCTACCAATTCCATTCCAAGGCCCACCTTCAGCGTTGCTCAGCTTGTGGCCAGTTTCAACAAAGTGGGGCTCAACGAAAGAGATGTTGTCGCCCTTTCAGGTCATACAAAATTACACATCTCAGATTAGCATGACTTGCTGCTTTCAGCTGTCTCTACTCTCTAGTCAATCAACACACCTTAACAAAAAATAGGACCTTTACCTCTGGTCCCTGATTCTCAGGTCCTTTCTCCGTGCAAAACAAAACATTATTCATCCATTTACTTGGGTGTATTTGATGAACAATGTACCTAAAATAGGTGCAACCTATTATTCTCTATTTGCTTAGGTTTAGAGATTAACTGCTGAATATTACATTTATGAACATTTATCATGGAGGAACGACCTGACTTGCTGAATAATGTTCTAAATGAGTTGCTGCAAATTCTCGGGAGATTTTTGCACCTATAGAATTGCAGCTAATGTTGGGAAAAGCAGCCAAGCAAGCACACTCATCATGTTGGAATCAAACGTGAAGTTCCTTGTTGAAAAAAGTCTACAATGGCGATTTAGTCTTGAGCTTGCCTTCAAAGAGCGAACAGTATTGGTTCACTGCTGTAGGTGGTTACCTGCAGGTCATTTCATATAGACTTCGTGGTACATCTCTCAGTGTGGTTGCTAATCAACTGGAGCTAGTGCTTAGTCTCGCATGCTGTTTAGTACTAAACTAAAATCTGCGGAGACAATGTGTATTGTATCGGGTAGAAACTAAAATAAAACTCGAATTTATAACTTTTCCAAAACAATTGATTCTCTATTGAAGTAGTACTTGTTCTCACCGTTTCCACCAGGTTCGCACACATTCGGTAAGGCAAGATGCACCAGTTTCCAGGCACGGCTCAACTCAAACCAACCGAACTCACAGTTTCCAGGTTCAGGGCCATATCTGGAGAGCGCATACCTTGAGAAACTGCAAACGCTTTGCCCAGCGAATGGAGATGGCAACACCACAGCGAATCTGGACCCTCTCACACCGCCGGTTTTCGACAACCACTACTTCATAAACTTACAAGCTGCTAAGGGACTGCTCAACTCGGACGCTGTTCTACAAACCACCAACGGCCAGACCAATCAACTGGTTGGGATTTATGCACGCGACGAACAAGTTTTCTTCAAGGATTTTGCTCGTTCTATGGTGAAGATGGGGTCCATTGGCGTGGTGACTGGCAGCAAGAGTGAAGTGCGCCGCCACTGTCGTTTCCCTAACAGGCCATTCAATTAATATCTAGTCGAGTATACCAAAGGCAATAAATACAATAGCAAGTTAAGTCAACATAGCTATGTTTCAAACTTTCTGTGCGGGTGCAAAAAGTTAGTCATTGCAATTATGCAAGAAAAGTAGACGAGGAGAGGCGAACTCACGGACACATGTACGCATTGTTTTTGCGTTTTATTAAAAGGAGCTTAAAATTGCTTCGGAGCAGCAATGTTGCATTCTCATCATTCATGAAGCAGAATCAATTGAGCCTGCAACTAAAATGCCTCTCCACAACTTTGCGACTAACCAAGCTTATTTGAAAAATTCGCCATACCTAGTGACGACGGTACTCCCTGCCCGCCTACACTGGACTAATCAAAATGAGGACTTTTGACATAAAGCTGTTGTGCCTTTCAGATATAAAAGCCTCGGATTCGCTGTTAAATGTATAGCGAAGTATATTCGTCATGTATTCGTGGTCTACAACATGATTTCTTGCCGATCTTTTTTTCTGTATTATCTTAGTTAATTTTGCTGCAGGTCCTTCGAATCTCGCCTCTGGTTCCTTCGAGAACTCCAATATTGCCCATCTTGATGAGTGCGGTCACAAAATCAGGAGTAAAAGGAGAGACGGGACCAGCCAAAAAGGCGGTTCTGCCCGAGGTAGCTCGGTCGGTAGCCAGCGCTTGGTCCAGTAATAAAATGCCCTTCTTGGCGAGCAACTGGTTGAAGAAGCTCTTGTCCACGGTGGCGGGCGTGCCTTGGTCCAAGTTCACGGGACTTCCGAGTCCAGAAACGATTTTGGGACATACCGTCTTCAACTGGTTCACAAGATTAATGTCCATCGCAGGGTCTGGTTTGCCTGTCGATTGGAAGTTCCATAGCCGGTCGTTGAAGAAGCTGCAGTGGGTGACGCCTACAGTGTGAGCTCCTGAAAACACAACAAGCAACCAATTTATTTACAGCGTTAACTTATGCATTCACATGACGCCAGCTTGGAATAGATCCTCGAAAAGATGTCGAAGAAAAACATCCATGGTAGAAGCAGTACATGACTAGTCGAAGTACCTAGAAGGGTGACCATGTCAGCTTGAGTCAAGCCCTTGGCAGTAAAAGCCCGCGTTGCATCAGCCACACTCAAAGTGGGACCTGGCAAATTCACATTGGTAGTTTTGGAAACTCGCCCGTCTCGACGACCGGTTGGGATTGCGAAAGTGGGACCTCCTGCCTGCAAACCACAATAACTGCAAACTTGAGTAAAAATATTTGCATACTGCAGGATACATTAGGTGCCAATACAGCGAAGCACCCGTACTGGATTCACCGAGCAGAAAACTTCTCGAGTGTGATAAACACAGGATTCGTTTCGAGAGGACATTCATGAAGTCGATTGAGATCTAATCGAGAAGAGGTATATTAAGTGCAAAACTCTAATGTCTCATACCAGAGCAACGGAGTCTCTGGTGGCCAGAGCTATGATATCCGCGCATGACACCTTTCCAGGGCAGATTTTCTCCACAGCCGTTTTGATAACGTCAATCAGATCATACCCTCGGACAGTCAAATTTGCTCCTGCGTCCTTCTCTGCCGTATTCGTGGGCGTACTGTTAATCAACAAGGACGCATCGCATCCCTGCCATAGACACAGGCACACATCTACTCAACACTGCAAACATTGGCAAGGCTAATCGAATCCAGAGAAATCTTTAGTCGATATTAGGAATCGATCAATGTAGGTTGAAAGCTTAGAGGGGCAAGGAAATCATCAATGTGATCATATCACTGGATTCAGTAAGTACTTCACATCGTGCAACGGGAGGTACCTGGACGAAGCAATCGTGGAAGTACAGACGCAGCAGAGCAGGAGTGATGGTTTTGTCACTAGTGAACCGACTCTGCACGGCTGCTTTGACGGTGGCTTCAAGTCCGGGGCAGACGGTGTTGTAGAATCCCACCCTCAACCCCGCTGCGCCATGTATGACACTCATCAAGCTCACCATCAAAAGCAGCCATTGGCGAGGTCCTCCCACTCTTCCACCTTCCGCCATTCTTGCCTCTACGTGCACCGAAAGATCAAAGTTCAGGCTTCCTGCCAAGCTCCGATTCGAGGAGTACCACGTTCCTTGCTTGCTGGATCGATCAATAACTAACGAAGCTGCTAGTTGGTAGGATTGGTTGTGGATAGGGCACCCACCGAGCTGAATGAAGCCTACGAGCATTTACGAACTCCTGATTTAGGATGCGTGTGGTAGCTCCGAAGATACGATGCAGTGATGAACTGAATGAGAATGGGAGATTTATATACTCTTAAGTTGACACAGGGTTTTCGACTGTGCAGAAAAACAACTGCTTGACTTTGGATCCCCGTTCGGATGTTGTCAGCTACGAGGCTTCGATTGTCCACGCTTCTGGCGGCAGAGTGGTCAGATGCGTGACCAGCCAATGGCATTCAAGGCTTGGTAGTCCACTTGTGGATGCAACCTGCATAAATCTACTGCCCGGCTTTAAGCTTTTAATATTGCCGTGTCCCAATCTGGCTGGATTGATCAGCGAAGTTGTCCGCGTTGCAGCAGCAGCTGTCTGTCAAGCGTGGAGCGTGGACTTTTGCACTTGCGCAGCAAAAACAGATTGAGCGGGAAATTGAGCTCGAACCTGAGTTAGCCACTTGATGGCCATATTCATTAAATTGGGAATTTTGTAACATTTTGGGATTAAAGTGACCAACTGAAACCGACCATTACGGTACAACTTGGGAATCTGGTTTTCCCAATCTAATGAATATGGTGTTCTTGGCTTCCATGGTGTTTAGCGCATCGATCATAGTGACTAGGTTCACGAAATTACTACAAAGACAAATTACTCTACTTTATGTTATTCGATAATTCCTCTTCAGTCCATTTTCTGGGTTTGAAGGTAATAGGAGTCTCTTCCAGCAGCGAGTGATTAGTTTGTTCCCAGATTGTAACTCACAGTCCTTGGACAAATGCTACACCATCACCAGGTTCTTGGCTTACAAGTTGCGCCAATAAAACAGAACTCCCTGACATGACTTATCAACAGTAACTTGGTTTACAATGAGAAGACAAAATAGCTTGTAAGAGCTGAGCATTTAACACCATATTCGTTAAATTGGGAAAAAGAGTACATTTTGGGACTTTGAGGTGATCACCGCAAACCGAACTCGCAGCATTTTTTGGTACACGTGTCCTCACCTGAGAGTAGAAATTTGCGAGGGAAAAAATCTTAGTGACTCAGACTGAATCTGATACCTTCAAATCTAGTTTAAAATAACTTTGTGGGTTTGAGGTGGAATACAAAATGGTATCTCCGTTTTTCCCAATTTAACGAATATGGAAATTTTCCAGTGTAATAATGAGCCTCATCAAGCAGCCGCAGGAGATCCCAATGGGCTCCCAATCTGGTAGTTGCAAATCCGCCAAGGGAAGTAGGAATGGAAAGTGTCCATGCAGTTAATGTAAGAAAGGGAACTCTAATATAAGTTATTCAGTAATGTAGACTATTTTCCCACAGGGAATTGTAAAATACATATCAAAATGTTACAGCTCTACATGCAATTTTTATCTCTCACTTCCTTCTGGATATCTTGCTCTAACCATTGTTCTCGTTACTGCTTCCATTCTCAGCTTCTGACAACTATAGAATGGGTTGAACACTATATTCGTTAAATTGGGAAGAACAGTACATTTTGGGGCTTCTGAAAGTTTTAGGTGATCACCTAAAACCAAGCTCGCGGCGTTTTTTTGGTACACATGTCCTCACCTAAGAGGAGGAATTTGCGAGAGAAAAAATTTTAGTGGCTCAAATTAAATCTAATACCTACGAATTTGATACCTTTGAATATGATATCTTTGAATCTGATACCTTTGAATTTGGTTTAAGATAACTTTTTGGGTTTAAGGTGGAGTACAAAATGGTATCTCTGTTTTTCCCAATTTAACGAATATGGTGTTGTTGCCTCATACTTGGATTACAGCGTGGAAAATAATTAGATCACTTTGAACAATGGGATTACCATTTAATAGAGCAGAAGATATCAAGCATGTGAGATATGCGACTTGTAGGCCTTTTCTTGCCTAGTCAAATTGTTTTACCATATTATAAGGAATGAAATACCAATCTGTGGCTCCAGTATGCGTGCCAAGAGTTGACAAAGATGAACAACTCTTGGTTATTCCCAAACCCACATCAGAGAGGCTGCAGCGATCTAAAGAGACTTTCAAGCTCCCCCAATAATTCTCCTCTCTCACGAATGTACCAATTTTTTCTCAAAGGTTAGACAGGTTTTCCTTTCCAGTTCATTACCAGAAAACTCAAGTTTGCACCGGTTTAGGAACCTACAGTAGTATTATTTAAAAATTTATCTGGTAAAAATTGTATCTAGATGGCTGAGATCCTCCCAGCTCATCCAAACCTGGGTTGAGATTGATAAATGAGTTGAGATTGGTAAAGAAAGGATTGCTCAAGACTCTATCAAAAGGAAGAGCAAGTTAAGGATTCAAATTGTTAATTGAAGGAGGATAATACGAATGGCTTATCCCATACCATCGGCTAAGAGCACAAACCCAGACCCATCCCAAACTTTAGTCAGATAAGCTTTAGGTATGGATATCGCTCAGATTATCTTTACAGAAATTACAAACATCCAACTTTATTGAAGGGCAAACCAGCTAAAATCTCCACATTTGGAGCTTAGAAGACCCAAATAATTCACCAGGCGTCTTCTTTTTCCCCCACCGGCCATTTTTTTGCACCAACTGCTTTGGCCAATATCACTGGATCACGTTCCGAAAGATGGCGGTGCTACCCGGTCGTTGGGCTGCAGGCCCAAGGTTGACTCTGGAGAGGGCCTCTGCCAAGAGCACCGGACACCATAGACTCTTGTAGTCCTGCTCTCCAGCACGAGGATCGAGGAAGACGGGCTTCGGTCAGTTCGGTGCTGATGCTTGCTTGCTGGCGCATCAGCATTCAGCAGTGGGCCCGTTGACAAATGATCGCTCCGGTGTCATAATTTTTTATGTTGAGTGGGTCGAAGTTCGACCGTCGAGCTCATCTCTTTGGTCAAACCGCTGTTGCAGTGCACCTTCAAGTCGCTGTCATCATGCCGGCGACGGTACTAAAGCAGCACTGCAGCAGTTCTGTAAGTTACTTGGCTTTCTGACGCCTCTGCAACCTGTTCACCACCAAGACTTTACAATCTGCTTTTTCCTGTGAAGTTCCAATCTGTAACTTAGCTTCGTACCTCTTCAGCCTTGTGGTTTCTCTTGAATTTGTGAGCCTGGGCTTGTGATCGCTGCGCGGTAACCTTAAGTTACTGGAGTTGTGCCAGAGTGCGGCAAGTGCGATAAATGGCAATTTCAACTGGTCGATTTTCATAAAGCTGAAAACTAAGGTGTGAAAGCGGTTTTGCATTTGATGACTAAGACTAGTTTCGATTCAAGTTCAGTAAAATTGTACAAAACTTTGTGCCCATTTTAACTAGGGAATTGATATGGGCACACCCGGGGTTTGATATATGCACACCCCTCCGGTGCCCGGTGATAAATTTCAGATTTTTACTATCAATAAGTTGAATTTGAAATTTTGAATTCAAATTTGGACTTAAAAGCCTTGATTTAGTTTAGAACTATAAAGGAGGTTTCCTTGAAATTGTGTCCTAATTGACATGTCCAAATTGATTAAGTGTGTCCAAAATGACAAAAAGATTGTCAAATTGAACAATTTCTGTAGATTTAGCCATGTTGATTTGGACATATTTTTGTCATTTTGGATAGTTTCCCTTGTAGTGATCATGACTAGTTCATGAAGTGACTTGGTTGTGTTATTCACCAATTTCATTCACATGCGGGTTCACGTGAACACAATTGGTGGTGAATGGCATATTTGAAACCCCTATTGGCTTTATGCCTACTTACACAAAGCACATGGAATGAAGTTAATTCAAAAATGCTCTCACCTCTCACCTTATAATGAGGAATTGGAGGCTCTCAATCTTTTGTACATTCCGAGTCTTGGATTCAAGCTCACTCAAAGTAGGTTGAGATTATCTCGATGTTCACCCGTTTTGCGTTGTATTAGAGCTTAGTTACTGGAGATGTCTAAGTCTGATTGTTTGTACCACCGCCTAGACAAATGCAACCCAATGGAATAGAAAGCAAGTTCCTAGCTTTGGAATCGTGTAATTGTTTCAATATTTAACCCTAAAGGACCAAAGAGCCCAATATGGCCAAATGGGGTTTTTGGAGGTGTAAAAGTAGATTAAAAAGGCATTGCATGTTCAAGTTTTGGTATGTCACTCAAGTCCAAATGGAGCTAAAAGTCCAACAAAACTTTTGGATTGGCTTGTTGTTCCTTGAAGCCTCTAAATTTTGCACCCAAATATTTGATTTTATTCTTTTTAATATTAAAACTATTAGAGGGAGTGTATATAGGCATTGTACATTGCATTGTGGATGGAGGAATTTTGGATGGGATGGGTTGGAAGCCCACACTCCCATGTATAGGGGAGAAGGTTGGTGATGTGTTATTTTTTTTTTTTCTCAATTGGGCAAGATTTTTGTAGCTCTAAAGTGGTGAGCCAGCTAGATCCACTTACTTTGAATGACCATAAATTTTGGAATTTTTTCCCATTTGAGGAGTTTTTTTTTCCCATCAAGTGTAGCTAGCCACGGTCTCATGGGATCAACCATTGGGTAATTTTTTATTTGGGAAAAAATCACATCAAAGTCCAAAATCTATATTATGAACTACTACCCAAATTAACAAATATGTGATTCTCAACGGTGGGGATTTTGCAAATTTACTTGGATTTGAAATAAGACTAGCCTTAAACTTTTGATTTATACTTGGGTATAGAATGACTGGTTTGGCTTGTGTGAATACTTGTTCAACTTTCTAAAAATTGAGGGAATATGTTAAAGGTTCCAAATTGGAGGTATGGTAAATTTTCTTAGCAAGCCGCTCAGGGGTTAATGCAAAAGAAATAGATACAAGTCCAATATTTGGTAACACATGAGCCCCTAAAAGGCCATTGTCCCTTCAAGGGACAAGTTGGACTGCGGGCATGTATCTATGGCTAGACCACTTTGTCTGATTTTTTGAAACTTTTGCTAAAGGTGGAGAATTCAAAGATCTATGCATGCATTGATTTTTTTCTTCATTTCAACATTTGATGAAGAAGTTATGCATGAATTTATGAAAATTTGGGGAGGACTGCCTGTCTAGGCAGCCCAAAAACTTCTTTAAATATTACATTTATTTTATAATAAAAAGTTGAAATTGGTTCTTTAGATTTTGTTAAATATGAGGGGCTTGGAATCATTCAATTTCAATTAGTGAGATGAAAGTTACGAGGAGTTTTTGTTTGTGGGCAGTTTTGGAATCTCTACTCTAAAATAAACTTTGAAGTCCTTTGTTTTACTCAATTTTCAATGTTTTGGAAAAAAATTAAACCAAAGGAAGTAGATTGTTTATCAAGACATTATGACTGTTGGGATTTGCAGTTTTCATTTCAATAATTAAGTTCTTAACATTTTAGTGTTTTGACTCATTTTCTACTTTTTTTTACATACTATTTTTTTCTTGTGTGTTGTATAGTTCCAATTGATTTGGAAATTCTCCCACACATACCTAACTTGATCTCCTACATGGAAAAAATAAAGTGAAACTTTGGGTAGAGCAATTTTTTTGTTATAAGAGTGGTCAAAGGCTTCTAAAATTCTTCGGTAGCATGGAAAAAAACATTTTTTTTCACTTTAGACGTAAATATCTCACTCCTCTTCATTTGGAATGAGCTGATTTTTTTCCCACAAGTACTTCTTCTAGTTTGGGTAAGATTTAATGGTTGGATTTCCCAAAACTTGAAAACACATAAGTGAAATACAAGAATGGTGTTTGAATATTATATGCAAAGACAATAGTGGGTGTCAAACTTGACAGTTTTCTACCCAATAACTCTCGCAAAGTTCACTCCATAACTCAACTAGTATTTGCCAATTAGATCTCTATCAAGCATCATGACTCTAACAAGTTATGGCCACTTTCACAGAAGTTATCAAGTGATCTCATAGCTCTTGTCCAACATGGTTACCTTGTTTGATGATTAAATTCTAAATTCTAATTTGTACAATTTTTTTTATTGATCTCGTTTGTAACCAATTCTCTTTGCAATTGTCAACTAACGCTTTACAAAATTTGTGTCTTTTGATGTAAAAGCGCATGAATAGGAAGCATTATTGAGAGTTTTATGATGTTGCTACTAATTATACTACTAAAATCACAATGACCTCTGTAATATCACATATGTCCCTTTATAGTATCACACATCCAATCTTTGTGACATTATAGCATACATACAATTCGAAGAGTACTAAAAATCTTAGCTTGTACTTGATCTAACATAAGAAAATCCTAATAAAATGCTAATAGTGAATGCGTAGCGTAGCAAGTGCCAACCGCTAGTTTTAACGGGAACATTTTGAAGTTTTCCTTAACAAATCACTCTATTGCGCATCTAGGGAAAAGGGAAAGGAGTTATGCAAGGGAAGCAACTAAGATTATCAAGTGGTTTGTGAAGCTTTGTAAGGGTGACAACTTTGTGGTATGTTGTATGAGCAACCACTCCATAGCTTTGAGTGAATTTCAGGATAAAATTATCCAAAAATCAAAAGAGATTTGACACCCACTACTAGGTACAAAAGTATTTAACCCTTAACCCCTAAATCCTTGAGTGTCCCTTTGGGGGACAAATGGGATTTTGGGCAGGTACCTACGGCCTCAATTTTTGTTTTGATTTTTTGAAACTTTTTTTTGAAGATAGAAAAACACATTAGCTTTTGGGGAATATAATTTTTATTCCAATCTATGCCTTGGAGAAAAAGTTATGCCTAGATAAGCAAAAATTTATGGAGATAGGGCAGAATTTTTTTTTACAATTTTTATTTTTTATTTTTATTTTTTCTACTCATAGGTAATAGATTTTTCTACATCTGTAGCTTTGATTCATTCCATTTGGACTATTTATGAGAAAGTTATGGACAATCTTGTTTTTTGGGCACCTCAAGCATCTTCTTAAAAAAATAACCTATAAACTTCATTTTTGAATGCAGTTTTAACATTTTTTCAAAAAAAGTTGTTGGAAAAGGCGAAGTTTTCTTTCTAGAACAATCTCACCATGGGGATTATTGCATTTCAATTCCATTGCAAGGTTATTAACAACATAGTTTTTGTTCAATCTCAAACCTTCTTCTACCTAATGTTTTTTTTTAAGAATGAAAATTAAGTATTTTTGGTTTTGATTTTTTTCCAAAGATTCTCAACTCAGTGTTCCACCATTGAAAAATAAACCCCAAAACTCCGTGGTGCAAAAATTTGAAGTTAAAAAAATTCAAAGTCAAATAATCTAGTCATGCAAGGTGCAAAAAAACTTGTTTTTTGCACTTTAAATGCAAATATCTTCCAATTTGTAAGGTAAAAGTTCTTGAGTTTTGTATGATACATTATACTAGTCTAGTACAAGATCCTACGGTTAGATATGCAAAAAGTCCAATTTTCAAACTTTTTTACTCTTTGCAATAGAAATGGCAGTTTTGAGTGTCTTTTGACAAAATAAAGGCCCCAGGGATTTAGGGGTTAAATGCCAAGTTGTTCACCATGACCAGCCTGGCTATAATACTCTCTGCATTAGCAACAAGTGCCTAGCAATTATATATTATTTCCTGATGCTGCAAAAGTCAACAATGCATGGTGTCCTCATGAATATTGCAAAAAGGGTAGCTTGGGACTTAACATCGTGTTGTCTCTGAATCTTCTCACAATTTGGGTTACCTAAAAATATGAATTCATTTAGTGAGATAATTTTTTGCCTTCCATGATGGATCATGTGTTTACAATCACTTCTAAAAAAGAAACAAATGAAAAACAGCTTTTATTTGTAGTACATAATATTTTTTTGAGTTGGAGGACAAAAAATGTTTGTCCTCCTCAACATTTAACCTCTAAAGGACCATTGTCCCTATGGGGGACAAATGGGATTTTGGGCTAGTACCCTACGACCTCAATTTTTGTTTAGATTTTTTGAAACTTCTTTTCAAGATAAGAAAACACATTAGCTTTAGGGGAATATAATTTTTATTCCAATCGATGCCACGGAGTAATAGTTATGCCCAAATAAGCCCAAATTTAGAGAGTTGGGCATCAATTTCTTTTACATACACTTGAAATATTTTTTAAATAATTTTTCCTCTTAGGTTATATCTTTGTCTACATCTGAAGCTTTGATTCATTCTATGAGAAAGTTATGGACAATCTTGTTCTTTGGGTAATTCAAGCATCTAACCCGTTATTTGTTAAATTGGGAAAAAGCTTACATTTTGGGACTTTTGAAGGTTTCAAGAGGCCTCCAAAAATTCAGCTCTGTGTTTTTTTTTGGTAAACGTGTCCTCACTTGAGAGGAGGAATTTGCAAGGGAAAAAATCTTAGTGGCTCAAATTTAATCTAATACCTTTGAATTTGGTTTAAGGTGACTTTTTGGGTTTGAGGTGGAGTACAATGGTACTTTTGTTTTTCCCAATTTAACAAATAACGTATTATCTTCTTGAAAAAATAACTTATAGACTTCATTTTTAAATTTAAGTTTAACATTTTTCAAAAAAAATTGTTGGAAAGGGTGAAGTTTGCTTTCTAGAACAATCTCACCATTAGGATTATTGTGTTTCAATACTATTGCATGGTTATTAACAATTTAAGTTTTTGTTCAATTTCATACCTTCTTCTACCTAATGTTTTTTTTAAGAATGAAAATCAAGTATTTTTTGTTTGAATTATTTTCCCAAGATTCTCAACTCAACTTCCCACCACAAAAAAATAAAGTTCCAAACTCTATGGTGCAAAAATTTTATGTTAAAAAAGTTCACAATTAAATAATCTAGTCATGCAAGGTGCAAAAACCCTTGTTTTTAACCATTTGAAAGCAAGTGTCTTCCAATCTATGCAATCAAAGTTCTTGAGTTTTGTATGACACATTCTCATACTAGTCTAGTACAAGATCCTAGGGTTAGATATGCAAAAAGACCGATTTTTAAACTTTCTTACTCCTTGCCATTGAAGTGGCAGTTTTGAGTGTTTTTTGCCAAAATAAAGGCCATGGTCCTTTAGGGGTTAAGGGTTAACAAACCAAGTTTAATTTAGCACCTTTTACCTCTTTGTAGCTACAGTGCAGGCCCTGAAAATTTGCTAATGGTTGTGCCTCATATTGAACTGAAAATTACCCTGAACGTCATATTTGTTAATTTGGGAAAAACAAAGGTACCATTTTGTACTCCACCTCAATCCAAAATAGTCAGCTCAAACCACATTCAAAAGTATCAGGTTCAGTCTGAGCCACTAAGATTTTTTCCCTCACAAATTCCTCCTCTTAGGTGAGGACAAGTGTACCAAAGAGGCTTGCTTTGGGATGATCACCCAAATCTTCCCAAATTTTCAAAAGTCCCAAAATGACCGTTTTAATCCAAATTAACGAATATGACATTCCTGAAAATTTGGAGGTTGTGTTAATTATGTTAAAAGCAATTACAAATATGCATTTGCAAGTATAGTCACCATGGGTCTACAGTTTTATTACAGCATATGTCAACACTAGAGCCTAAAGAACTGCATAAAAATAAGGAGCAACTCTTGAGCACAAAAAATTGATAGCTAATAAGGGCCACTTTACACTAGGAGTCTAGGCCATGAAAACTTTGAAGACACTTTGGTCAAAATTTCAGGCCTCAGGAACAGCGCCAAGTGTCCCTTATAATATGAATATAATGAGGCTAACTCTCTTGTGTTTTAAAGTTTTGAGGCCAAAATGTTGAAGGCAATCAGAATGAGATTTAAAAATTTCAATAGCAAAGTGATTAAAAATTAAAATTAAGGAGAACCGTTGAAATTTTTACTTCACCCAACACTGGTGAATATCTCAAAAGAATGTTATTTATTGAAAAAGTCATATTTTACTAAAATCTAACAGTGGCCGCAAGGCCAAGAGTTGGCTTCACATTTTTAGGAGACCTGATTTTGGAGATATGGCTGTGTCAAGTTTTGTCTTTTCAACAATAAAATATATTCTAAGTAACTCCTTGACTCCTAGTGTAAAGGCCATAAGGCCGTTATCCAAATATGAGCCAATCGAAACCTAGGACAGGTCAGAAGCTGGAAAATAACCTCCAATAGTAGTGCAAGGCGACCTTTAGTTCAGATTTGAGCTATTGTCACTCTCGTAATAATTGTCAAAAATATGTCAACTAAACCACAAATTTCTAAAGATGAGATTCCTTCAATCCTTCCATGACCAAACTAATTTGTATTTGAAGAACCTAAAACCGTTTCCATTTATACGCTTCATCAACTTGTAAAGAACTATTTGCAATTTCATGTGAAAATAGTGTGTACATGTGGCTTCTTTTGAAAATGTGAGTTTTAACCCCTAAAGAATCAAGCCCTTTTTTTAGTGGAAGTTACTGAAAACTGTCACTTTTGGGGGAATGAGTACAAAGGTAGGAAAAACAATTATTTTTGGAAACTCAATTGTAAGATCTTGCCCTAGACTATGGGAAGTACTTGTGGAAAAAAAACTAGCTCATTCTAGATGTAGAGGAGTGAGATATTGACCTTTGAAGTGAAAAAAAAAGTGTTTTTCCCTGCTGCCCAAATTTTTCAGAAGCCTTTGATTGCCTCTAAATCAAAAAAATTGCTCTAAGCAAATTTGAGGTTTATTTTTCCCATGTAGAAAACCAAGTTCGGTAAATGTGGGAGAAATTTCAAATGAATTGGAGGTGTGAATCATACTTTGTAAAATTTTGCAATGCTGTAAGGCCATCAAATTTGCATATACACTAGGCAAAATTGGAGGATTTATGTAAAATTGAGAAATGTGAATTACTTTGATTCAAATGGTGCAAATCAAGAAATCTTAATCTACTACAACAAGGAAAAAAAAAGAGTCAAAAAACAAATTCACAAAGAGCACAAAAAAGTAAAGCACCAAAGGCAAAAGGAATGGAGGTATGGGAGTTCCGTACCTGCCCGCAAACTAAAACTTTTCACTCATAAATTGAAATTGAATGATTCAAAGCTCCCCATATGTATAAATCTAAAGGACCAATTTCAGATTTTTATTTTGAAAAAATGTTATTTTTAGAAAAGTTTTTGGCTCCTCGATCTCCCCTGTTTTTCAGAAATTCATGCATAACTTCTTCAATAAATGTTGGAATGAAGAAAAAATTAGATGCCCACATAGGTCTTTGAATTCCTCATCTTTTGTAAAAGTTTCAAAAAATCATACAAAGTAGTTTAGTTGTAAATACATGCCCGAAATCCCAACTGTCCCCTGAGGGGACAGTTGGTCCTTTAGGGGTTAATAAACAGTAATACGCAATATGCAATGCATTTGATAACTCCATCATTTCAAACTCATGCAAAGCAACTCATCTCATGTTTTCTGCAAGTGTGAACCTCATTCTATAATTGCTACTATTGTTCCAATGTTGGAACTTATCCCAATTGAATACACAAAATTGCACAAGTAGTACCTGCCTGAAAGACAATGTGGTGATAAGTAGAATGTCTTATTCAAATGATACAAATTTATAAGTGGAGCTTTTGAGAAGAAAAAAATCTACTGCGTGCAATCTTTGCCACAGGCCCTTCCACAACCACCTGAGTCAACGCCACAACAGTTTGAAGTCAGAGATCTTCACCATGATTGTCCTAGATAGAGATTTCTCACAGAAGAATGGGTCACACTCAACCCTCTCAAATTACACATGCTGTGATTGCTTTTTCCCTGTGCACCATTGGAATCAAGACAAACTACTTCAAATCAAGATGAGGAAAAGCAAGAGCACCGTTGGAATGAAGACAGCCTACTTCCAATCAAGATGAGGAAAAGCAAGATTACCTTTTGCCATAGTGCAACAACAACAAAGTTGGCAAGAAGGAGAAACCAAAAATGGAGCCGAAATGAGGCGGACATGGCGGCACTTGGGGCTCCTCCGTGTTGTTGGTATATTATCCAAACGGGTGATATAGTATTAGGGTTGTTGAACTCTTCGCTTGCAACGTGCCAAAGATGAGTGAAGGAAGAATGAGGAAGCACAACCACCAGGGAGACCACCACAAAGATGCTTGCCCACGAAACCTGCTCCCATTCATTTAAGTACACAAAAAATCATCAATTCATCAATCATATCTCAGGACCTCCAATGCCTAGATCTCAAACAACTCAGTGTTCATGTCCTTTTGCTAAATCAACTTAAGCTTTTTTGTTACACATCCATGAGAGGCTTGCCCCACTTACCATGAGAAGGTAGTTTCGGAAAACGGTTCGTCGGAAAGAGGATCCAAAAGTGAAAACAACTGAAGATGCAATGAACTGAAAATATATCGTGAAGAAAGCGACGGTAGATTC
Organism: Ulota crispa; assembly: GCA_963920765.1. Lineage (NCBI taxonomy): Eukaryota > Viridiplantae > Streptophyta > Bryopsida > Orthotrichales > Orthotrichaceae > Ulota > Ulota crispa. The sequence continues at coordinate 2,082,938 of OY987242.1, read as the reverse complement.
CCAATTATCTCCAAGCGTCCACCAGTCTTTACCTTGAGACAATCTGCCAAAGCCACAGCAACATGAGCCACACAATAGCAAACCATGCTCTAAGACGAGATTGATAACGGATATAGTCATGTGCGTTAAATGGCAAATTTCCGAGAATTCAAAACCAGAAGTTCAAATGCTCCAAATTTTGAAAACAAGCATTTTCAAAAGCCTGGAGCTTTGAGAGCTAGAAAATTCAGTTGTTCAAGACGGTTATGAGATGGTCAACCAAACCCTTGAGTACCAGAAGTCTAGTATTGATATAGATATCAATTTCAATGGGTCTCCAATTAATAGTCTGCAACTCAAAGGTGCTCCAATCTATCAAAACTTAGAGTCAACTATGCACATCAAACCCACGGAATACTGTTGTTTTGACAATTATTACGGGTTTAATTTCATATAATTTCAATGAGAATGATTCATTTGTAAACCAAGAAGCTTGAACTTACTTTGCAGGCCACTTCACGTAGTCACTTTGGGCTGACATGAAAGAGAGGGCACCTATCACAAACAAAAGGTTGATGCTCCACATTCCTAGAACGGATGCCACATTTTGTGCTCCTAGTAAACTCGAAGTAGGTCGATCCTGCATGCATCATTACAGTAGCTGAGTTTAGTTTGTGCTTAGACATGGCCATGTCTGTTAAATTGGCTTGATTCAAAGTGTCAATAATTGTAACATTCAAGTGCCTAGTGACCTACAAACTGAGACTAATATTAATCACAGTTTCTAGACATGCATCTAGAAGGTGTACATTTTTCTACATTTTAGTTAATACAACCATAACCCCTCCATATGAAAACCTAATGCTAACAAATGCAACTTGCGATGAGGCGTTAACATATCAAGGCTCACCGTGGAAAGTGTCTTGACGGGGTTGCTCAGGTTCATGGTGTAACCCAAGGCTAGCACTGCCACTCCATCAATGAAAAAATAATCCATCTGACATGCAATGATCCCATACCTCTAGCACATCAGAATACCACGTCAGATGCAATTGTTGGAAGTGCTGAATATACATGTTGCATTTCAAACAATGTAAAATGCTAGGGAATACACCTATTTGAGTGGCATTACTTTTGTCTTACTGAGAGAAATGCGGAGGCAAGTTGACAAACAGTACCAGTTTGAGGTCAGCTTGAAGATGGAGAAGCTCAAGCCATACATGATCAGGAACTTGAAACATGCAAAGGAAGTGTGCAAAGCTGCCCTGCCTTCACGTATTAATTCCATCGCGGATGAAATCTACATGTGCAAGATCATGCGCTTAGCCCATTGATACTCATGTTGCTAAATTGTTCATGCAACTGCATTGCAGTTTTGAGCAGTATACAACAGCAAACACTAATATGGAGCGGTAGGATTATGCAAGCTCCAAACATTTTTGAAGTAATGAGTTCAATTGCCAGGCATGTAATTTCTATGAGATGAGCCTACATGCAAACGTGCTGATCATGGACCAGATGAAAGGAAATAAACAACTTTAACTTAACCCATATTTGCCATTGCAAACATAACCTAAACTCAAAATATTGCTCATGAGAAATCTGGATTCCCTTTCAAAGCTCGGTGTTCATTGCTATTGCATAAAAGAAACATCAAAAACTGAAAGCTGCTGGTGCTAGACCATGAAGGTGACACACTTACTGATTTTGCTTTGGAAGTGAAGGGAGACACAACCGAGGCTTCTGCTTCGCTAAGAGCTAGGCCGACATGAGCAGAGCGAAGAGCCCCGCAATCGTTTCCACCGTCACCACACATGCCCACCACAAGGCCAACGTCCCTGTGCATGTTGATCACCTGAACCTGAAATCCCATCATGTATAGATCACTCGTTAGATATACTTGTTATTTGAAAATTTGAAACTGCAAAAACTCGTTCATAACGTTTCAATTAACACAATTTTGGTTAAAATCATTTTGCGTCAAGAATCTCTAGAAAACTTCATCGTTAGAGTAGTCATGAGGAAGCAAGATAAGCATGACACAATTTGCGAAAAGAGCTTTTCATGATTCACTAGGGGGTATTTCTAGAATCACAATTATATTTGGAAACTGTTTTTGTAACTATCAAAACCACTTTGCTCTTAACCTTCCAAAGTTTACCTCCAAATGATCGTCTTGTGTAACTGCCATCTCCCTATGATTGATATCCAACGCTTATTGAATCAAGTCAAAATTACTAGAATCTTGTGTAGGGGAGATTGTACCTTGTCTTCTGGAGTAAATCGAGCAAATATGCGTGTATATAACAGCAGCTCGTGCATTCTGCCAATTCTACCGAGCTCATTGAACGCCTTCCCGGTGACAGCCAACTCAGTGAGGCCACCTTCCAACCGTTTCTGGTGCATTTTCCACATGTCGGTTGTGGAAAGGCCTTGGCCGGTTGTGACCATGGATTGCCATATTAAACTGCCAAAAAGCGCCTTGAGTGAGTCTAAACACCAAGAAGACTGGGCAAGCTACTCTGGCAGGCGTTTGAATTGAATGGGCTGACACTCTTGAAATCAAAATTTATGAAAGTTGCACTAAATGAAACAAAACCAATATTACTTTTGCATGATTTCATTCTTGTTAAAAAAAGTAAATCATGCATCACACAAACCAAATTCTCACCTGCCTTCACGGTTGATCTCAGCTAGTAAGACCTCCACGTTTGCTGTAACCATGGCACACTCCTTTGCAATGTAGCACCCACATTGTGCGTTGTCACCGGTTATCATCAATGGTCGAACCTTCATCAAACATCAGCCACCACACATCAATCACTAGCTTTGTCCGTAAGCATGGGAACTTCTGGGGGACTCTTGAACACAACATGGGCCTAAGTTGACAATCTTGATTAGCGGTTGAGCAAAAGCTTATTTCAATCAGATGAAGAAATCAATATGCACAATTTTAGGTAGTTGGTCTCACCCTAAAAATGATTAATATTATTGATATTAACTAGCAGAAGATGCTCTTGCCAACTGTAACATCCTTTATAAATATTTTAAACTTAAATCGGGTTAGTTCTGAAACGGCCGGGTTTTCAGGTACATCTATTGGGGTTTTTCTACAAACATCCAAGATGTAGTGTGTAAAGTTGTGAAGGTCGCATAATTGACACTTACATCGCCCTTGCGGAGATCCTCAATTACTTTGCGAGAGTCTGGTTTTAGCTCATTCCGAAAGAGAAGAAGGGAAATAAAAGTCAAGTTTGTCTCTAGATCATCTCGAGAGAGCTCCTTCACCGCATCCAAGGACACATGCTTGCCTAAGCTCCTGTCAAAAAGAACAACATTTACTCCAAATCAACACTACAATAAAGTCATAAATGGCAAGGTATTTTTGCACCTATAGTTCCAAAAATAGTTTGAGTACCAATCTTAAAAAAGCTTGACCAATAGGTATCAAATCGGCAATCAACTTGGCGCCAACATTGCAAATAATAGTTACTACATTGTTTAAAAGAGTGAGAATACATATTCAAACTGTCCAATACAACAAAAGATTATCATCCTCATGATCAAGGTCTTCCAATGGTCAATTTAATCATGCAAGTGCCTTTCCCATGCTACATAGAAAGACCTCCAAATGGAAACAATGATTACACAAAGACTTCAAGAATTCTAGAGAAATTCTCTTCAAGATGTTGTCTAATGGTTTTTTGTTTATTCTAAAATCCTCAGATATTTTGCAACTTCAAATCTATTGCATGTGTGTGGAGTGAAGATACGTACTTGTAACTTAGGCCCAGCACATAACAACCGTCAATTGCATGGGCCTTAGCGGTTTGCAAGTAGTCCTGCGGTAAACTCGCAGCAGCACTCAGCTCTTGAATTTTTTCAAAAGAGCCCTGTGTTTGTTCAACGTACGCACATTGACAATAAGACAACCATTTGTCGACGCATGAAATTACTATTCTCCTACAAACATGAGAGAGTTCACCAAAAAACACCCAGCATCAAAAAGTAGTACAGGCAATAGGGTTGAATCACAGCACACAGTGACTTACCTTGCAGTAGACATGAAGCTCACCAGTGTGGTCTTGTACAACTACACTCATGGTGGCACGAGCATGTTCAAACTCGTTTCGCCTCACAATGGAGTACGTTTCCCCGGACGTGTTGAAGACAGTGGGATATTGCTGCGCAGCTGTGCCTCCCTCGGCTAAATCCCAACCCACTGAGGAAAACATTTTGATCTGGTCATCCAAAACGATCAACAGACATTCCAAATTTCTTAGCTGTAATTCGAAGCCTACGAAACAATTGTTACTTTCAAATAAAAGTGTTCTTTTCCAACCCCTGGCACCAACATCAACTAACATATTCATTGCTTTGTTGCATGTATCTTAGTAAGTGCTTTTGGTGTATGCCTATGGCCGTTAATAATCTTTTAACGGAACTGGGATTGTTTACTATCCCTTGTAATGGTGGTCTAAAGTTCCCTGGTTTAAATGATTGCGCAAGAAATCAGAAAGCTCGGTGAGTTTTGTTGACGACGAGAGATTATGGTTCTTGTACTCAGGTAGTCCCTCTCTTTTTCCAGAGCTTGATTATGATCTCTCAAGGATACCTAACTCCTGCATAATGCTTGAAGTGCTTGGAGCTGGACCCAAACAGAATCGTACACCGTAGTGCAAACAAAATGCCATAGCCAAAAGGATCTCTTAGGGTTTTGGCTTCGTACCTCAACTTCATTACCCACAAACTGAGCACCAAATTTTGTCACAGCATGACAGGTCGCAAAGCCTCGCAGAATCACATCGTCAATGAGATCGTGTTTCCATGGGGACTGCGTAGGACCAAACAGGACTCCGTTGTTCAAGGTGTTTTCTACCCCTTGCATTCCAACAAAATCCAAGCCATTGTTGGTGAGGGTACCCGTTTTGTCAAAGCAAAACACTCGTATCTTCCCAGCAATCGCTATTCTCTTCGCATTGAGGCAGTGTACACCACGAGTCTGAGCAAAATCCAGAAATGAAAATATTAGGTCAACCCCTAAAAGACCGAAGATTTGGTTGGTGATACTATAGAAAATGAAATCCGGATAGAGCCAGATTAGAATAAAAAATAAACCGCATGTGTTGTGAAAATAAATGAAGAAATAGTATAGTGGACAAAAGACGATCTCTACAGGATCTCAGAGCGATTAGAGAGCATGTATTTCATGGCCTAATCTCACCTTAAGACGCCCAGCTGCATATATTTGCCCAATTTCAAGTGCCACAGGAAGTAATGGCGACACAATTTGGCTGATGATGGCAATGCAATAGCTCCATTTCGTAATCCATGAGCTTTGTTGCCCGGTTCGATACTGGTAAGAAACAGCCCTATTTCCGTAAATAAGTCCAACAAAAACAAGAAGCAAGAAGGTGGACTGAAAGAGGATTGATACTAAAAAACAAGCTGTTTATACTGGGAATGACAAATCGAAAGGAAATTTAAGCTGCGGTTAGGACTTACTGACCTGGAAGATAAGAGATAACGCAAAGCAGACAAGTGCATAACACAATAGCAGTCCCACCACTATGGGTAGCTCTTCATCGTACTTAAACACCATTTTCTCTGGAAAGAGGATGGTGGACAGCAACCTCCCTTTGGATGTACTCATTCCTGGCAAGAAAAAAGTTAATCCATATGCAGCAACGCTCATCAACTTTGCTGGTTTCGGTCGCAAAAGGAAGAATGCATCGAACTTAGGAAAATCTAAAAGTTTCAGGCGTAGATGCTCGTTTTGAACACATACACAAAACCTGGGCCAAAACCCTACTGAAGTGGATTTGCAGATATTACCTGTAGCGGTGACAATGGCCAGTACTTCCGTGGAGCTGCTCCCTCCCGTCCCTGCCTGCAACACCTGCGTGCCCGAAAACAACGTGTGCCGCGCTCCCTTGGGCTCCTCCGCTTCGTACACTTCGTCATCGTCAGCAGCTTTGTATTTCTGCACGGGCATTGCTTCCCCCGTGAGATTGCTCTCGTTGCAAACACACACTCCTGCATGTCCAAGACCAGCTCACGTTTGGCGACATTGGCAAAGTTTGGCATGTCATGCGGAGTTAGAGTCCCTGTTGATACGGATTCCGATTTGCGGTAACATACGTCAGGCATAAGTAGTACCTTGAAGTATGAGAAGATCACAGGGGAGCTTCCAGTCGCTCTTGACTTTGACAACATCTCCAGGGACGAGCACGCTGGAATCCACGTTTCTCCAAGTGCCATCTCGCTTGACCTCCACAAAGCTTTTATATTCTGTCAGCTGCTTGCACACGTACATGAAGAAACGTCATTAGAGAATGCACAACCTCGACCGATCATGAGGAACTCTTTCGCTGAGTTGTCTTCAAGCATGATCAACAGATTACCTTTGCAATAGCCAACTGAGCTCGGCGACGGTTGATGATGGTGATGGACGCGGCAGTAAGCACGACGCCGAGGAGAAGGGCCCCAACAAACAGGTAAGAGAACCACAGCCAGATGGAGTAGATGAGAAACTGATACACCTTGAAGAAGGTGAACAACTCCTCAGCAACTGACCTCCACAACCTCTCTGCCTTGAATGGCACTTCATTAGGTCCCACTTTGTTGTACCTCGCCTGCGCTTCCTGGCTAGAGAGCCCCTCCGACAGCTGCGTGACACAATTCCACTCACGGCACTGTCAAAGAAGAAGAAGAAGGATTAGGGTTAAAGAGTATTCTTGAGCCATTAAAAACCTGGCATGATGTCGTCTCTTATACCGACCCCTGTAACCAAAATCAACTCATCTTTTTATACACTCGGTTGCCCCTTCAATTCGCAAGTTGGGTGTAAGCATATAAAAATTCTGTATTGCGGTTTTATTTGATCCCATAGGGTTTTAGCTCTGGGACTTACATTGATCTCTCAACGGCTTCTTGCTGACCTCTATAAAGTCATAATCTCAAGTATAATAAATGCATAAATGCATAAATGCATAAATGACACATAGTATCCTCTTCCGTGACAGCTCATCAAGAATTCATTGGAATTCATTTAGGCATCAGATTCTCGCCTGTTAAAGATTAGTTGTGAATGCAGAGTGACCCATTTTGCATGCACCAGCGTTACTAGCCACTGACCTTGAAGAAATCTGCACATGTGTGACCAACTTCAACCCTGGCTAGGTGCAGAGAACCGTCCTTTGAAATGAGATATCGCTGTCCTTGGAATGATACATGCTGTGTGCCCAGCCGGGTTCCTTGCACCACCACAGTTTCTCCGTGGCCCTTTCGGTCAGGTCGAGACGCGTTGCACGTATCCTGTCATTGTTGCGAAAGAGAAGCTCATCCAACCCACACTTGCGTGCAGAAATAGCAGCATAGAAAATTGGTTTAATCCAGCAATGGCGTGATCTGATGGGTATCTTGACGTAAGGTGCGAATAAGACGAACCTTGAGTTTGCGCACAAAATGGACCAGCCTTGAGGCATTGACGGAGAGGATTTCCTGTTGATCCTCAGCCCACACGTGCAGCACATGTGCGCATGGCAGATCGCACGGCATCCTGAACCAGTTATGCACCTCTCGTTTGAACACCACCAGCGCCGTAAACCATACCACCGAAATGCACCATATCGCAAAAAACACCTGAGTGAGAAGAATTCCAATTACACATGTTCAACTTCTGCTGTAATTTGGTCATCTAAAAAAAAAAAAGTCAACTTGGTAAGACGCTCTAATCTTAAGTAACTTGATCGTTTCTGTATCTGTTCGGTTACTGCAATCTCTGAGAGATCTCCTCTGAACCGAAGCATAGTGCTTAAAAGTGCATAACTTTTACTGAAAAATCCTATGTATGCATGATCGTTTCGGGAGAAAGAGTCAACATTCGGAGGAATAAGATTGATGTCCTCACCGTGCCGTTTCGATCGTAAGAGCCAAAGATGAAGTACGTTCCATAAAAGCAAGTGTTGTCGATGCCTGTCATTTGACAGGCCCAGTATGCATCCACGAGGATAAGAACATAAATGCATATCCAATGCACAGATGTGAGGATCAGCAACCACCAGCACAATTCTCCAGAAACCATTGCACGGTAGCCGGTAAACCGCAGCATTGGAACTTCAGGCTCTGCTGCTAATTCCACATCAATCTCAGATCTTTCGGTAGGTGCCATAACTTTTTCATCTTTAGCTGTTCCTGCTACGACAGTCCGTCTGTTCTGACTCCGGGTTCTGTTATCACGTCCACCGATGAAGATTGAAGGAGAGGGATGTTTCCTCACATACCCTGCCCGGTAGAGTTGGAAGCTTGCAACGGCAGCAGAGACCAGAATCCAGAAACCGAACACCGCCAGAGGGCCTGTCTGTGACATGGCTGTGATCCATACTTGGCATGTGGGATCTTCCGAGCTCCCACAGGTCGGAGGTCCCGTTGGGTATCCAGTACCACCCATCCTCAAAGAACTCTTGTGCAAGTGAACAGGCTATCCTCAAAAGAATTTGCCTTGTCGGGCATATGGATTCACTCCTCGTGACAATGGATCAAAAGATGCATAGTTACTCGTTCACAAACAAGCCTAGAATTGTCAAACCTCTGGAGACATTGTTCTGCAACGTCCTTTGTTTACATCTGCAAACCCCAATTGTCCTTCTCCGAGCTCACATGAAAAGATTTTCGATCAGTAGAATCGAATCAAGTGCTAGTGTTGAATCAGAACTACCGAAATTTTCAGCGACAATTGCGGCTCTGCGGGTCTAATTTTTTATGTTTTGTGGCGAGGCCATGGCCTGTAACATCAAGAGCTATTCGGCTGAAACTCATGTAAAAAATTATATGTAAAGAGACCTCGGGGATCAATTTCCTAAAGAACTGACTGTCCAAGACGTCTTGCTCATCAGGAAAGTAATGAACACTACGTAGTCATTCAAAACGTGCATCAGGACGTTACAAAGGTGATGATTCACCAACTGTACAAGGAAAAAACTTAGAAAAGGACATAAAGAGGACGCCGTCGGAAGACCAACCTCTTGGAGCTCGAGATGCCGTGCTAAAGGTGATGACCAGTATTGTCAATGCAAAAACTTTTGTTTATGTCTTGTACTGATAAAGCAGGTACAGAATTTGAGAGGGACTCCAAGATGGAAACAGACTTGCAAATTCACCTTAAGCGATTTAATGGTTGCCAAACAGCTGCCATCTCAAGCATGTCCATCAGTTAGGTTGAGAATGAAAACACGAATCTCTCGTGGAACGCTTGCTACAAGCACCTCCTAGGTGCTTTAGAAAAAGTGGCGGTACATGCCTTAACTTCGGCGCGACAAAAATTTACTCCCATCCTGGCTAGATCATGTCACTACTTTTTACGCCTAGCCAAATTAAGGAAATTGACGCTCTAACCTTCAACAATGCTGCGCAATGTGGATGATGATAAGCAATTCACACACATTAAGCATACAACTCAGCGAATCTACTCGTCGGGGGTGCGACACAGCCAGGCTTAAACAAAAAACTACCAAACCCGTAGAATCAAAACAATCTGCATTTTTTTCATCGACAACAGAATAAGGCAGACGAGAGCAGAGTTGGTAACTTTAGGAGTAGAGCGTGCCAATCGAAGGAATTCAAGCAGCGTCAACCGTAGACTTACTTAGTCTTACTAGTCACGAACTCACGATATTCTAAACTTGAACTGCTAAACTTGCTGTGAACTAAGAGTTGTAAATATCTACGACTGTAGTTCATTTGATAGTACACTGTCAAACCAACCATCTCCATCTCTGTACATAAGGACAGACATTGTGATTATGATTTACGGGATGATGATATTCACGGTAGCCTTGCAAGTTGCCTAACCTTCGTGGCACAGGAGTAGTACAGCATGGTCTGTGGAGTAAAAGCTGGTAAACCCCTCAATTACCTGGTCTGAAGAAGACCGCCATGGCGATCGTACATATCAAGCCCTCCTGAGTGAGTTCGTACCCATGTAACGTCCAGGAAGTAAATCAACTTGCTTACTAGCTGCCATGAAAATTTCTCCATATTATCCTTTCGGACCCGTAAATGTTGCAATGAATCCTCCAACATCCTGTATTAAGTTCTTTTCGTTGACTACTGACGAAGACGAATTTATTTCTCTTTCCTAGCAAGACTTGCGAGAACTCTCGAGTATTCGGAACGTCCTTAACTTACTTTGATTCTTTCCTGCATCTCGATCTCGATCCCCAGGACCACTTTGAAGGTGAAATCTAGACTATGACTGCCTGTTCGTGCACGTCGTATTCAATGCTGGTCATTGGTTGATTGGATTTGTTGTTGAATTTCTTAGGCGTGTATTGCCGTGGATAGCCTGCCATGGGTGGGCTTTACTCAACGGCACTGGGCATGCTGTATCTAACGGCGTGTGTGTTTGAAATTTGGATCAATAAGGTATGAGTGTCCATGAATATGACGATGAAGTACTAGTACCAAATGCTTTCCTGAACAATATAGAGTTCTTTTTCTCTTTCATGGGAAGTTCTCTTAAATTGTGCTACTTATCCTGCCAATCTTACTTCTTTTAAGAAAAATATTCAGCTGTTTTGTTGATTGCTGCATGGAATCTATCTTACTAGAAACAAACCCCTGTTACATATGAATCTTCTCCATGGATTCGTGTGATGGCTTTGCCAATGGAAGCAGTAATGCCTACGCGGTAGGACCACAAACAGACGGAAATTTTACATAATAGAACCTGCGGTAGGGAATCAGCTTCATGAAACCCAAGGTCTCTAAAATCCTGTTGGAGACGTTGGTTGCTTGATCCCCTGGAATTGCTCTCGGAACATCCTCACTTGGAAGTGTCATCGCCGGAGATTTTGGGGCCATAGCGAGCTCCAGTCCTGAAGAAACAAAGCCACGGAGGTTTCATCGGGCCTGCAGTCCCGCGTATTAGGCTCTCCATGCTGTCAACTTTTGCCGTGGTCTAAAACTGCGTTCAATCTCCAAACTTTTCGCTTCTCCAGCGCTACTGGGGCTCTTTCCATCTTGTCAAGTGGGTCATGTGTTTTGTGAGGAGCTTTAGGAGAGGGAGCAGTGGACAGAAAGCTTGAGATATTGCCGAGTGGTCAAATTCCCAGGATTGTACATTTGCAGAGCGGCTCGACCTTGACGCACGCAGCTGCAACACAAAAACTGAGGGATTCACCAATCTGCATGTTTCCCACGACTTCGCGGAGCAGAGTGCTGGAGATGCACTTAACAAACTGTCGGCGTCCAAAGAGGAAGTCTCGAAGGAACGTTTTCGGAAAGGGGGAACAAAGGGATCAGCGAATGGAACGCATGGAACGATGGGAACGTGGTGAGAATGCCCTAAAAAGGGTGGAAGGAGATGACACAACTCTTTTTCTTCTTTTTTCGACATCAGAATCCAGGCGCGGTGCCATCGCACTTTGGGTCTTGTCACTCCCAGCACGCCATCATGGGGTAAGCAATGGAGCTCGCCTTTTCATCAACCTCCTGGAGAAGAGCTTCTTTAGATTTCTTGCGGTGTCAAATTTGGTGGATTTTTATTGTGAACTGTTGACGATAAAGGTTTAGGGTTTTAGGATTTATTACTTTGCAGATTCCAGGACTTTTTCGGACGAGTTTGAAGGTAGTGTGTAGTTTGGGACTGTAGTGAGACTTGATTTGTAAGAGCACGGCATTTGTGTTTTATTGCTGTGGAATAATGTACAGCCAGCCGTGTCCTGTTTGTTACAACGTTGCTGTTTTTTGAAATGGGATCTTGTAAGTTCTATGTCCTTGGAGGTGCGGGACAAGACGCTATAGCCCTTTGAACAAATTCTTTGTTCAGCGACACTTTTTTAGATGTTTCGATAAAAAAATTGTGCTCTGGCACACACCATGCTTTAATGCACTCTTCAGTATTGGCTTGGTTATCAGTTGCTGCTGGATACTGTATACTTGACTTCATGTCGTTCTATTTGGAGTAAAGGTTCATCACCAAGTCTACAACGAACAGGACATGTAGTCTCTCTAGAATCTATATTTGGAATTTCAATCCAAATTTTGACCAATGGCCTTGATTGCAAATGTGAATGCTCTTGGATTCTCTGCAGATACTGATGAAATCTCGTTCGTTTTTGTAGTAAAACACGTGGTATGGGAGCCGGGCGAAAGCTCAAGAACCACCGAAGAGCCCAGCTGTGGGCTGACAAGTCTTACAAGAAGAGTCACTTGGGTAACGAGTGGAAGAAGCCTTTTGCCGGCTCTTCTCACGCCAAGGGCATTGTTCTTGAGAAAATGTACGTTGTTATCGATCCAGCCTGAAGTATTTGAATTATTTCGCACTTGTTAACAAGACAACCTAGTTTAGGACTGCGTGTTTGTAAGGTAGACATACCCAAAGCTAACACAATTTACGACTCATACATTCAAGACTCCTAAATGTATAGCCGTGGTTCATAGTATTGGCTTTTGATTTGGTACTGGTTCAGCAACCCTCACCTTATTCCTCATTCTTTTGGATGACATCGTAATGTTTTCTAGATGTCAAAGATCAGGTTTTGTTTTTTTATTATGAGTACAAATGTCTTCTGCAGTGGTATTGAGGCGAAGCAGCCCAATTCTGCTATCCGAAAGTGTGCTAGAGTGCAGCTCATCAAGAACGGAAAAAAGATTGCTGCTTTCGTCCCCAACGATGGCTGTTTGAACTACATTGAGGAGAACGTAAGTGATCATTCCATTGGACATGGTGAATTTAGCTCACTTGGAGAGACTTGCAATTGTGTCTGAGCTGCATTTTAGTATGATGATGGGATTTTCGTGTTTGGCTTCTTTAACGAACCACGTTTAGTGACATGCCTGTATTCACTTTCTTCTTATGCTCGAGTTTATGTCCGTGCAGGATGAGGTTTTGATTGCTGGATTTGGCAGAAAGGGACATGCTGTGGGAGATATTCCTGGAGTTAGGTTCAAGGTGGTGAAGGTGTCCGGTGTATCTTTGCTGGCTCTCTTCAAGGAGAAGAAGGAGAAGCCACGATCTTAGGTTCCCTGACATGAATCAATGCTTAGTAATACATATTTTTCGCCACCAGATCATTTCACTTGGGTCTCAATGTTGGCGCTATGCAGGTTGTGTGTCGAATGGTTACTTCTCTCCTTTCTGACCGGAATTGCCAGAAGAGTACACAAGTTATTTTAATTAGTGCAAGACCCTTTCACATTAATTTGGCCATTCACACTAATTTGGGTGAATTGTATCTAGTTATTGTCAATTAGCAACTTGGAACCTCCATACTGTAGCATCCTTCACACATTATATTTGTCGTTGAGTTATGTGCTAGCAAATCTCTTTCTAAGTATTAGCCTCTTGAGTTGCAGTTTTTAAGATAATATTTAGGGGAAATTACAAATAGGGGCACAAAAATGAAAAATATTACATATAGGGGCACAACTTCAAAATAATTACAAATAAGGGCACAATTTCAAGACCCCCTTACTAAAATTTCTTTATTTAGGTTTGATTTGGAGAGGATTTTAAGTATTTTGGAAGTTGATTAACATTTAATGTGATGTATCTAAATGTCCCAATGTTCAAACAAAAAAATTACTGAAATTTTCAAGTTATTTTTTTGGAACTATGTCCCTATTTGTAATTATTTTGAAACTATGTCCCTATGTGTAATATTTTTCATTTTTGTGCCCCTATTTGTAATTTCCCCTAATATTTAAATATCACAACTAGCATTGCCTAAAGTGGCTAAATTTTGTTGAGTTTCAACAAAAAAAACCTCTACTACATGTACATTATGGAAATCCTTGCAAAAATTGAGATTTTAGTAAATCTTCATACTTGTTGAAAATCACATCGCAATTTGTAATAATTGTATCATTAGGGTTTTGCATTTGTCGCCTCCCTCCCACTTGAGCCCGTTGTAGTCGTGCTCCTACAGCCCTCCATGTGTTGCATGGGCTATAACATCTAGGCCGTTGATTTCGCTCCATCACTTGCATAACGTAGCATTTATTAGCAAGGGTTTAGGGTTACCTTTTCTCCATTGGCGCTCCTTTTGCAGACTTGCAACACATGCACTGTAGGAATTAGCAAGTGTCAGATCTGCACAACTTACATGTTTGTTGCTGGCATAGTTTGGCACCTTGGATCTTGTTGCTAGCAACTTGGCAGTCATTGCTGGCAGCTTGGTGGTCGTTGCTGGTAGCTTGGCGCTCTTCTTTTAATGGATCTGGGGTTTGGGGCTCCGTGATCTGCATTCAGCATTGATGTGGAATGCCACTGTTCTAGCATGTACATATCCACAGTGTGATTTGCCAGTTCATCTTTCTGCAATTGTAATTGCAACACCGCCTATGTGGATCCGCGCCTGCAACTTGGGGTAAATGCATTGCCTCTATATGCCGTCATTTGATGGCGTTTGAGTTTGGTAGTTGGCTAGTTAGGGGAAGCAGCTTGAGGAAGTAGTGAATGCAATTCGCTGATTTTGAAATTGTTGCTTTCGTTGGCCGTATGCTCCAACGCCGTTGCAAGGATCTGCACTGCATTTTTTGGCCACTGCACCACATCTGGGGTGTTTTGAAAGTTTGGGGGCAAGTAATTGCTTCTAGCAATCACAGCTTCTCTGAAGTGGATGTGGATGGATTCATAGGGTTTAGAGGTTGATGGCACCTCTGGCACCCGGACCTGAGGGATGGATGTTTTTAGATTGCCAATCTATCCTTTTAAAGGCAAGGACGTTTGCACCTTCTAAGTTCTAACCTGCACTGTATTTGCTTGATTTGCATTTTTGAATTCATTTGTCTTCTCTTGCAATCATTGATTTTGCTCTTTACATTGTGAGTTTACGTGTTCTCTTCCATTCTTCGTGACTCTATTCTCTCCAGTACAGTTAGGCTCTATGGAGTTGAGTTGTCGTTGAGGGATTTATAGGGTGGAATACTTCCAAATCTTGTGTTCTTCTCTTGAGCAGGTTCAAGGATTTGCTGGCTTTATTCGTAGCTCTTGTGGGTTTGAGCTTTTGAGGTTACTGGATCATCTAGGCAGATCTGTTTAATTGCATCTTGCCATTCAATTTGATTGACAAACTTGGACGTTGGGGCATCTTGTTTTCCAATGGCACCGCCTCTTAGACTCCCTGAGAATTTCCAAATTCAGTCATTCTACTCTAGTCAAGTTGACAACGGCCTTGGAAAATATGTGATGCCTGCTTCTCACATGGAGGGTGTCTCTGAAACCCGATGTTTAGAGTCGGGCTTGCAAGCAACTACTTGCAACGGTTTCACGTCCGAGTCTACAGTTGTTTCACCCAAGATTGTTGACCTTGATGCACCCAGCAATACTGATAGCGTGCTTGCTAGGCAGAAGAGGCAAACCGAGGCTCCCCTCTCTTTGCAAAAGAAGAAGAAAGTTGCAACCAACTCTATCAATCGGAGGTGGCAAAAATTGTGGTTGTATAAATTTGCATGGGCCGAAGGTGAGTTTGGCAGTAATGGCAACTTCACTAGAGTGTTGTGCAGGAGCTACACAAGTGTGAGTGGCCGGAAGAAGATCATTGTGCCCAAAGGCGACAACTTAGAAAAGCATGAGGGTAAGAGGGTGTGCCTGGAGGATGGAGTGCCGCTGGCACACTTGCAGAAGGGCAACGTATACATCAACTCTACATGCAAGCACCTGAAGATGTGTGAGATCTAGGCAAGTAGGAGGCAGACCAGAATTGTCCTGGACCAATTGTTTGCTGGTCTAGAGGGTGACGCGAAGAAAAAG
The DNA here is from genome assembly GCA_963920765.1 of Ulota crispa. Taxonomy (NCBI): domain Eukaryota; kingdom Viridiplantae; phylum Streptophyta; class Bryopsida; order Orthotrichales; family Orthotrichaceae; genus Ulota; species Ulota crispa. The sequence continues at coordinate 2,067,202 of OY987242.1, read as the reverse complement.
GGAGTGCAATTTTCTACCTTGTTTCAGATTCTCTCTAATGGGTGCCCTATAATTGATTGTGAATGTCAACAATATCTCTTAAGACACCTAAATGTGAAGCACTTACCTAGGAAACATTGGTTCAAAACTTTTGATTGGGAGATGAGTGAGCACTTACATGAATCTGTTCTAAGTGCCTTGAAGTCTATGGTTTAGTCTGCTAACATTGTCTCTATCAATGCGGATGAGGTCACTGCAATTGATAATACTTCTTGGATAGGGGTTCATATCTATGTCATGGACAACTAGGTTTGAGTGCCACATTTGTTGCATCTTTCTTGTGTTGCAGAAACTGACACTGGAGATCATCTAACTAATGTTATTATGCAGGCTTTGATGGGAGAGGGAGGGCTGATTTGTGAGGAAATTGCTTGTAAACTTGTTTGTTTTGGTGCAGATGGAGTTAGTACATTTCAGGGCTCAAAATCTGGTGTTACAAGATAGATCCAGAGCAAGTGGGCGCCATTCTCATTGAGGGCCCATTGTGCTTCACACAAGATCAACTTGGTTGTTGAAACCTTGTCGCAATACCCCCTCATCTCTCATTTGGAGGGTTTGTTTCAAGGCGTTTACTCCTATTTTTACAGGAGTAACAAGCGCCACGCCAAACTTCAAAAGCTGGCTGATCTCATGGAGACTAAAGGAAATAAAATGCTAAGGAATGTGGAGACGCGGTGAATCTCCATGCAAAGTCTTGCGCAATGGATTCTATCAGAGTACAAGACCTTGCTAGTGAAGATGGGATCTGATATGACTACTGCTCCTGGCCAGAAGCCTGTTGCTAGAGCTGCTGACAACTTCAAATTCTTGGCAAATGTGGAGTTTTGCTGTTTCTGTCATGTTTTGTTCCTCTGCTCAATGTTGTTCATTCTTTGATAAAGCTCTCACAATCTCGTGACATCTTTGTTTGTGATTTCATGCAAGCTATAAAATTGTGCCAAAGTGAGCATGTGAGATTGTTTGTGGACAGATCTACAACCTACAGCAAGGTGGATTTTAAAATCTATGATGCATTGGTGACCTTGAAATCCGAGGAGATACCCTTGGAGTGGAAGCAGATGCCAGGCGACTTTGGATTGCCCTTTTTGTTTTTTAATTTTGACTTTACCTCTGGTTTTGCTCACTGCCATGACAAACAAAATGGCCACAGACTTTTTGTGACTAAAGGGGAGTACCAGCAAATCCAGGAGCATGTGGAGAGACAGTTTGCAGGTGACAGTTTTCTCAAGTTTTGCCTTGAACAATGAGTTTGCCTTCACTGAGGTTTTCTTTTGTTTTCCTTGGTCTTAGCATGTTATGGGTGTTCTCTTTTATCTTAGCGTGCTATGGGTGTTTGCAGTTAACCTTGTTGTCCATTGCCGTTCAGTTCAGGGAGTAGTGACCTTCACACAGTTTAGGCATTTAAGCTCGTGAGAGCAATTTTTCTTGTTTTTGGGCTTCTTCATATTGGGTTGGCAGATGTGTGATAGAAATTGCTGGTTACACTTGGTGAGGTTGTGATTCCCTTTTCCCACGTTTTGGATTTGGAAAGTTTCTGGTCCTTGTTGTTCTAGAGTTGTCTTTTTCCATGTCGAGCTTTGTTGCTAGATTCATTGTTCACGATATTTTGGCAATGCTTTTGTTCTTCATAAAATGCTAGTTTTGGTTTTATAAAGCTGAACTTACGTTTTTATTGCTTCATGAACTTTGGTTTTTGTTGTCTTCAATTGAAGTTGCTCTAGATCACAACTAGAACTGACGGAACCTCATCATGAGGCTGCCGTGTACTTCCTTGAGTTCAACGTATTTTGATGAAGTTGTTTCTAAAGAGTTTGTAGTTGGACCCTACACAAACTTGCTTCTAGGTGACTTTGTTGGGTTTTGACTGCTTATATTCTTTCTCTGCCTAGTCATATTTGTGTTGGATTTTGGTACTGAAAGCTTCTTTTGGATGTTCTTGACTACAGGCCGTCTTCTTATCTAGATGTCAATTGTAGCACTTACGTTATTTGTGGTTTTTCACCTTACCTTAACGTTGCTTTAGGCAACCTTAAGGTAATAGTGCTATCATTGTTGTTATGGCAGTGTTTTAGTTTTTTTGTATTGTGATTGTGTATGTGTTTTGGCTGCTAATGTTGTCTGCAATTGGTGGAAGCCCTTGTAATGCCAAATCAATGGGCTGTTTATGTTTGGCCGCATCATAGGCTTGCAAGCCTCCTGTTTCATATGAAGAATGTTGAAATGTGTACCTAATGCAAATTGCTTTCTTTTTGTGAGTGTGACCATATTGTTGCATTACCTTGGTTCACGGCAACATGGTCCTGAAGGTGAGGTAAGGTTCAGTAATCAGTAGTGGTTTGCCTTGTTTGTTTTATGAGTGTTTGCTCTTCCGTTCTCATGACTCTGCAATCCTCATTTTTGGAGTTTTTTTGGACTTGGCAAAGATGGCTGAAAACCTGATCAATGAATTGGATCAAAGGTTTCCACACCAAGATCTCCTTGATGCATTTGGGATAATTTATCCTCAGTATTGGATGCAACAAGGTGCTAAGGAAAATTTCACCAAACATTTGGCGGTACTTAAAGGCTTTTATGCCCATGCTGCATCAGTGTCTCTAGGCAACAAACAAAGAGACTCTTACACTGCACCGCAGATGCTGTCAGCAGCTAACTTGGACAATCAACAAGGCCTGTTTAAGGTGGCCATGAAAGCAAATTGCAACCTTGCTTGTGGTGCACCTTTTGACTTGAATCCAGTAATCAAGCTGTGGCGCAAGCTCTTTCAATCACGGCACTTGCACAAACTCATTTCTGAGTACTTCAAACTTGCTGAAATAGGCTACTGCTTGGTAGTTTCTCAAATCAGGCCATAGAAAAAAAATAGGCTTGGAAAACATCTACCACTAGTGGTAGGAATGTTTGGCTAGAAATATTTCAGCCTTTAAAACTTCCCTTATGAGGAAGCCATTGATTCGTGGAAAGGGGCTTAAAAAATTGGCCGCCATGGGGATGTTTAAGTTAGAAGAGCAGTATCCACTTGGCTTCCTTTAGTTTTTTCCTTGCTCTTTCTCTTTAGTCTTCATGAGATTAAGCTAGCTTTGAAGTTTGCATTTCTAAAGACTGAGATTAGCTTTCAAGTTTAACTTTAACTTTGAGGTTCTGCAAATCAATTTGCTGAAGCTTTGGCTTCTTCCGCCTCAATTGAGGAACTTGCTGCAACTTTGACTTCAGGGAGAGCTGGAGGTGTTAACTCCCAAATCTGTGCTAGAGGCACGACTTGGAGAAGAGCTGGACCTTGGAGATGTTCTCTTCTAGATCTGCAATGGCAAAACCAACGGGGCTTCACCTTTGCAACTATCTACTACTTCACTTTTGATTACTAACTCATTGTCTTGATGTGGTTTGTTCTGTGGTGTGCAGAACACTAATACTGCACTGGGCAGTCTTGCTATTGCAAGATGAGTTCAATCCCCATATTAGTGACATAGGGCATTCACATAAACCATTTTGGCAACTGAAGTATTGTGTTAAGTGAAGTATCACGCCTTGTGAGAAATGGAACACCTTGATATCTTTATGTTCAAAAAAATTGCATGTTTACAAAAATTTGCAAAAATTTGACATTTTCCATTGTCACATAGCAATTTTAAGAAAAAATGTAAGTGCAAGTAGCTACCCAAAAGCTCCAAATATATTTTAGAGTAGCAACTTATGCTCTCCTTGTAAATTACCCTTGTAACAAATATTATACATTTTTTTATGAATTTATCCCGCCGTTTCTACCATGTAATTTGAAAATTGCAGAAATAGCTCATTCTTACTCATGGGATTAGCATTCCCACAAAAAACCTTGAAGGGATTCCAGGAACGCTGATCACAACTCATGGTGTATTGAGTTAATCTCATGTGAGTTTATTAGTGTACCTTGCTAGTTCACTTATTTCTTGAAGTACTGCAAGTTAGTATTATTAGTGCACAATATGGTAATTTGAATAACTTGTGTGTTATTGATTGTTAGAGATATCATGGAGCTACATGTCATCATTCAAAGTGTGCTTGGTATCGTGATTACAAAATCTAGCAAATTTCAACAAGATCATTTTATAATCTTCCTTTGGCAATGCACAATATCTCGCTACTAGGTGTGAATATAAATCTGCAACGTTGAAAAGCTACACCTTTGCGTGTGACTCTTGTCTTCAATTTCTTTGCCTACATCAATCAATCTCAAAGTTCCAACTATTGGTGTATTTGAGAACCCATTCTCAGAGAATGGTGTTGTCTAAGAAAATACTAATATTGGTATGCCAAGCCAACGTTCTGAGGTGATTTGTTTGTCACATGTAGGATTTTGGAAGGTGGTTCTAATGACAAAACAAGCAACTTCTTTCTTGCTATTTCTTTACACTTTTCAATGCATTTATTATGGGCTATGTTTGATAGTGTGAAATCATGGAGGGTTTTAGAGGTATTTCAACTCTTATCATGATTGATCACCATTGACACCTCCCCCACAGCAACAGCTCTAGTAGGTCTAACTTAATAGCCGTTTGTTGTAATAGATAAGGACATGCTCCTTCATTTTCTTACCTACTCAATAACCTACTTATAAGTGACAATATTCATGAAATCCTTACCAAATGTTTAGAGGTATGTATTGATGGTGGACTAAAAGATTCATTCCCACTTAAATCTTTCCCATGCAATCAATTCTTCATCAAATCTAAAATCAATTACATGTTTTTATAAACTTAGAAAGTGAGACAATATGCATTGAAATTTGAAGAGTAGACTATTCCAAATCCATGTTTTTAGCTCATGCTAACTCCACTTTTTCATTATCAAGTATGCTATATTCATTAATTTTCAAATTTTTATCAACATTTTTTAGCTTTTAACCACCTTTTAGAGTTTGAAACTGCCTCAACTCAAGCAAACCTCTAGTAAAAAGAAAGAGGGACACAATCACTAGAAGGAAATAAGGGTATCCACAATTGCGCAAACATGACTTCCACTGCGCGTACACGGCTTCTAGCAGTCGCGCCTCAATCATTTTTGACCAAAAATAATTGGGGTGAGACTAGGCACGACTGCTAGAAGTCACGTTTGTGCAATTGTGGATACCTCCATTTCCTTCTAGTGAATGCTCTCAAATTTGACATGATCATATTTGGAGAAATGTTAGTAAAATAATTTGAAAAAGTATTGAATTATGATTTGAATGCTCTAAAAGTCACTACAAGTCCATCATCAATCTATCACTAATATGTTCTCAATTTGTTCTTAGAGCTTTCAAGATACATAATTGTTAGTTTTACAATTAGGGAAATATTGATTACATAGGAGGGATTTGAGAGAGAGAAATGGATCTTTTTGTCCCCTATTGTGCTAAGGATATTTTGAATTCCATTAATAAATATCCTTTGTTATTCTCCATTCAACCAGTTTTTCACACAACTAAGATAGTATGCTCTAAAACCGTCACTTTAAGGGCTGCCTTTTCATGGGCTTTTCAAGATTAGAAAATTTTGTCTAATTTTTGGCCATCGAAAAGTAGATGTTTAATGTAACACAATTTTTTTTCATATTTTCTGAAGCATTATTGAATTATTGATGAATTTTCAAGATTTTATGTAATAGGCACCTATTTGTGACTCTAAATCCCTCATAAATCGTTTCCTTATGACTAGCAAAGAGATTTCGTGAAACTAAGGAATGTGATTGGTTCTTGCAATAAAATACACATTTTCTTCTATGACTTAACCCTTGAGTGCCCCAACGTCCCATATATTGCCTCCCTTGATTTAAAAGCCTTGTTTTGAGGGTCCAGATCTAACTTTTCAATCTTGCTATAAACTACAATTATGAAGGCATTCAAGTTGTCTATGCCAATGGAGTAATGGCAAGGAAAGCCAAACATTGTACAAGTGTTGCAAGAGATTTGATTGGATGAAACACCATACGGGAAGTGGTGGCAAGCATACGGGGCGTGGTGGCAAGTAGCGATTTACAGGCTGCAACTAGTCAGCATCCCTTGCAAGCTTCCTTGTGTAAGCTTTGTGGTAGCGGTAAAATTGTTGGTAAGGGTTCAAGCATGTTCAAGACCCTTATTACGGCAACCATCACCAATTGTGCCGGTCATTGTTTTCCATGCAATACTTGGGGGGGGTGACCATTTAAATTTTAGAAAACTAGGTGAGATAAAAAGTAGGGTCAATTTTATTCATTAGAGATAAAATTTATTTATTTTTTAGACCTACCATAGCATTGAAAATATGTCTTTTGCTCCATTATAAATAAAATAGGGTTGTGAATATTAGGTCCATTTTTCTCTTTTTTAGATAAAAAGAGGGTAGGGAAATATGATCCTCCAAAAAATGCTTAGTAGGTCGAGTTTAATTATAAATGTTTCAACAATTTGGATGAAAGGATTACACTTTCTATCCAGCTTGGAAATGAAGTGGATGAAAGGGGTTAGGGTTTACGGGTTTAGGGTTATACGTAGCCAATGCATGGTGGCGCTGTCGGTGGGAATAGGTGTAGGGTTAGGCTGTAACAATAGTAACCTACCCTTGTTGAGGTTCATTTGCTTTGGATGCCTCAAGGCGCTTGATGTTTAGACCATTGGTAAGGCTTCATGCCCCTCATATTCCTCCAGTAGGTTGATTTTCCTTTTGACAAGAGATCTCCCAATGTACACACCCATCGGGAGATCTCTCAATGTTTTTCTCAGAAGATGCCTAGTTCATAATTCATTGAATAGTCTAGAAGGTGTTAAATATGCCATACAGGTGAGAGCAAGCAGGTTAGAGCAGGAAGAGAGTGATTCTCTACAAACATGTGTTCTAGCAATTTGAATGCTCCTAGCTTGCATTGTCTCATTCTTTGTAATTTTCAATTTGTAAATAAAATCGGGTGTCATAAATTTGTTCTCTAAACCATTTACAAATCAAAATAGGGTGGTGTAAAGTACACCATAGTAGCTTTTTATCTAAAGATAGGGAGGAAAAAATTCCCTTAGAGAACATAAATACCCCCCTTTAAATACCCCATTATCGCACATGGTATACAAACATAAGGGTGTGTGACCCCCCCCCCCCCCCCGAGATGCAATAGCAATTTGAAGCCCTAAAACTTGACATAAAATGAAGTGCTATCTTCAATAATTTACAAGTGTGTGCATTCACATCTAATCTTGCTGCTCACAAAATTTGAGATGAATCCGAGGCTTATAGAATTTTATAAAAATCATCAAATAGCAACTACTTACCAAAAAATGAGATTTTGTCATCACATGTTGTTTGATCAAATGTTATAATCTCCCATCTCCCAAGGTGAATTGTTCCCAAAATTTGCAAGCTATTTTCTAAGTAGGTGTTCTACTATTTTCAATGGTCACTTTATGTGGATCATCAAATTGACTAAGATACAATGCATTGAAGTTGTCAGTCTCCAAAAACCATAATTTTGGTGAAAACGGCCTGGACGCTCAGGGATTAAAGAGGTTCATTCTAGAACCACTTCATGTCTGTTCCTAAACTACTTATGGGACGTTTTATAAGAGAGGGTCCCTACCTTACCTTGGTTATCACCTCTATTTTTTACTGTGCTTAGATTATCTCCTGAAAGTGACGAACGTACTCTTATATTTTGATTGGTTTTACAAAACACCAACTTTAGGTCTTCTTCGAGCCTTGTTGCGAACTTTATATAGGTTGTGAATATTGGATTCTCTTGGCCTAACTATGCCTAAAAATGTGGTGTTTATATGTGAATTGGGAGGAGGTGGGGCTCAAATATTTTCGGTACTCTACCTATACAATAATTCTAAGTTTAAAAGAATGATCATAGAGAGTTGACGGAAAAAGTCCCCAAAACTTTGACTTTTTGTCCCCTCAAAGTGGAATCTTTGTATCAAAATTGTGAACCCAATTTTGATTTTTACAAGTTTTCTAAAGAAATTTCTTGGTCTCTCAAGAGGCTGAAAATTCCCCAATGCTCTTTGGAAAATGAGAAACAGAATTCTTAAAAACTTGGACAAATTCCAGAATTTGCTACTTTATTTCCAAAATTGCCTTTTGTAATTGAAGTTTATATTTGCAAGGACATTTTTTATAAGGTTGTGTTTCATTTGCGTCTATAAAAACTGTGACCTTCAATGAGTCAGATATTGTATTTCTCTTCTAATGATTTTTTTGGGGTGTTTTTGAATCTGTAATTTTGTCTTCCTTTCTTTGGAGCATACTACTGTATATGAAAAGAATGATTCCACTGTAAGAAAAGGGAATCCCCTCCCCACGACACTTCACATGTTTCAGTGGTGCAAGGATGATTCATATGGGTCGTCATGCGTCTGTCACCTCATTTAAGTTACTGCCTCAAGCATTGAATCCCGATCCAGCACCCCAGTTTTGGTTTTGGAGGAAAAAAAATGTGGAAATCTTTACGACCAAACCCTTGAGGCATCCAAAAAAACATTTGAAGTTAATTAAACGGTCACACAACTAGTTCTCTTTTTATCATGTACATTAGTTTTCTAATTTTTAATGTTTTTCATTGTATAAACAAACACCTCAATCAAATTAAAATGCAAGCTAAAAGATCTAAGAATTTGTGTTTGTGTTATAAAAACTTATATTTTCTAAGCAGTTAACTTCTTGGTTTTCATTTAGCATAAAATAAGAGCAACATAAAAATAGACTCTAAATAACATACAAGCATGTCAAATTTTATATTACATATATTCAAAAAGCCAAATCAAAATAAGTAAATTTTATTTTTATTTTTATAGTGAATGATTGATTTATGTGCGTGTAAGTGTATGTTTATGATCAGGTGTAGTAATTGAGAAATAATCTTCAAGTGTGATCATGAAATTACAATTTTAGTTCCTTGAACAATCGTATTATTTTTAATCATGTGGATCTTTTAGCAAAACATTTATTGTTTCCTGCCAATCTACATAAGAGTGTATCATTTGTGTTTATATTGTATGAATATTATGTGAATTTAATATATATTTAATGATGTTTTTTTACATTTGACTATACACAAGGCCATTAATGTTGTTAGTTGCTCAGGGGTCACACCTCTTTACAATTGGATATCACCTGCAATAATGAGATAATTAAATGGGGGTATTTAGATTCTTTAAGGTAATTTTTTCCTCCCTTTCTTTAAATAAAAAACTTCTTTGGTGTATTTTAGGGTACCCTATGATTATTTCTAAATGGTCATATGACCAAATTTTTCAGACCCTATTTTTTTACAAATACAAAATTATCATAAGAAAAAATGATCTATATACAACGGGTTTATAGAAGACTTTGGCTTGCAAGAAAATAGCGTAAAAATTTAACACATAGCAAGTCCCTCAAACCATACTTACAAAGCAACCTTCCTAAACCCTATCCCATTCCTCAAAATTCAAATTACCCTCAACCACATGCATACTCACGAAACAACAAAAAATGAGCTTTGAAGCACTAAACCCTAAAATAGAGAAGAAAATAGGAAAGGAAGAAAACCGGGCAGAGGACAATAGGTAAGTGAGCGTGAACTCGAGGTCTTATTGTTGAGAACTGCACAAAGAACTGAGTGGTAATGCCGAGGTCCACCACCGTTGTTGGCAAAAGTAGATAAGAAATCCAACCCTGAATGCAAACCTTACTAAGCTCACACTCTGGCGCTTGCAAGTACAACATTGTGAAGAAAATTATGTAAAGAGGATGAGAAGCTTCAATTGCACAGCACCCTCACCACCACTTTCAACGCGCTAAAATAACCCAGGGAGAGAAAAATCACAAACAACAAGAAAGCAATCTCAAATCTGAGAATCCTAAGTGCCAGCAAAAGCAATGATAAGCTTAGCATAACATGTAAAGAAGCCAACTTGTAAAGAATCCAATGTGCTTGCCAACATAAACCCTACTCTCAAGATTCTACAACAATACCAACCTTTGCCAGCACACCTGACCTTTCTTCAATTACCCTACAGCATGTTGTTAAACCCTAAATTGTTACAACCCAAAACCTAGACAGAAAAAACCATTTTTCATCCATATTGCTCATGAACTCTAAACCCAACACTCATCCTACTAAACTCTTTTAGGATAATCCTATAATTCCCACCCTTTTCTTTTCTACAATATTCTAAAATGGAGGATTATACACCACCCTATTTTACATATAACAAAGCAAGACATATTTTTCCAATTCTATGGTAAATCCAAAAGGATATAAAATTTATCTCCAATGAATAAAATTGACCCTAATTTTTATCTCACATAGTTTACTAAAAATTGGAGAGTGACCCCCTCGAGTGATCGGCACAATTGGTGAGGGTTGCCCCAACAAGGATTTAGAACATGCTTGAACCCTAGCAGGTGAATTTCTTGCTACCACAAAGCATATGCAAGGAAACTTGCAATGAGTATTGATCACTTGTAACTTGTAAGACATTGCTACCACCACGCCTCATATGATGTTTCACCCAATCAAAACTCTTGAAGCGCTTGTATAACATTTGACTTACCTTGCTATTACTCCACTTGCATGAACCACTTGGATACCTTGATAATCGTAGTTTATAGCAAGGTCAAAAAATTAGATCCAATACCTCAAACAGGCATACTTCACTTGCATGAACCACTTGAATACCTTGATAATTGTAATTTATAACAAGGTCAAAAAATTAAATCCAATACCTCAAACAGGCATGTGAAATGCTATGTTTTGGTCCTCAGGGGCGTTCAGGGGTTAAGAGGACTCTCCGGGCATCCGACCTCGCTGACAAGTGCGATTAGCAAATATTAGAGCAGACCAAAAATTCTTCCAAGCAAGGCAAAATAATTCTTTCATCTTAACTTAGCATCTGCGCATAACAAAAAAAAACTTCACTCTCCGTGCACACAAGCAGAGAAGGAAAGCAGTTTCCTCAGGATTCAGGATTACTTTGAATTTGGTAGTGTTCGGAGGAGCAGCTAATTGTTGCGGGCAAGCTTTTGCCAAAACCTTAGCCTCGTTCAGACAATGGCTACCTTAAAACTGTTAAAGCATTGGATGACAAAATGAGTGAGATTGCCAAACCCTTCTCAAAGAAACATAAAGATTACCGATATTTGGCTGAAATTCACTACTAAAAGCTTATTTGTGTGGATAAACATGTAAACATTGATAATTTTATCCGTTTGTTCCTCACTTCTATGTGTGTGTGTCGCTTCACCAATTTTATAAATAAGAAATATCCCTAGTTTGGAGATCGCAAGCAAGTAACAGGACCATGCATTCACACAAAATACAGCTAATTCATGCAACTTGAATTGTTTCTCAACCACTGTCTAACAGATGAGTCATTCCAGAAAAGAGCTGTGAAAATTTTCAAAGAGAATGCGGTTGAACGATGCTCAGGCTCAATGCCTACAATTCTCCACCACGAGCCCCGCGGTCCATTGTCAAAATCAGGTCATCATTAAACAGAACTCTGATCTTCAGAGGTAAAATTCGGCCTCCAGGGGTAACCACACCACAAACTTCCTCGTCCTCTAAACCCCAAACCCTAAAATCATGTAGTTGGTGAAAGCATAAGGAATCAGCACAGATACAGAATACTCCGTCACCAAAACCAGAATCGTAATTGTACAGCAAGAACTGCTGCTTGGATGATTGAAGTAAAAGTTCATGACAACAATTGAAAAGCACAATGACTCTAATGGCACGTTCATCGTAAGTATGATTGATCTAGTAATGCTCTGTTGTGCTCAGATGGACAAGGATTATCTTCTTCTCCTCTAAACCCTAAACCCTAAAATCATGCAGTCGGTGAAATCCTATTCGGAGGCATTTGCGCAGTCACCGAAAGTTTTTTTTTAAGGTTGAGGGATCGGTCCACATACGAATTGTCTCTTCCGCTACACCGAGCGATCCGCAGGCTGGCGCAACGCGGCGTCACCAACGACATCCTCTGCCTCCAATCGCTTGCTGTTGTGGGCTCTCTTGTCGATGAGAAGGCCCCCCAGAGGCTTGTACTTCTCCATGTGTTTGTTGTATTGATCCATGTGACGAGCGGACAGAGCTATACAAATCACCACCGCCACCCCTGCTTGCAGAGGTGTCACCAGCTTCACCAGCTCAAACACCATCTCTATACCTCCCAATCAAACAATCACAGTACCTACTTCTCGCCCGCGTTCCCTGGCTCTAAAATGCATTCTCAAACACACACACCTGCATGCCTAAAATCTGTAATCTCAACTGCCGCGGCAGCTAATTTGCAGAAGTCGCTGCCGAAATAGCCGAGCTCGTTTCTAGCGCTCGGTAACGAAACAGAGCCAACGACAAGACTGAAGAAAGCAGTGAAGGCCCATTTAGGGCATCTCCACCGGTAACTCCAACGACCTCAAAGCAAATGAAAAGTGTTGAGGTCCTTCTCAAAATCTTCTCAAAACACTTTGTCTTAACATGTCTAACAAGAACCCTTCAAGTTACTATTTGTTCACTATCTACCATAAGTTTAGTGGATTTTATCCTCTACTTTTCTTAATAAGTGGTCAACTGATTATTTATGGGGCTTGTTGTAGTGCAAGACCACTATTTTGAAGAGCATGGGTGGAGATCAAGGGGTTTGAGGGCTGGCCAAAATAGATGGATATTTTTGAAAGAGTCCGGACCACTGGAGATGCTCTTACACTAGACAGTTGGAAGTGTTTGAGTGAGAGTCTTTTTTACTTTTTCCCTGACAGGGTCCACCAACATGGTTTTGAAATGAGTCTCTCAAACGTATGGGAGAATGCATCAATAAATCACATTTTTTGAAGCCACACATTCCCCATTACAAGCAACTAATGAGAAGGTTCCATGTATAACCTCAAAAAGTGATAGTAATGATGTGGGAGTGGGACCTTCCAAATGGTGGGGTTTTGAATTTTTCTTGTGCTTTTAGTTTTTGTTTATGTTATATTATTCATGTTCAATCATGAGATGCTCCTTGCCAATGAGAATGAAATTTCTAACCATCCATTCCAAACAATAGGGGGTTTCAAACACAAAATTTGGCCTTTGAACTTCTCATCTCATAGGATCTCCGCTCACTAGTGAATTGTTTTTGTTCCCTTGCACGCACAAAGTGTGAGACACCCATGAGTTTGCAGAAGTTTTTGCAAAAGAAGTTTCAGAATTTGAGGAAGCAGGTGAAGGAGCCCCACAAAGCCACAAAAGTGAGTTTCTGAAATTCACTCCTCACATGAATCACGTTACAAGTGAAGTCTAGAGGTAAGAGGTCGCGGATCACTAGTGAATTCACAAAGGTGAATTGTAACATGAGTCACCTAAAAAGGTTGATGTTTGAAGCCCCCTAATGTTTGTGGCTGACAAAATTGTCGTTGGACTTGCCGATGGCAACAGGGCATGAGGCAATGGTTGGATGAACAGACAAAACTCCATTTTTATGATGATTACATCCAATGGATGCAATGAAGTATTTGTAAACGTGGAGCATTTTTCTCTCCTAACTTTTTTAGTATTTGACCAAATAACATGTAATTGCCTAATTGGTTGAAGCTGCTTAGCATGTGATGTAGGTTTTTAGAAATTCGTGATATTGATTGTAACGAGGTGATTGTGTCAGTGTATAGGTTTAAGGGAAAATTTCATGGATAAGTTTACCCCTGAAGTTTGCAATATGGACATTGATATGTGTCCCATACCCTTTGAACTACTGTACCACACTCTTTGAACTACTGTACCACACTCTTTGAACTACTGTACCACACTCTTTGAACTACTGTACCACACTTTAGGGTAAATTTTAGATTTCTACCATCAAAAAGCTGAATTTGAGAATTTGGAATTTAGATTTGGACTTAGAGACCATGCTTTAGTCTAGAATCATAAAAAGAGTTGCAATTCAACAACACCCAATGAAAAAGTTTATCTTTTTTTACAAACAAAAGTAAAAGTAACACTTTTCTCCCTAGTTGGACTTTTTCATTAGTGTTGTTGAATTGCAACTTTTTTTTTATGGTTTTAGACTAATTCATGGTCTTTGAGTCCAAATCTAAATTCAAAATTCTCAAATTCAGCTTTTTGATGGTAGAAATCTAAAATTTAGCCCGCGGTGTGATTTAGTAGTTCAACAGGTGTGGTGCACATATCAATGCCCTTGCAATATTTGCATAAATATCCCTACCTTTTCAAAAATTGCACAAATATCCTTAGACCATAGCATTTATTTGTTGTATTTGTACTTCCTTCATGACCAATGTTGAAGAAGGGAATGTAATGAATGAAAAAGGAAACAACACGTGCATAAAAGAAGAATAGAAGTGGCATGCACAATAAATTAAAAAAAGCATGAAAATTTGGTCCAAGAGTATTTGTGCAATTTCTGAAAAAGCAGGAGTATCAATGCAAATATTGCAAACTTCAATATATATATGGACACACATATTTGCATGAGTGGTCCTTTAGGAGAAAGGCCCTAAATCCACCCATTATCTAAGAAAGAAAATTTACTGAGGTCAAAGCCTATACTCATGGAAAAGCAAAGTTGGTGCAAGAGAGAGATGAAAAAAGGAAATATTCTCTAAAGGACAAAACAAATTTTGAATAAGCTTATGGCTTCTTTGCAACCAAAACATTTCCTTATGCAGATTCAAACTTGGTTTGTCTACCCAAACTATAGAAAGATCTTGTTGCATTTAACCCCTAAATGCCCAAGGCACCACATTACGGTGTTGACAATACTTTGAACTTCTATACAACCTAAGTTTTCTATTTTTAGTAGATTTTATATTTTAACTTTTCTTTCTAAAGTCTAGTTTTAGCATCAAAAAACTCATTTTAGAAATGATTGATTATGATTTTTCTATTTAAGATTTTGTGCAAGAATGTCCATTGCAATCTTAACTTTTTTAGTGTTGAGAGCTCTTGGAAATGAGCCTCAAATACACTAGACCTTGAAGAAACATTTACACTAGAAATTCATTTTAAAAGAATGTACAAGAGATTTTAAAAACTATAATTTGATTGGAGTTATATATGTTATGTTCTTTAACCCCATATTTTTTGTGTGACCATTTTTTTAGATTTGACATGTGAAACAAGGATTGAAAGACTTCAAGTCATTTTCACAATTTTAACACCCTCTTGATCAAACATTATAATCTTTCAATCCATAAGAGATATTGTTGTATTTTCTTTTTCTATGTGATTTGTGACATATGTAGTTCGATTTTGTATGGTTACAATTTAAAAAACACTAATACAACTAATCAGAATTTTAGTTTTTTGTTTAACTGAGAACAAATTCCTAGAAGCTCAAAAGGTGCCTTGGGCATTTAGGGGTTAATGCCATTGCACTCTCCTCAACTTGATCCTCAACACACACTCTAGATCATTGCTAAGCCACGTATTCCAAAATATCACCAAATGGACATTCATTATTCAAACCTGCTATGTAAAAGAACACACCACGAGAGCTTCCATTACTTGAGACTCGTTTAGGTAAAACAAAAGCGCATTCATTAAACCGTTCACTTTTCATCCTAGATATTTAGGTGAGAAGTTCTAGTGCAATTATGCGGGAGAGTCTACAAACAGCAAAACCCTAGTACAAACAGAAAAAATGAGTCCAAGCCGTACTGAGTTTTCCTTTAAACATAAGTTTGCCTGTATCTGTTTATAATATAAGTAACCCCAACTTCACCCAAAGTCTCTGAAGCACATATAAGTTGATAGAGCGAGGTTTCTTACACTGGCGAGCTCTCCAAGAACCACCTAATGTAGGCGAAATGAGGCAGAAAAGACCTAACCTGTGGACACTCAAAATCCTGGTGCATTAGTCCAGGACTGGAACTTACTCAACGCTTAAACAAGCATTTGCATCTAATCTTCCATAATCTATGTAACACTTTGCGGTCTACATTGCATTAATAAGCCGGTCTACAAAATCTTTAATGCCAGGTCCTCCATTCCGTTGTGCGCAGCACCAGAGTGAAAGATCATAATTCCTCCCTTTCTGTTCTTGGTTATACTGACTGACCATGTAGCAAAAATTTCTTGCTCTAAGAATCATTAAGGAACAACTCACATGCGGCGCAAATCATTTGGTAACAATTCTTTTTGGCCAGCCAAAGACGATGCTGATCCGCAAACAGGATCAGATTCCATGTAGAATAAATCCTTGCATTGGAATGAAGGGCAGGCGGAGGTCAACGAGCTCAGAAAGTCGTTGGTTTTCATTCATCCTTGAGCTGCTATCATTGAATCAATATTCTGTAGAAGGTCAAAAGAACCAGTTCCCATCTCCACGATTCTCCCCATTACAATCCTCGCGGACGGCGACTCCAGGTAATCTGAATGCTTCTGCAGGGTGGCGTCCATGAGGAATACCGTAGCGGTTTCAAAGCTCATTTTCAGGAACGGCGATGGGCTTGAATTGATCCCCAACCTGTTACAAGCCCGGTAACCGCCTTGAAACGTCATGAAATCGGCTATCAAAGTCAAATGTCGTGGGTTTACCGAGATACCGTATGCTCCAAATACAGCTTGGACTTCCGAAAGAATTGTGGCCCGGCATGCCTCTACTCCATAAACCTGTAGTTGAATACAGGTACTACGTTTCAGTAAAAAACAAAGAGATCACCAGAGAGTAATAGGAAGAGAACTCAATAAAGAGATACCAGCATAAGATAAACCTGGGAATTGATAGCTATTCCACACCCTTTGGACTATTTTACCACACCTACTATATATGACCAATATTTATGATATTATAGTAGGTGTGGACCACGAGCGGAACATCATTAATGTGAAAATATAGCCTGACAAAGAAGTTGCAACTTCAACTATGTTTAAACTCCAGATTCGGCTCATAATATTGATTAAAAGGTTCAAATTGAACTTAGCATAATTTAGATTTTTTGATTGATACTATGAGTGGGATTTGGAGCTGAAAAACATAGCTAAAGTTGCAACTTCTACGTCACGTTATATTTTCAAATTAGTGATGTTTTGCCCATGGTCCACACCTACTATAATATTTTAAATATTGGCCATATGTATTAGGGGTGGTAAAATTGTCGAAAGGGTGTGGTACAGATATCAATTCCCAGTAAACTTCTACTCCATAAACCTCTAGCAACCACTGAGTTAGACATTAGATAGTTGTGAAGTAAACACCTTAAGCATGGATGCGACATTATTGGTCGTGAGCTGATTCACGTCAAGGTCGTCCGAGAGTGTCCATATACCCTCGAAGTTGACACCATCTGTCTGCAATGCAGGGTTGGAGGAATTTCCCTTGAAGTCGATCACAGCACATTTCTCAATGCCGGTCACTGCTCGCACAGACACCTGAGATGCTACCTTCTCTACAAGCTGCAAAGATGTACATAGGTGGCGTAAGCAAGCTTCATCTAATTATCTGCTTGCATTTATTATGTGTGCGTTTATATAGAATATAACACATGAACAAAGAAATGCTGTGCAAACAGTCATGGTATCTACAAAGACGCCAGCTCTTGTCTCCATTAATTCAGAGATCGGGATGTCTTGGTGCATTCTCAACAACCAAAATATGTGATGGCAGATTGGGCGTTACCGGATTATGTACCAAGAGCAAAAATAGGGACCTTCACCATGAATGAGAAATGGAGTATCGTATCACAAATGGATGGCAGGAAAGTTAAGCAATTAGTAGGCAGATTACCTCAGCCAGGATAACGTGCGGAGTCGACAGCTTCACAGTAAACTGCATGTCAAATACTGTTCCCTCGACAGTCAAAGAGTCTGCCCCATCAACCTCCTTATACGATCCTTGGCCTTTAGAACTAGAAACTTTCTTTACAGGATCTTTGCTTTGCAAATCTGGTGTCCGAGGCGCCATGGTTATATCCCCTGCTTCGTCGTCCTCGTCGTACAGATGATCCCTATCTATATTCTCAGTTACTTCCTGCTCATCACCTCCGTCGTCTCCATCAACAGCCTGTTCAAGTATCTTGGTAAATATTCAATAGAATCCCTCAGCAATCAAGGCAGATAAAACAACGTTTCGAGTCTACACAAACTGAAATTGAACCATGTGCAGTAAAGTAGAAAAACTCGTGAAACTTTCATTAATCCCAACGCCTAAAAAAGATCAAACCTGTTCCTGTATATCTTTTTCCTTCGTTTTCTCAGCGATCTCTTTCTCAGCATCATCCACGTCGTCGTCGTATCCTCTTTCATCGTTGTCTTGATCTCTCCGCTTCTCAGCATCTGCACCTTCGTCATCACCACCCTCTTCATCATCTTCCTCTTCCTGAGTTTCCCCAACGTCCACGTCCATCCCCTTCTTTCCCCGCATTTGTCCTTCTCCATCGTCAGCACCTGGCACAGACTCTAAATGTTCAATATACAGCTCATAGATACCATACAGCTGAGAGTTGTAACCGCAGGAGTCGATGGAGAATACTGAATAAGGGAGTCAAGAAGACTGGCGTTCATACAACTAAGTGGGCAAAACCATAAAAACGGAGTAAGAAAAATTACCAAGTACACCTACCGTTATCAAAAGTTTCTGCTCCAGCTCCTTCTCCTTTCTGTGAAGGTTGAACTAGAATGATATCTTCTTTCCTCTTTCCAGATCTTGACTGAAAGGATTTCTTCATATCCTTCATCAACCTCGGAATGAATTGTTCCCGAACAACCACCTCGATTTCTTCAAGCGTCAGATCTAAGTGAGGCGGGTATCGGTGAGGTGCATAAACTTTCAATCGCACCTTGAAAATCTTCGAAGGCTGACCGTTTGGAACAGCAAAAGGAACTTCTCCAACCTCCACATTTTCTAGTAAATCTATCAAACGCAACTTCCTCAACTTCGTTGCAAGCCTCTCTGCATCCTCTCTGCAAACGTCCAGAATCACTCATCAATGTAACCACCGGAAATGGCTGGAGGAATGCTTCTGCCTACACTTGGAATTCGTTTTGTGTTGTTGGCACTCCCAACTAACCTGAGACTAGACATCTTTCAGATCAAATTAACAAGCATCAAGTTGCTAAATATCCGCACGACCATTTTCGAAATAAGCTATCATGTAAGGTAGCCGCACCCATAGGCGAGGGTGTCTCCATAAGCGTAATCTGACCATGTCAGAATTAAAAAATACTAAAAAAACTGGTTATGGGTGATGAAGTGATGGTTGTGGGTGACTAAGTGATGGTTATGGGTGACAAAGTGATGGTTGTGGGTGACTAGCATGATGATTTTGAGTACCCCATCTCACTATTTAAGAACTAATAAACCTTACTTTTAGCATCTCTTACACATGGCTTTACATTTTCAGCAATTTTGGACTTTGAAAAAACTTTGTGAACAAATGCTTGTAGTTGGAACCTTGAAATTGATTTCAATACTTTTAGTTTCCTCTTGCTAACTTACAGTATTTTTTTCAAAGTTAGTCAACTGTTCTACCTACTCCAAAACCCTTATTTCCACGCTTATGGGTGCGCCTACCTTAGACGTCTTTAGAAATTTGAAGATTCAAAGAGCTACATAATTCTCTACAAAGTTCTGTGTCCAGGCCAAAAGCTTGCAAATCTTCAGTAAGGTAGCAGCATCCATAAGCATTGTGTCCCCATGCCCGTCACCTGACAGTGGCAGGGCTAATCAATAAAAAAACAAATGGTTCTGGGTGGCTGAGTGATGGTTATGGGTGGTGAAGTGATGGTTGTGGGTGACTAGCATGAGGTTTTGAGTACCCATCTCACTATTTAAGATGCAACAAGCCTTGTGATTTACATCTCTTACACATGGTTCCTACAATTTTAGTGATTTTGGACTTTGAAAAATCTTTGTGAACAAATGCTTGCAGTTGGAACCTTGAAATTGATGCCAATATTTTTGGTTTCCATTTCCTAACATACAGTAATTTTTTCAAAGTTAGTCAATTGTTATATCTACTCCAAAACCCTTATTTCCACGCTTATGGGTGCGCCTACCTTATATCAAGCGTTTGGCAAAATTGATGAAAGACCTGACAGTGACTTCATAGTTTACACCTAACTAATACAGTTCTTGCACAATTCAGTGCGACTTAAATAAAAAAACTTACCTGGTTTTCCCGAGCAACAAAGGGCATGTCATGATAGGTGTAGAAATATCTGACGAAGCTGTCATTAAAATTTCTCGCAATCTGGGTATACCCAGCGTCACATTCATTTCTCCACGTCCCGCAAAATGGAAAGTATTCAATCTGAGCATAAAAAAAGGACGCAAAGATTCAGCATAGTATTGTAATCCATCAGTAATAAAGACTGGAAACGCACGAACACTGGGAAACCCTGCAAAGATTTGAAGCTAAAAGATAATTCCTATCAGTCATAAATGATCTATTCCCTCCAAAATTAAGCACCTATTCCGAAGTCCAGATCAATCCAGTATCTCAGCAAGAATTTAAGAAGAATGAGAACCTCAAACCTCCAAATCCCGATGTAGGAAGAAAAAAGATGAAAAGAAAAGGGAAGCATACGTCATCTGAGTCGAAGGTTCTCCCACTGACTGTGCAGCAAGACACCCCACTGGTTCACCTGGTTGAGCAAGGCTGGAGGCATATTTCAGCGACATCAGATATCTAAAGTTATCCCTAGCTTTGTGACTTCTGAGGTGCAACCGCTTCTTGTCTGCCTTTGACTTAGTAGCGCCATTGATAAACCCCTCCACCTTCTCCTCAAAAGCCTTAGAAATAGCCTCGAGTGATTCTTCTGTCGTTGTATCATCCTTAATCTCAACCTCATCTTCATGTTCAACTGATGTGTATTTGTTTTTGTGTTTTTTCCTTCGTTGTTTAGGCCTCTCCATCTCATCCTTGCCCAGCCTTAATGATACGAGGTCATGGTTCTGCAAAATGTACCGAATTATCAAGAAACAGAGAGAAATCAACGTCATCAGTAGTTTATCAAATATTGTAACATCATAGCTGACTTGCACGCTGGATACACTTAACTGAAGACAATGTACAGCATTTGCCTTCAGTAAGTTCTGTTTCTATCTAAACATTTCCAATTAAGTACTCTCAAACAACAAGAAACAAACGTTCAAATTGGTAGTATTAAGCTTACAGCAGCCAATAGCTCGAATTTCAACAAATGGCTTGTCTTCGTCACATCAATACCATCCTCCCCATAACGGAACTGGACTATTGAACCGTCCGAATCACGGACAGAATAATCATAGTGTATTTTCAACGATTCCAAATTCTTCATAAGACATCTCTGCAAGTAACCACTTCTCGAGGTTTTCACAGCTGTATCAACCAGTCTGCATCAAACCAGTTGACATCAATACAAAAACATCTCAACACCATTGCCAGATCTCTATGCACACAAACAAGATACCTAAACAATATAATTGGTCAGCCCCAGTAAGCCCAAGGAATTATCTAATATGAACATTGATAGGCCAGATCTGCTAATGCAGGCGTTCACTAAAGCTTCTCAACAGTGATGAGTTTAGTTTAATATGAAGTGACGGTTTAAGATTACAAAAGAGACGGGTGGATTCATAACAAGCCTTAAATTTCAACACATTGGATCAAACACACTAGAAGAAAAAACGTGGAAGGCAACGTTCAGTACCCATCTCGGCCTGCCATACAATGGAAGTAATATTCTTGTGGGCGAAGCCCGGTCAAAAAGCGATCCCCAATAAATCCTCCAGCTCGTGCACTTGGATCCCAAGGAGGAAAACAAGGCAATGTCTTACCAGAACTCATACGAGGCACACGCTTGCCTTCAAGCTCTTGTTGTCCAAGCAAAGAAGAGATTTGTGTAAAATTGACCTGCAGGCAAGATAATGGTGATGCGTAGGTTCTCACAAGAACAGCAGAGATAACACAAAATCACGGTAGTAAATGACAACGACATACACCAAGCCAAGACCGTAACGCTCGTACACAGTTATGACATGGGGAAGAGCATCTGAACCAAACATTATATGATTAGGATCGTCAGAGTGCAGGCACGAGTAGAATCAATCGTTGTTAAGCGCAGAATGCGTTAAAAAAGCTGAGAGACTTACAAGCCCTCCCTTGGCACCAGTGATAGTCATCAGGGAAAGACAGTTTGCAGGAAAAGGCTTCATCAAGCCCTTGGGGAAGGTGGTGTTGTTGATATCAGAGGTAATGCGGTTAAGGGCACTGGTCATAAGCATATCAAGCCGCGCGCTTGCAACCTCTCCTTTGCTCTGTATTCTCTTCTCAACTTCATCCCTGATCTCCTCCAAGTTCAACTCTGGTGGCATCAAACCGTGATAGGTCAAACAAGTGAACACACTCATAATTATGATACAGAGATGGCCAACGGCTGCCACTACGTAAACATGCAAAAGCAACAGAGTAGCAATCTATTAAAGTAGTCCAATTTGAAAAAAAGTCAACACATTTAAGCCACATATTCCACAACCAAAATTACAGAGATTTATGTTCACACATTAAAGCACAGTCTATCGGGGATAGATTTAAAACAGGAATACGCATATTACCTGCATCCTCATCAACACCAACGAAGCGAGCGTTAATTTTGTTGCCAAGATTGTCAGTTTCCGTTAACTTGTGACGCCTTGATTTCTCAGCCTTAGGAATCAATAGTAAATCTCCAAATCCACAAGTAAATCCATGAGTCTGATTCCCACCACAGGCCAAACAGGCAGTATTAGTTCCCTGTGCACTTGTAAAGACCGGAACAAAAAACTATCACACAAGCTGAAAGAACCAAGGGTTGAAGTTTGAGGGTAGGTATGGTGCCATCCTGATTGAAATGACCAAGGAATGGTGGAGATTTTATCACTCATCGTCATTTCATTTAAGCAGTGCATGCTCACCTGAAGATAGCCAGTGAAGAGTCGGCTGAAAACGGAGAGCAAACGACCAGCCATCTCAGGTCCATACAGTTCCTGGAAAGTGTGTACAATACCGTATTTCCCGAACTGAGCCTTGTCAATTACTCCACAAACAAGTTCATTATCTGCCACAATTAATTCAAGCTCGCCACTATTCTTGCCCCAGTAATCTCCAGAGACCTTGATCGGTGCTTTCAAAGAGAAAGGCGGCAATCCATAAGTTATGTGGTTAAAAACTGTCGTCAATACCTGTAACATCGTCAATTCACATGCTGAGCATCTTCACAAAAACATTCAAGCAGCAATAGAAACTGCCGAAGTTCCCATCCATAGGTGAAGTAAACTGTCCATTGTCCTTCCAGTAGAAGCACTGAATTTCAGACCAAAAAATTAACGCACACCGAAGTATATCATAATCCAGTAGCTCGAAGAAAATATTGGAACAAGTGTGATCTTCAATGTAACAACAAGATGAACGTAAATAGGATAATAAAAAGCTGTATAAGAGATTAGAATTGCCATGGATTAAAAGACTTACTTGCTTTCCAGTCCACAAAGGTTGAGGTTTCACGATTGCGGGAGGAACAGGAATAATCGGGAGCTCTCGATCAATAACACTCAGAGTAACATTCTTTTTCTTCCGCTTGAAATTACTAGCGTTCATCGAAACGCATGCTGAGTAAACTAGCTGGTGATATTCCTCTTTATTTAAAAACGTGTCTCGCTTAGTGAGCAATGTCGCACTTACAATGTGATCCTAAGAACATATCGACAAGCATTAGATCAGATTCATAATAGATAATCATGGGCATCGGCATATAGCTAATTGTAAATCAAGATACCTGTAATATATCAAGACCAACAGGTTTTCCAGTGAATCTTTAACACCCCTAGAGAGTAGTATGAAGAGTCATTAACCTGAATAAGTCCACGAATCGGGTCACCACTAGTCGGCACAACATACTGTTGGTCTGCATTCACAATTTCATAAGCCTCTGCCCGTCCTAGTTCCTCTTGAGGAAAGTGGACATTCATTTCATCACCGTCAAAATCTGCATTATAAGTACTGCAAACCAAAATGCCCAAATTTCAATATGGAAGCCAACTCTGGAGGACGGTGACGGAATCTGGTTATCGGCACGACAAAACTAGGAAAAGCACCGTGCGACCTGGGAAGAGAATGTGTTTGAACGTAATTTAGGTGTACATACAACTTTTGACCTGCACCAATCCACAAGACTAACCTGCAATTGGCATAATGCAAACGCAATGTCTTCTCTCCCTTCAACACTCGAGCTTTGTGGGCCATCACTCCTGGTTTGTGCAGTGTTGGCTGTTCTACAGAAGAAAAGGGAAGTCAAATCCTCAATGTTGGAAGGGGCACCACATTAATTAAAATATCAGAAGCACGCAAGGAGATTAAGTCGTTGAGGTATAGAGCATTGATGTTTTCTTTGACGATCAAAGAGCACTCTTACCCTAAATTAGCATTTAATTTTTTTATCAATCTCGTACATATTCAACTAATCATAATACAGTACGAAATGAACATACTTTCAACAAAAACCTCTGAAATAACTAACATAATTTCATTATCTATAGTGCGTGCAGAAACCTTTACGCACCTGGCGATTGACCAGCAGCACATCTCCATCTCGTAGATGCCTGTACACTGTCTTTCCAATCGATCTGCCTGCGTCGACACTAGTACCCCTGACTGCCATTCCGGGTGTTGAGAGAAGTGTTTTGGCTAGAGCACTACGCTTGTGCTTTGCAAGTTTATCCAAACCAATGATTCGTCCGGACTCATCTTCTACATGAGTTGCACCAGGGTGTTCCTTGGGACCATTCTCAACTGCCTCTCTCATTTGGTGTACATTCCAGGGTGTCACTCTCTGTACATAAGATGTGCGATATTTTAATTTGTATTCAGTCTCCATTTTTTTTAAACATTATAGATTGTTATCACAGACATGAACATGATTAGCTTATTTAAAATATCTTCCTCTATATACATGATCACCTTATCTTTATAGAACTGTTGCACCATATACCATGTTCTGATAAAAGTTTCAAAATCATCCACAAAGAAATAAGTAAATTTGAAATTTACCTCTGGGTATGTCAAGCGCGTCGCAAAATATGGCGGTATACCGATTTCATTCACGGCAATGTAGGGATCTGGTGAAATGACAGATCGGCACGCGTAATTCACACGCTTACCCATCATATTCATACGGAATAAACCTTCCTTCTTCTCCAGCAGTTGCCGAATACCTCCAGCTTGCTGATCTTTTCCTAGGCCGGTTGCTGATAGCATCCACAACCATGAAACACATCTAGAACTCAATCTTTATTGGAAAATACGAAGGCCAAAACGCAGTAGGCCACTCAACAACAGTACCGATGACCTCACAAAAGACGAGGTCCATACGGATCACAAAGACCTTTGTCCTCGTCTGAGAATCTATTGACAATGTAAAACGATACCTGAGCATTAAAGAGAAACAACTGATGACCACTAAGCACCTCTAGACAAAGGCGAACTAATATGTTCTCAGCATCGTAACAAGAAATATGTGAACAGTGAGGAGAGTACCGGTGGTACTATCAAGAAGAGCACAGACTTCATTTTGCAACCCCAACCACAATCTGCTACACAAACCGACGTCAGGTCTTTGGATGGACCCGTCCTCCAATTTCTGGCCTCTGGAAGCCTCTGTTAAAGAAATATTGCCTCGAATTACACGGCCATAAATCACATTTTGAGGGTGTTCCAGAACCTGCAAAGGACAACGCAACAATGAGGAAACTAAGCAGAGAATCAAGCACATGATAGTTCTATATGTGGGCTACAAGGGACAAACAACCCTGTTAAACACAATCAAGCGACTGTGTTCTCTCAACGAACACGATACCCATGCAATATACAACCTGTTAGAAATCGTATAGGCTTTGACAAACTGCCGCAGACTGTACTCCAATAGAAGGAAACCAGAGGAAGACTGCAGTTAGACCAAACAAAAATAAACTACTCAAATGGCAAGAGGGAGAAAAATATGCTTACGTCACCGTTCATAATGTTCGGTGGCCGAAACTTGTTTGGAGTGACTAAAAGAGTCTCTAGGAAAAACATTGAGGCATTAGACTTCGAGTTTGCATCCAATCCCAAACGGCCACCAATCTCGCCTAAACCCCAAACGAGAGCGCAGACCTTCTTTTCTATATCCCACGCTAAGCGGATGTGTTCTCTCACCTGCAAAGGAATTGTCCACAATCACACATCACAGGTCAGAAACTCGACGCGTATTGAACTGAACCGACGTTGTCCAAACCTGTAAGCCAGCATGAACCAACCCTCGTCACCCTTAAACACCCTTAAAGAACCAAGGAGTCACGGTTTAACAAAGTCCAATTCAATTGATGATAACTCAAAAAACATAATTCAGATATAACTGATTATATATCACCAGCCAGTAAAGAACATTGTATGTGTTGGTCAAAAACAAATAAAATCGAGCGCAAAAGTGACCTATTTAAAACTACCCGAAGAATACCAGGTCTAACCTTGCATGCCTTTTAGCCTCACCAAGTGGAAGGAAAGCAGGGACTATCAGATAAATGCACCAGAAGAAAGAGGCGGATAGAGAGCTTACTTCCGTTGTGGTCAAAAACCTCCTCTTTGTCCATAGCTCATAATCACCCAATTTTGTACCACTAAGCTCCGGATTGAAAGCTTTCCCTCTCTTGCTTTTTTTGACTGATTTACTAGAATCCATAGCATCCAGGTCAAGCTCATCGATGTCCATGGCGTCGATAGCCTCCTCATCACCCTCCATTTCATCATCTGAACTGGATTTTTTTCTGAGGCTACGCAACGACACGGTATTTCTAATGCCTCGATTGATGTTGTTACTGCGGTGGCTGCTGCTTAGTGGTTCCTGCATTTAGCGGCACAGTAATCTTAAGCTTTCCAGCATTCATGAATCAGGGTAGCAAAGAATGCAAACGATACTTAAAAACGATGCTTAAAATTTATTACCTGAAATATTTTTCCCACTCCAGACTGTTTTATAGTTGGTATATGGGCCAAGCAATTCTCACACTTGGTTTTGGGCATGACTTCCTTGAATTGGGAAATAACTATCCGAGCGGCTGCAAGCTGAGTGGAAGTCCATTGAGTTCTAGGATTCCCACTTCTGGTCTTTAGAATTTTAGTAGAGATAGTATCTACATCCTCGTCAGAAAGATTTATCCCTGGACCTTCTTCATCGTTTGCTTTTGGAAGCTGCACTCGTGCAGCCTCAACCATCCGGCCTTCGGCAATGAGCTCTAGTTTTGTGGCAAATACCCTCACCTGCGACAGAAAACAACAAATTCAGGAAAAAAATGAAACCTGAAACAGCAATACACTTCCCGAAGCTCAAAAAGCTGGAATGTCATACTACTAATAATATTCATAAATCTCCACCTTGAGATTCATTCAACAAACGTAAAAAGATTATGGTGGCTTTCAAGTCCTTGTCAGGATGTTTAAATGTTAATTCACAATAAATGTTAGAATGAGGTTACTCTCAAGCTCTACCATGTACAGACTAGTAATCCTGAACGTAGCTCTTGTCAATACGATGATTGTGACAGTCTAAGGCAACAGATTAAACGCACTAATCATGAAGATAAAAATTCCTAAAGCAACATATTTGTGAAAAACCAAGCATTTAATAAAGAATTCTGAAACTCAAGTTCAAAAATTACCCGATCCTCGTGCATTTTAAAGTGGTGACAGAAAACACAAATCCATTTCAGAATCTTCACGAGTTCTTTGAACACTAGAGGATTGTAAACAGGAAGCATGAGGTCGACATGTCCAAAATGGCCTGTGCAGTGCAGCTGCGGTAGTCGACATGTTGTACATCTGAGAAGCAAAAAAAACATGAGTACCCAGTTATTAATCCAAAACTAGGAAGTATTTATCCACATATACTAGCAACTAAAGAAAGCCAATGCAAAGCAAATGCAAAAAATTAGTGTTTCCAAAATGGTACATTGCGTGTTGATTTAACGGGCCGAGTGCCGGGTCATAAAGGCCTCCAATCACAGGGTTTTTCAAGTTGTCGAACAATATAGGGCTCGTAATCTGCTTCACACTAATTGCATGCTTCTCTCCATCAGTATAGAACGAGAAACCTACGGCCTCCACGTAATTCGTGACCACCTGCCAAAATTCAGTACCTAGTCAATCTCAACTCAAAATAGCCAGAAAGCCGACGCAAACGCCTCTCAAGCAGTGGTACTTGTGCTCCAATAACTCAGACAACCATTCTCACCTCCGGGCGGCCTTGCAAGCGGCTCATGGCTGCAATCCCAACCAGCTCCTGCAAAGCGCAATCGTCTAGGGTTAGGGCTACTAAGCTTTGAAATTAAGTCTCATTTTACAATTGAGGTGTTAAGAGCGACTCCAGTTCATACCTCGTCAACCTCGCTTTCACAGAGGTCAGGCGATGCATCCACGTCTGTGAGTTTCAGAAACAGCCTTGGAAAACGTAGATAGTGTTGCTGACGACGAGTTGTGTCTGCGTTCCCAACAACAATAACGACGCTTATTCTTTCTATCGAACACTAATCATACTACTAAAATCACAAGGACCTTTGTAATATCAGATACCGGCTCTGATTCTTACCGTCAAAGCTCAAGACTTTGAAATTGTATCATATACCGATCACACTCCTCCGCCAAAACTATTCAAATGTCAATAACCAGCCTTGCACGGATTCAAAACACACGCTAATTGCAATTTTCACCGACTTTGATATCACAAAATGATGCTTGGATTATATGCTTAGCATACCCATCCAAACTGTCCTGGTGATAACAAAAATCACAACCACACAATAAGGTGGAGGATACCAAAACTGTTGGGGATTCAATCCCGTCTCTTGTGATCCGTTTCCTGCAAAAACTCATCTCTTCTAATATACTTGGTCGGCTTTGAATTAGCAAGTTGGGAGCATGGCTTGGCTAAATTGCTATGGCCACTCACAACTTAATACAAAAGGGTTTTTGTTACTGTGATCAATACTCTCATATTTTGAATCATTGCATAAGACACTCATAGACTGAGAAACAAACATTTTAATCTCAAGAGAGTTTAGCACTTGTATCCGATATGATTTTTCCAGTGAGCTCTATTCGGTGATCTCCCAATGGAAGCGCACTTCTACATCTCTAGAAATATTGCAAACTTCAGAGGTATCCATCACATTTTCCCTTAATTAAAATGTCAAAGTAGTATTATCCTCTATCTCAGTTCAACAATAGGCAAATTCAAACAAGAAATCGTCTTCACTTAAATCCAATCACAAAAATTTAAGGAGATGAGGAAAAAACCTCTTGAATGAAGCTTGGAATCCGCTTCTGCTACAGCTCGCACTTGAAGGTTGTCAGAGATGATTAGGTCTGCGCCTCGAATGGAAACCTTTCAGAGATCGGCGAGGTACTCTTTAAATCAAAGAGCCCACAACTCCCACAAGCCACACAATCGGGTCGCAAGACTCGTCTGGTTGGCGATCATTACTGCAAATTTCTATTCAAAGAAAAAAAAGCGTGGTGATCTGTGCACACAGGGCTTTCTAGGTCACCTCCTTCCTGTTTACTCTTCTAAAAATCCGGGTCCTATTCACAATCTAAGCAACGCCATGTATGACCGCAATCTCACAGAATTTAGTAACGAAAAGAGCGTGAAGGTCTCGGACTTTCTGTCTCCCCAACCTTTGCAACAAACCCACTAACCAAACAAAGCTTAAACCCTAAACCCTAAAACCCTAAACTCTAAACCCTTCCCTTCCTCGCAGCGCTATTCCATCAACGAAGTGGGCAGCGATTGAGCTCTTGAGATGCGGTCAGTCGAAATGGAATTATCATTACCACTCACAAGGAGCCGAGAAGGGAACTACAAGAAAGAGAGAAGGCGAAGAAAAAGTTGCTGGAAAAACAGGAGCCTCAAAAAGTACCCAAAAAATAAAAAGTCAGAAAAAAGATAAAAAGGAAAAGCTAACAGCCCGAAGATAAACCCTAAATCCTAAAACTGGAAAATTTTCATTTTCGTGGACTCTGCATTAGGGTTTTGATCCGTCACAGCCAGAAAATTTCGTCGCAGTTTTGTTGCCAAAGTGTTTAGACAGAGCGCTGAGGAAGACATACGCGATTAGGTTTCAAAAGGAAATCAGTTAGAACCTAGTTTAGTTTCAAGTGATGGCGGTTATGATGGACGCGGAGGAAGTTGTTCCATCGTCGGTCCCGCAGACGAGCGGGAAGGTCGATCCAGCTTTGGTGGAGAAGGCCGTGGACTCGCTGCTGAAATGGAACGGAGCGCAGAAGCAGAAGGAGAAAGCGCAGCTACTGGAGAACGAGGAGTTATTGTATGTCGTAGTTGGTATGAACAAAGTGCCGGAGAAGAGCAGGACGAACCCGTATAGGGTGGAACTCCCGCACCCGCTGTACGACAGGAACCACGAGGTCTGCTTGTTCATCAGCGATAGGGCGACTGCGAAGGACAAGCTGGACAGGAAGACCGCGAAGCAGCGGATCGAGAAGGAAGGTTTGAGAATATCGAAGGTCATCCCGTTATCCAAGTTGAAGACGGATTACTTCGCATTTGAGGCGAAGCGGAAGCTGTGCGGATCTTATGACATGTTTCTGGCGGACGATCGCATTCTTGGAGAGCTGCCGAAGCTGCTGGGGAAAGCTTTTTACAAGAAGAAGAAGCATCCTATTCCTGTGAACCTCCGCCGTGCGCAGTGGACAGGCCAAATCACGTCGGCTTTGAATTCTACGTTTGTGTATGTGAGTGGTGGTACCTGCAGCGTTGTTAAAGTTGCGAGGGTGTCACAGTCACGGGATGAGATTGTTGAAAACGTGAAGGCTGTTGTTGAGGGTGTGGCACAGCAAGTACCTAAGAAGTGGTCCAACATTCGAGCCTTTTTTTTGAAGACATTGGAGTCTATCGCACTTCCTCTGTATCAGTCTCTTCCTATCATGCCGTTGAAAATTGAAATGCCAGGGTTACCCCAAACGGAGGTCGTGAAAGCCCTAGGATCGTCGAAGAAGGCAAAGCTGTTGGCGAAGAAGGCAAAGCTGTTGTCGAAGAAAAGCTTGGGATCCTCGAAGAAGGCAAAAGTACTCTTGAAGAACGAGGGCGATGATACAATGGATGTGGTTGAGGAGCTTGTTGTCGTTGAGGAGGTGGCTGAAGAGCCTGTAGTAGCTGAAAAGGCGGTTGAGGTACTTCTAGCAGCTGAGAAGGTGGTTGAAGAGCTTGCAGTAGCTGCGAAGGCAGTTGAGGAGCTTGTAGTAGCTGAAAAATCAAAGAAAAGGAAACAGAATGCTGTGGAGAGCAGACAGAAACTGCCTCGAAAGGTGAAGGCTGAAACGTGAGCTTAGCTTGGAATTTTCTCGCTTCCAACAATTTTGCTTAGTCTTAGGCTTGAGAAACTGCGGCAAATTTTGCAACTCCTTCCCCGTTTTAGTAGAGTACGTTTGGTTTGGTTTGAAACCGTGTGTCACAGCGATGTTGAATGCTCTGATTCACTTCTTCATTATATTAGGGTTAGAAACCCTGTCCTGGCAAGGAGCTGGTGTAACTTCAATCGAAATGTTTTTTCCTTTTCAACCTGTATTGGCATATTGTGGTGCATACACTCTTAATCGTAGTGGAAAGTATGATGTGTGCATGTAATTCAGGTCTCTCGTCGAGTCAACAAAGTCTTGGCTAGGTTTGCGTTGCACTGGGTCCTCAGAAGCAGGTTTCGGGAAGTAGTGCCAATGTGATAAATGTGTGTGGCTGTTTCAGTGTATTTCAGCAGTAGAGTTGAGGGGCTCAGTTTGTTTGGGATTTGTGAGGAGTAATGAGCTTTCCTACACTGTCTACCTGGATGTTGTGACTCTGGCATCGTGTTGCTATTTGAGACGTGGTGCAAGTTGGACCTGAATGCTACATGAAATCTCTGATTAGTATCAAGGATACTGACTTGGATTAGCGAGAGTGAAAGAGCCTCTAATTACAGTTTTCATGCACGTGATGTTAACTGTTCTTCGACACTGTAGGTGTTTGCTTTAGTTTCAAGGTTAGTATATCGCCAGTAGCGTGGAAGGGTTACCATTGTTCATCGTGACTAGCAATCTTAGTCCGAGCTGTGGTATCCGGCAGCGCTTTGCTTCTTTCCACCTTCATAGATTTGGTATGATCTTTGTCTGCTTTTCAGAAATGCCATATCACTCTACGAAATGGAGAGCAGACGAGGATATTGGACGTCTTTATTTTTCTGTAATTGAACAGGAGCTATAAGTGAATGTTTATGTTGGTTTGTAAGGAGGGTACTAAAGTTGCGAATTGTGGGTTTCAAGACAGTAAGAAATCCAAAGAATTAGAGTGAGAGAAAAACTTGTGGACATATTAGAGGGCCTCAATAAAGCTTGGGGAGAGAACTTACAGATCTCTAAAAACTAGTTAGGGTCTTAGAATTACATTTTGAAAATGGTTTGCAAATTTTTCAAGTAAATGCTTTTGGGTTGAAAACATTTGAAGAATAGTTTTTTTTAGTGTATATGAATAGCTTTGAGGACATTGCATGTTTGTACCTGCTTTTGAACTTTATATGAAGGTGCCTCACCTGGAAAAAAACAAACTTTAGTTGCTTTTTCAATCTCGTATTTGATTGATATTTGACAAAAGTTATTGGTAATATACTAACAACAGATTGCTAAGAAATTGAAACACTATATAGATGTCACAAGGTTGTGTTTTTCTTTTTGGGATTTAAATTGTAAGTTTCAAACTTCTAACAGTTCCATACAAAGAAGAAACCTTTAACCCTTAACCCTAAAGACCTCGAGGACAGAATGTCTTTGACCATACAAAGAAGAAACCTTTAACCCTTAACCCTAAAGACCTCGAGGACAGAATGTCCTTGACCAATTTTTGAAGTTAAATAAAACCTTACCAAATTACTATTTTTAGTAATTTATATTTTTGAAAAATCATTTTTGAAAGTTTAATTTTAGCTTCAACAATTTGATTTTGCAGATGATTGATTATGATTTTTCTATCCAAGATTTTGTGCACGAGTGTTCATTGCAATCTTGACTTTATGTAGTGTTGGGCTCTTGGGAATGAGCCTCAAATACACTAGATCTTTGAGAAAAAATCACATTAGAAATTCATTAAAAAAATTGAAGAGGAAATTTTGAGAAGTTATAAATTGATTGGATTATGCATGTTAACCCCTTTAACTTGATATTTTTTTGGTGACCAAGTTTTTAAATTTGACATGTGAACTGAAGATTGAAAGGCTTCAAATCACTTTCACAACTTTAATATCCTCATGATCAAACATTATAATCTTTCAATCCATAAGAGATATTGTTGTGTTTTCTTTTCTAATTTGATTTCCAACATGTCTAGTTTGATTTTATACAGTTACAATTCAAAAATAATTGATACAACTTATCAAAATGTTGGTTTTTTGTTCTTTTTCAGCAAATGTTCTTTTTCAATAAAATTTGTTGGGTTTTGTTCCCCCTAAAAGTCTAGTAATTTTGTTAAAATTTACATGCCAATCCAAGTTTTTTTGAATGTTTGGGAGCAACTCAAAGTTCAAAATTCACATAGTTTTGCATTATAGTGAACTTTGATGGCTTACAATTTCTTCATACAAACTTTATTTTCCAATATTTTTAATTGGAAAAGTTGTGCATACTACCGGTTGTCTAATTGTTGTTAAAATTTCATATCAATCCAAGGAATTATGAGTGAATAAGAAGCATTTTTGTAGAGGGAGGTTTAGCCATATATGTGATTTTTTGCTATTTTTTCACTTTTTTTTACATTTCAAAACAGTTTTGCAAACACAATGAGTCTATTGAAGGATATTTTTTGTCACCAATCTTGGTTTTGAGTCACTTTACATTTTAATAATTTTTCATTCAAATTGGTTTAGAAATCAAACTTCACCCGTGGATGTGTTTTAAGGAAAATTTCAACATTTTTTTTCAACACTAAAACAGTATAAGCTTATAATATGTGTTCAAATGACACCAAAATTGCTCCACATCATCTATAGCATGCACACTACAAGATTGTACAATTGAGACTTTCATACCTTATTGATATTTAGACTTACAATTTGAAAAGCAAGGATGCTTTTCGGCCTCTTTAGACTTAGGCAATGAGTGCTGAACCCTAAATGCCCAAGGGTGTGTTTTTCTTGTTTTTGGAAGGCAATTCAAAATTTTTTGAATTGTCCTCGTAAGAACATTATCAAATATCAAAACAAAATTGTAACTATAGAATCTTGAACTTCAAGGCTTCTCCAAAAACAATCCAAAATGACCACGTAGATTTTAAGATATTTGTGATTGAATGTGGATTAGTGTGGAATTTTTTGC
Source organism: Ulota crispa (assembly GCA_963920765.1). Classification (NCBI taxonomy): domain Eukaryota; kingdom Viridiplantae; phylum Streptophyta; class Bryopsida; order Orthotrichales; family Orthotrichaceae; genus Ulota; species Ulota crispa. The sequence continues at coordinate 2,032,868 of OY987242.1, read as the reverse complement.
TTTTTTGGAGCCGCCCAAAAAATCTATTGCAAATTGGCAACTTTTGAATACAGCATTGGGAAACAACCACTTAGAATGCTTTAGTGTTTATTGTTGTTACTTGAAAACTAATGGCCGCCCTTCCAAATCCATGACCATAGTTTCACAAATGAGCCTACAATGCAATTGTCAAAGTGCAAGCTCAAATGCCTAATACAAAGAATTTTTTTAACTTCAATTATTGATCAAAAATCATTATGAATAAAAGAAAATCTACCAATGAGTGGATTCTATTATTCATAACAAATTCATTCCAAATGAAATTAGTCCAAAAGCACTTTTAGATTTTGTTAGATGACAAAATTTTAGTAAAATGGCCCTTATTGCCCAAGGGAGTGCCCAAGCCGGAAATCTTCACTTTTTTCTCAACTTAATACTTGTCTTTTCGATGTGGTAATTTGTCATAAACTCTATGACACTATTCATGACACAAAAAGATACTTGTAGTTTAGCTTCCACCAATAATAATAGGAATAAGATATGGAGGAATATAAAATTGAAGGCTAAAACTAATTTCAACCCACAACCTCTCAAAAAATAATTTTGAAAACAATCAAATTTGTGCCTCAAACAAGGTTTCAAAATTTCTTGAAATTTTCTAAACACCAAAAGTTGGTGCCATAGGCATTTAGGGGTTAAATGCCCAATGGGACGTTTTTTGTATCTTGGTCAACAAAAACATCCTTTGTAGGTTTGTTTTTCATTGGTTTTTTTTAGTAGTGATCATAAACACATGATCTGTCATGGAAGGCAAACAAACAATCTTGCACTCATGTTTTTGGGTAACACAAGTTGTGAGAAGATTTACAAACATAAAGTTAGGTCCCATGTTATCCTTCTTGCAATTTTCATGAGGACACCTTCAGTGCATTGTTGACTTGTACAACATTTAATAAAAATATTATAATGAGTGACACTTGCCACATCATTGTAGAACATTGTAGAGGGGCACTCATAGTGACTAACCAAGAGGTTTAATTTTTGCAGTGTTTTAAAGCAAAAATGGTATAAAAATTTCTTTTGCAAATTGTTCATCTTTTATATTTTAATGATGACATCTCAAAATAAGAAAGGCGGTTGAAATAAATTCTTTTGATGTGTTTTTCAAGGATAGAAAGGCACTTGTACATGGGTAGTCATTACACGTCATTTTTGAAATGCATATTGGACTATTATTGCACACTGCTACATTCAAAAAGTTCAATTCTCCGCGTCTTTGAAATAGATATATAAATTCATAAATGTAGTGCTTCCATGTGCATATTTACTACAAAAGTACACTACAATTTTTGTTTTCAATGAAGATAAAATTCTATGTGCAGTCCTTGAAGAAAGTCTAAGTTTACGCTATTATGCCTTCAAAGAACTTTGCATAACATAGAATACAAATGACATTTTGTTCATTTGCATCATTTATATTCAATTCTTATGCATTCCCAGTGAAGCACATCAAATTTGAATTCCAAACCTCAATTTTGGTGAATTATTTCCCATATTCGTGATTTTTCACGGTGATTGATTAAAAAACATTGGTTATAAATTAATGAGATTTGATTGTGTAAATGTGTAAGAAACACTACACGCACATTTGTCTTTCTAACAAGCATCTCTTAAATAGCTTCAGAATTCCTTTTATAGAGAATTTAACATTGAGAAGACTGTAACCAAATTTTGTAAAATGGATATTTCTTTATAGTAATTATATATTTCTATTAGACTCACACAATATGACTAAGTTTGTATCTTTGAGCATGATGATTTGTTTACTTTACCAAAAGTTAGTTCAACATATGATTTTAAAATTTTGGTCATACCACTCCTGTCATTGAGTTCTTGAGTATTTCATGAATAATGTTTTTGTTGCTTAACCCCTAAAGGATCAACTGTCCCCTTAAAGGACAGTTGGGATTTTGGGCATGTACTTACAACTAAACTACTTTGTATGATTTTTTGAAACTCTTACAAAAGCTGAGGAATTCAAAGACCTATGTGGGCATCTAATTTTTTCTTCATTCTGACATTTATTGAAGAAGTTGTGCATGAAATTTTGAAAAACATGGGAGATCTTGCAACTAATTTTTTTTCTTCTAAAAATAACATTTTTTCAAAATAAAAATCTGAAATTGGTCCTTTAGATTTATAAATATGTAGAGAGCTTTGAATCATTCAATTTCAATTTATGAGTGAAAAGTTTTAGTTTGCGGGCGAGTACGGAACTCCCATACCTCCATTCCTTTTGCCTTTGGTGCTTTACTTTTTTGTGCTCTTTGTGAATTTTTTTTTTAACTTTTATTTTCCTTGTTGTAGTAGATTAAGATTTCTTGATTTGCACCATTTGGATCAAAGTAATTCACATTTCTCAATTTTACATAAATCCTCCAATTTTGCCTAGTGTATATGCAAATTTGATGGCCTTACAGTATTGCAAAATTTTACAAAGTATGATTCACACCTCCAATTCATTTGAAAATTGTCCCACACTTACCCAACTTGGTCTTCTACATGGGAAAAATAAACCTTGAATTTGCTTAGAGCAATTTTTTTATTTAGAGGCAATCAAAGGCTTCTGAAATTTTTTGGCAACAGGGAAATTTTTTTTTTTTCATTTCAAAAGTCAATATCTCACTCCTCTACATCTAGAATGAGCTGATTTTTTTTCCACAAGTACCTCCCATAGTCTAGGGCAAGATCTTATGGTTGGATTTCCAAAAATAATTGTTTTTCCTACCTTTGTACTCATTCCCCCAAAAATGACAATTTTCAGTAACTTTCATTGAAAAAAGGGCTTGGTCCTTTAGGGATTAATAGATTTTGTTTCCACTTGAAAGATGTGTGTACGGATGTATAAGGAACATTCACACAATCAAACCTCAACAATATATCACCAACATTTTTTAATCGATTATTGTGTAAAACCATAAATTATTTGTAAAACATGAATAAAAAATAGCGTTTTTGAACTAAAATTTGATGTGCTTGATTGAAATTGCATAAGAATTGAATATAAATGATGCAAAGAAAAAAAAATGCCATTTGTATTGTATGTTATGCAAAGTTCTTTGAAGGCATGATAGGGTAAACTTAGACAAAAGAAGGCTTAGTGCCAAATTTAAACTCTCAAATGCTTGATGTTGAAGCTAACAATAATGATCCGACTTAATACTAGTACAATTTCAAATTGTGAAGTGTCAACTAAACCATTTTATCACTAAATTTTGCTTATTATGTTGACCTACCTAGATACTAATGAGTATATGGTTTGTCACGTATAATAAAAAAGAATTAGAATAGTACAATTTAAGCTCTAGGCTTCATTAGGTTCTTTCAGTTGCTAGAGGATTATACTTTTGTCATAAATGCTAAATCTCTTGAATTCAAGAGCTCAACATTTTTTTTAAAATATGGCATTAGTGTTCACAAATCAATTACAAATGAAGAGATTGACTTTTTAAGAGTGTTTAGATTCCAATCCTAGTATGTAGCAATGCCAAACCTAAAAGGATTATTCTTTCTTGTATGATAGTGCATGGGATTGCACTTTGCCTAAGTTGGTTGTGGGTGGATGTTGCAAGTGCCTTTTATCCTTACAACCTACCCAAAAAAAAATTAGAAGGTTCTAGAAAGGGCACATTGGAAGGAAAATCCTCCCACTCACTAATGTGTAAACAAATATGTGCACTTTTCATGTGCCCATAAGCTACATTGAAGATTGCATTTAAGTTGCCTTTACAATTTGATTATGTCACCTTCGTAAGTCACCTCATGACTCATCATGTGGCCACTTGGAGGCACATGCAACTCTTTAAATTTTGAGATTTCACATGGTTTATGACTTGGGTGCCACTAATTTTCATTTTTGCAACATCATTGTTAGCATCATTGTTCTTGCCAGGACCTTTAATTTTTTTTATTGTAGTATTTATTGATGGAAATTACTATAGCAACCAAGGTTTTTTTTGGGTTTTATGACCAATGGCTGCATAGCATTATTTGAAAATGATTTGTAACTTGCTGACTCCATCCTATTTTTGGTTGGAGTTGAAGGTGGCCCTAGCCTTTAAATTCCTGGCAAATTTTTACCTAAATCTTACTTCAATTTTGGATTGGGTATCGATTACACTAAAAAATCAAGTGAAAAAAGGATGAAATTGCTCAGTCCCATCCTAACCCTATTAGAAGAAGTATCTGCAAGGACACGTCTAGATTGACTAAGATGTCCAAATTGACTAAAATATGACAAAAACATGCTCATAGAGACAAAAAGGTATCCGAATCAAAGTGACCTATTTGACAAAAAATTTCCAAATTGATAGTGTTCCCTTGATTGCTTATAAGCAATCACAATATTTGTCAAAATTTTGATGAAAGCTACTAAAATTAGTATATTTTATGGATGAACGTGCATAGGTTGTTGATTCTATCCATTTTTGTCCAGATTTTTCTTACGTGATGGGTGCATGTTGTGCAACCAATGAAAAAACAAAATTTAAAGGGTAGGTGGCCCCTATGCATGGATTTTTGCAGCATCCTGGCTATTAATATTGGAATGAAGGAGAAGCTAGCAGAGTCAACTTTATTGACAATGTTTCTGGATCTATCTCATCATAAAATGATGACATCAATTCTCAATTTGATAAGAATTTTATGAAAGCCTAAGCTACAATGCAATTCTCATTATTCCAATCTGGCATTTTTTGAAAAAAACTCCCCTTTTTTTCTATAGGCTTGAAGCTAACCCTTTTTTGTTGAGGCAATTAGGCCTTAAATTACCCAAAAATAAAACCCTACTAGCAATTATAAATATTTAATTAGTGTAAAATATCAAAAAATTAGTGTGGGGCAACTTAAATGCAATATTCAATGTGCAAAATAACTCCTCTAATCTAATATGCTTAGGACTGTGTGGGTACACATGTTTGTGAAGGTTTTTAGTGGAGTGGGTAGTGTTGGAACATATATAGTGACTCACAAAATCGAGTTAGTGTTTGGATGTTTTTCAATAAATAAGCAATATTAGCACATTGAGTGAACAATTCAACAAGTAAAAAATTGTTTTAGAATGTAGAAGCTTTATTGGTTATTCACTTGGAAATTGAAAACAAGATACACATAATATATGGAAGCATTAAAATTCTGAAATCAAACCCTCATTGACTCAGTTTTGGACTTGTGTGTCTATATACACTCAAAAATCAATTTACTTGCCCTTTGCATAACTAATTACCTGCATTTTTTGTGGCATGTTCTCATAAACATTCTCACACTCCATGTTTTTGTGGCATGTTCTCATAAACATTCTCACACTCCGTGGAAGTGATAGAATGGAGAATCTCAAACCCACATTCTCACAATTTTAAAATACCCTTTGGACATGTTGGTTAACATTGAGCTCTTGTTTTAGTGTTGCCCATAGGTGTTTTATAGGGTTTAGGTTGGGTGATTGAGCTTGTCACTTTTAAACATTGAAAATTTGTATAAATAATACCCTTTCATTGTTTTTATTGTATGTTTAGGATTGTTGTCATGTTGAAAAATGACTCTAAATGCATCTATGCCATACTTTGAAAAAATAGCATAGGGAGATTGGTCTCTAATATTTCACAACAAACATACTAATTTATTGTACCTTCTATCTTGCAAATCACACCAAGGTTAATTGCACTCATGCAACCCCATACTATTGTAAAACCTTTTCCATGTTTCACAAGTTTCTTCATTGTTCAATCTATAAGACCCTCTCTTTCTAAATCCCAACATTAGTAACAACCATCTAAGCAAAAATGATTGATTTAAGTCTCATCTAAAATAATCACTTGCTTCCAATTTGCAATAGTCCAATTTTCATGAGATTTGGCAAAATTTAAACAACCTTGAATATTATTTTTAGAAGAAAAAAAAATTCTTCTGCACACAAGCCTTCAAACTTGCAAAATTCAATGCACTACATTGTCTCGACACTCATTTCATTGTCAAATTGTTGTCCAACTAATTGGAAAGCTTTTATAGCACTAATAGATCTCCTACTTGTCATTGCTCTCACACATGCCCTCCTTAAGTGATTTAAAATTTTAATTGATTGTCTTTCTATAAATAGTTTAATATCAAAGAGACATTTCTTTTGGATTCTCTCAACATTAGATTGACTAACATCAAACTACTTGGTTATAATTTTTGTGATTCACCCATTTTGTAACAATGATACTACACTATTTTGCTTTTTAAAAAAAAATGGCCTTATCATGTTATGGAACAATTAAAAGTGCAATATACTATTAGAGGAGGAGTAGGAACACTCTTTCCTACTTACAACACTCACAACTAAATTTAAATTCTATGATGTATTGTCAATATAAAAAGGAGATGAAAATATAAACAAGTAAGACCAAAAGTGAGTCAGTGAGTGACTCTCTTTTGAAATGAGATATCTCAATCACCCTTGCAAAATTTTCATTAAAACTTCCTTATATTAGCAAGTACTTGGATACCTTTAATCTACTCTTTATGACACTTGAAAATCTTTATTAATGCAATTGATATAACAATTTATACTAAGTAACAGTAAACACTGACTCTGTTTTGTGAGTCACTGTAAGATATTAGTTTAGAGTTCTGCTTTACCATTGAGCATGAAAACTGTTGGCGATGGAGTCCTCTTGAGTCCAATCACGTGCCTCCAGAGTCTTCCACAGGCTGGCCTCAAAGTCCAAGTCAAGAGTCTAACGATGCTCTCCTGCCATCCCCCGCTTTCTCAGCTGCTGCCAAATTGCTGTCAAGGAAAAAGACTCAAGCTTTGTGGACATGGTAAGGAAGTCTTGCTCATTGTACCTTACCTCTTATTGGAAGCAGATTCTATATCATGACACTGAGACATTTAATATTAGGGAATTGATATATATATATCACACCCTTTAGATTATTCTACCACATCTATATATGGTCAATATTTATGATATTATAGTAGGTGTGAATCATGGATAGAACATCACTAAATTGAAAATACAACTTGATATAGAAGTTGTAATTTTAGCTTTGTTTTTCAACTCTAGATCTTGTTCATAGTATTGATTAAAAGACCGAAAATAAACTTAGTATAATTTAGATTTTCTAATTGATACTATGAGCATGATCTAGAGTTGAAAAATATAACTGATGTTATAGAGTCTTGGACATAGAGTGGAAGTCCTTTTTAAAAAATTCTCTCACATAATAAATAATTAATCAAGTCTAAAACTAAATATATATTTGAAAACCTTAGAAAAAGGGGCAAATTGTATTAAAGTTTGACATAAACCTAATAAGGGGAAGTGTTAGAAAAAAAACATTTGAAGAAAACATCAAGTCATGGTTTTAATGCTTTTAAAATCACTACAAGTTTGTCAAATATTTATCACCAATATATTCTCAATCTATTCTTTGTGTACAACAGGTTTGCAGTTTATGAGACAATTTCAAGTTCTAAAAGGTGGTTAAAAACCACAAAGATGTCAATTGTGTTGATAAAAGTTGATAAATATGGCATACTCATTTGTGCAAAATTGCACTTGACATGGATAAATAGTTTGGATTAGGAATAATCTACTCTTCAAGTTCTAATACATTTTAACCCCCTTAGCAAGCTTTTCAATATGTAATCACTTTTGAATTTGATGAAAACTTGAGTGTGTGGGAGGTGTTTCAATGAGGACTGCTCCTTTATGTCCAGGACTCTATCTTATATATGAGATTATATATTCAATTTAGTGATGTTTAGTCCATGGTCCACACTTACTATAACACCATAAATATAGGCTATATATAGTAAATATGGTAGAATACTACAAGTTGAAAGCAGATTCAGTATAAAATAATTCCCCAAAATTTTGCTTAATTATTTTGTAAATTATTCTTCAAAAATGCCCAATGTCAAATAAAACAAAAAATTGAATTGCCTAATATTTTAGAAGTCATTAAGCCTAGCTAATTCTTGAAAGTCAAGTCTAATTTTAAGAGGGCTCAACCTACTACAAAATCACTACCAATGCCTAATTTTGGGAAGTCAAATTTTGGGAAGTCAAAGATACCTTGAAAAAGATTGATTCTACTATTAAAAAATCAGTTGGTTGCCATGTAGTAACACTTTTTTTTAAATATGCGTAATCCTTAACTAATTACTAAACTCGATGCCAAATTGAATTTTTCCTAGAAAGTAATTAATTCGGCAGTCAAATATCAAATTTGCTCTCTCAACCTACAGTAGTAAAAAGGATGTGGTGTGTATATCAATTTCCTTACTATTAATGTACATAAAGGAAATATAAAAAACGAAAATTGAGGCAACTCATATTAGTATACGTAAAGTGAACTTAAAAAAGTATTTGGGTTGCCGGAATAGTGAAGGTTGCCTAGAGTTGAATCCATTTAAGGTTGCCTAGAGTTGAATCCATTTAAGGTTGCCTAGAGTTGAATCCATTTAAGGTTGCCTAGAGTTGAATCCATTTAAGGTTGCCTAGAGTTGAATCCATTTAAGGTTGCCTAGAGTTGAATCCATTTAAGGTTGCCTAGAGTTGAATCCATTTAAGGTTGCTGAGCTTCTTATCACGTCTTCATGCATTTTGGAGTGTAGCGAAACCTTAAAACAAAAGGTCTGAAGTGGATAAGTGCATTCCCTAGAATTCAAAAGATCAAAACATGTGATATTAACCCCTAAATGCTCAACGATACTCTTCTTGTTTTCAGAAGGCGTTTTTGAAGATTTTGGATTGTTATTGTAAAGATCGCTATTAAACATTGAAACAAAACTGTAACCGTAAGATTTTGAATTTAAAGGTTTTTAAAATGGTACTCCCAAAAAAATTCCAAAAAAGTCATGTGGATGTTAAATTAATTGTGATTGAATGTGGATGAGTACAAAATTATTACTATATATTTTTTTGAGCTATCCAAAACTTGTTATGCAAAAATGGCAACTTTTGAGTACAAAATTGGGAACAATCACTTGTGATGATTTAGTATTTATTGTTGTTGCATTGAAACTAACGACTAATCCATGATCACAATTTTGCAAAGGGGATTGATATGTCTACCACACCCTTTCAGATATTGTACCACACCCTTTCAGATATTGTACCACACCCTTTCAGATATTGTACCACACCCTTTCAGATATTGTACCACACCCTAAGGTAATTTTTAGATTTCTACCATCATATAGTTCAATTTGAGATTTTGGAATTCATATTTGGATAGAGAGACCTTGATTTTGTTTAAAACCATGAAAAAAAGGTTGAAATTGAACAACACCCCATGAAAAAGCTTAGCTTGGAGGAAAAATATTACTTTTACTTTTGTTTATAAAAAAAGATAAGCTTTTTCATTGGGTGTTGTTCAATTAGAACCATTTTATGATTCTAGACTAAATCACGGTCTCTAAGTCCAAATCTAAATTCCAAATTCTCAAATTCAACTTTTTGATGGTACAAATCTAAAATTTACCTAGGGGGGGGTGGTAGAATAGCTGAAAGACTGTGGTAGACATATCAATCCCCTTTTGAAAAAGAGCCTTCAATGCAACAGTCAAAGAGCTACCACCAATACAAAGAAGTTATTCAGCTTGAATTATAGACCAAAAAACATTGTGAATCAAAAAGCATTCAAAAGTGAGTGAGTTCTAATTCCTATAAGAGAGACATTCCAAATGAAATTAACACAAAAACACATTTGGATTTTACTAGATGATAAATGTTTGATATAAGGCCCCTCATTGTCTAGAAGAAGATCTTGACTTTATCCCCAACTTGCTAACCATATTTCAAATGTGATAACTAGTCATGGGCTTTTTAGTAATCATCACACTCTTCAATGAGCAAAAGGCATGCTTGTAGTTTAGCTTCCATCAAATATAATTGGAAGGTAGAATGGAGGATATTCAAATTGAACATTGAAACTAACTTTAGACCAAAGTTTTTTTTTGGGCAATTCAAGGCCCAATTGCCTTGGAAAAAAAATGTAGGCCTATAGAAAAAAAAGGGAAAAGGATCCAAAACATGCCAGATTGCAATAATGGAAATTGCATTGCAGCCTAGGCTTTCGTAAAATGTGTATCAAATTGAGAATTGATGCCATCATTTTATGACAAGACTGATCCAAAGGCACCTGCCAACATCTACACAATATCATTATTAATAGCCATGATGCTGCAAAAATCCATGCTTAGGAGCCACCTTCAACTCCAACCAAAAATAGGGAAGGAGCTTGCAAGCTTCAAACTATTCTCAAAGAATAGCAGACAACCATTTGTTAGAAAACCAAAAAAAAAACCGTGATTTAGATTGCAACTCCTTCAAAAACATATTATAATACATTAAAATCTCTGCCATCACAAAGGTCTCAAAGTTTCCTCAACACCATTTCATGCCTTGGGCATTTAGGAGTTCAAGTGTGGTGTTTCATTGTTTGTTGTAAGGTAGGAGGCTCATAAACCGTGTGGTCATTTTGAACAACCATGTAGGAGTTTCAAAATCCATGCACTTAGTTTCTTAAAATGGTTCAACTTTTTTATGTTTAGAAATTGTACTTGTGCATGCATTTTTTTAGAACCTCAAGAGAGTAACATGAGTTACCACTAAGTGTACTTATTGTCATAATTGGGTTCAAATTTGTCTTTAAATAAAATATAGATACATGTCATACTAAAATAAATGTAAACTTGTTCTCAATCATGATTTGAGTATTAGAATACGGAATGGGTGCTTGCACGCTTTAAGACCCTTAGTGGAACATTCTTGACTTTGTAGTGGTTGCTTTTAGGACTCAAGTGCTCCATTTATAAGTTGCCTTTGCATCATGAGTGCTACCACCTATGATCAAGAATAACTACCTATGCACCTTTTGCTTTGATAAATTGTAGTTAATTCATACTAACTCAAAAAAATTCAAATTAGAGGGCATAAAAATGTTTCTTCTTTGACTTTCTCCCAAAAATATTTCCAAATTGCTAAACTGGCTTGATTTTTGTATAAACATCATCTTTCCCTTAGATGGTCGGTTTACAAGCCTCGTACCTTAACCCCTCAACGCCCGAGCAGCAAAAATTTGGCTCCATTTCCCGTGTAGTTTGTGATACCGGGGGATTGAGGGGTTAAACCAGATGCACCTGTTCTCAATGTTGCACCTAAAATCTGCCCTGCAGAAAAAATCCAGGAATTTGGTGTTCTGCAATTAAAATAATGTGGACTATGTTCGGGATTGGTTTGGGAGATACTACTTAGTTGAACTTCAAAATTCATTAATTTTATAACAGAGCTTTGATTCTTAATTTTCGGAAACTCTATTTGCCTATCAACTAAAGCATTTACGATGAATTGATTTTCATCAAGCATCGGAAAAAGGTACAACGATCGCATTGACGCGTATATGTCGAAAATACGTGCACCCACCTCAAAAGCCACGTTCGCGCTGGCCCACGAGCTTAGCTCGGATGGTCCGAGTCATTTTTTTCTGGTGACACCGACTTGTAGTCCAGTCAGAGGTCTTGGACTAAGTTACAGAAGTCGGTGTCGCCAGAAAAAAAATCCCTGCTTGGATCCGTCAATAGTTGTCATTATTCAAAACACCTTTTCTGGATTTTCATTTGCACTGGCAAGATGAGTCTCAGGAATAATTGTGAACAAAAAAAACAGGCATCATCTGCTTGGTATGGGGAAATGCGTCAGGTCGTAAACCGCATCTGCTTCACGCGTTCTCCAACAAGTTCCACACACGCAGCTAGTGGCACGAGCGAATGGTCCTTCACTTCCCAAATCACATCATGTCCTCAACCAAGGCCGATCTAAAAATCGAGGGTTCCTATACAAAGGAGAGGCTTGGCTGCAGTAACCTTCACCGCTGCAGTTTTAGAAATGGCAACGAAGATGGGCGCATCTCTTCGGTCCAAGGTGTTAGCTTTCTTCTGCCTTGCCATTTTTGCTGGGAATCAGCTCATCCAGCTGGAGGCACTCGCACCAGACGGCGTAGCGCTCCTCGAGTTCAAGGCAGCGTTGCAGAACGCGACTCTCCTGCTTCCCACGTGGAATGCTTCCGACGCATCGCCGTGCCAGTGGGAAGGCATTGAATGCGCCAGCAACACCAGTTTTGTAGATTCCATCTCCTTGATTAACCTCAACGGGGGTGTCATCTCGCCCAGCCTGGGGAGATTAGAGTTCCTGAGAGCTCTTGCCCTCGAGGCTGGCCAGCTGCACGGTGAAATCCCTCCGGAGCTCGCGAATTGCACCGGGCTTGAGATCCTGAACCTCATGAACAACAACTTATCAGGACCCATTCCTGCTCAGCTTGGGAACTTGTCTGCGTTGACGACTTTGCTACTGTCTGTGAACTCGCTGGTGGGGGACATCCCCATGACGGTTGCGGCAGCTCCCAGCTTGCAGATTTTCAACGTAAGTGCAAACTATCTGACGGGCAGAGTACCTCGCGTGCTATACCAAAATCAAAATCTCCAGGTGCTGAACGTCGGAGAGAACAACTTCACGGGTAATATCACCACAGGTACAGTTGTCTGCGGCTCTATCTACATTTGGCTCCGCATTCGGCTCTGTGTTCATTGGGCTAAAAGGAACTTGGTTACAGCAACATATTTCTTTCTAAAGAAGACTCGCTTCCTATTTATTGGACAGCATAAATGTTAAACATGATATGAATTTGGATTCGATCGAAACGCCCAAGAATGGTGCGCAACATCATGCTCTTTCTAATTGCTCACAAGTTGTGATTCATGGTCAGGTAGCCAGTGAAAGGAATTGACAGTTAGGACGTCCTTCACAATTCTTAGCTCGAGATTATAAGACGATGCGTGTCGATCTTTGATGCCTTGATTTCCTCAACGAAAGCCCATTGTCCGGGGGACATCCTGCAGAAAATCAAGGAAGTCTCGCAGGGTACAGTGCGAGGTGCACTGCAGCTTGTGTTCACACTGCACACTGCGAGTCGCAATTACATTGCAGGGTGAATCCCACTCGATGCTGCATCGGACGTTCCCCCATTCTAATATTTTGTCGATACTTCCTTGACACAAGAGATGGGTCAAGGTGTTAGGAGCTCTTCTTAAGAATCTTGTGAAATGAGCAAAATGAAGCAGAATGCTATGGAGACTTAGGGTTTGCGTTTACTGAGACGTCGTCTTGCAGATCTGGAAGAACTCGTCAAACTGCCCAAAATTTGGCGCATTCAGATGAACGACAATAACTTCACGGGTTCCATACCGCCATCGCTGGGAGACTGCAAGTCGCTACAACATCTCGACCTCGGTTCCAACAATCTCCAAGGCGCCATACCGAGTTCGATCGGCGAGTGCCGAAGTCTTCAAACCCTAATATTGGACACCAACCCCGAGCTGACAGGACAGCTTCCTTCCGAGCTTGGCAAGCTGCAAAACCTCTCCACCATCGTCATCTACGGCACAAAGCTCCACGGCGCCATTCCAGATTCCCTGGGCAACTGCTCGTCGCTGGAGTACCTCGTCTTGTCCATGAACAACCTGACGGGGTCGGTTCCCAAAACCCTAGGCCAGTGCTCTGCTCTGGTGTTTCTCAACCTCGCCAACAACAATTTGTCGGGCGATGTTCCTCAAGAGCTCGGAAACTGCACCAACATGCGCGTGCTGCAGCTCGGCAGCAACCAGTTTGCGGGGGAATGGAAGATGGATTTCAGCAGAGTAACCTCGTCGACGCTCGTTCTGTCGATCTTCAACAACAGATTCAAAAACGTGACCGCCTTCTTTGCTTCCATAGCCTCGAATCCTAACTTCACCATTGTGGATGGCTGCAAGTGCGACCTCGAAGGAGAAATTCCCGCATTCTTCGACGTACGCGTGCTCTCCAAGCTGCAGGTGAGTGGACTCCTCTTGCACCCACTTTGGCAAACGAGACCCAGGTCCTCTTCTGGCAAGAAATGCGCAACCAAAAACGAGAGAGAGAAGAGAGCTGCCCGTATGTTGTAGTTAATTTTAAATCATATTGGAAGTGGTCCTGTAATTAGGAATGGCTAGCTTCATTTTACCCTCTCTTGGAATGTTGTTGTCTAAAATGCTCTTGAATATTTATTCAAATTGTACTTGGGTTTTGATGACAACAAAGCATGACGGCATGCCTTACAATCACGCTGAGTTGTTTTCTTTGTAAAAAAGGGGTTTGGTCTCTACCTGCACGATCAAATTCCAAGTTGCAAAGAGCAATGTATTATCCTTTTGTGTAGTTTCTACTATTATAAGCTTTTAGGACCGTTTTTCGGTTCAAAGTATAAAAATAAAACCAATGTTTCAAATGATGATAATGACAATTCAGTATTGTAATATTGCAAGTAGACATGTCTAATTTGCATTCTATATAAAAATAAGAGCTGAATAAAAATTTCATTGATTTAGCCTAAGAATTAGAAGAGGGGCTAAGTTTAATGACTTGTAAGAAAACTATATTATTATCATAATTTTCTTTTTCCTATGTTTCTTATTTCTTTTTGTTTGATTTTTTTGTTTAAGTTTTGTGAAAGCATCACCAATTATTTTGAAGCTTTGAATTTAAAAGTTTGGCTTTCAAAAAAATAAACTTAAACCCAATTTGAATGCAATGAAGTGACAAAAATTAAGTAAAAAAATGATTTACAAAACACATTTGGAACTGTAGATTTGTCATGAACTGAATTTCACAAGTATCTTTCTAAATTAAGAAAACAATGCCCATCTTCAATGATAAGTTGCTCTCCAAAGTGTGTGATCCAAGTACAAAATCATCAAGTTAATAATAACTATCATGACAATGTATTTCAACTAGTAAAATCTACAATAGCTTTAGCCATTTTATATGGTAGGATCAAGCAATTGCTAGGGATTGTTACAAAAAATGTCATAATGGGCCAAACATAGTAAGTTGCTACAAGATTATTTTGAAAACCCTAAAACATTCTACACAAAAGCCATACCAAAACTTAGTGAGCCGTACTAATATTACTAACTTTGCCAAACCTTAATGTAGGTTTTCATGTTAGAGTTCAACAAGCTCCAAGGTCCAATTCTAGAGTGGCTTTGGAACTTACCGAAAATCCAAGTCCTTGACATTTCCAACAACAACCTCAACGGCACGCTTGCCTCCAACACCAACTTCACAAACATGCAAGGATTCATCAACATAACCATTCCAAAAGTACCATATAATTGCAACAATCTTGATAACTACTACACGCAGGCATGGCTTCTACAAAAAAACAAAATAAAAAAATGATTTTTGAAATTTTCCGTATTTTGATTGCATTCTAAAGTTGCCTTATTTTGCATTTCTTCAACTTTTGTTTCCATGAACTTTGATCTTGAACTAGAAGTACACACACTAAGATTAAAAATGTACAAATGTTAGATAAATCACTAAACTGAAACTCAGAGAGCAAGATACAATGGATTTATTTTGTGTTCTGGTAACCTTGCACGCAGGACTTTGGCTTCTTCCTCACAAACCGGAACCGAGTAACGATGATGGGCAAATTAACCGACCTCAGAAGCCTAGACATCTCCTTCAATAGGCTCACAGGCAGCATACCGGACTCCATTGGATAGCTTTTGAATCTCTTCCAATTCAACCTCACAGAAAATGCCTTCAGAGGAACAATTGCAGCTGCCCTGGGTCGCATTACATCGCTTTGGTCTTTGGACATGTCCAACAACCTCCTCACCGAGGCCATACCTTCTGACTTTGCTGCACATACCTCACTGGAGGTCTTCAAGGTGGGGAATAATAGCCTCTCAGGTCCCATTCCTAAAAGTACGTTGGATCTGCAAAACTACAGCTTTCTACCCGAGAATGATGACTTGTGTGGCAAACCTC
The DNA here is from genome assembly GCA_963920765.1 of Ulota crispa. Lineage (NCBI taxonomy): Eukaryota > Viridiplantae > Streptophyta > Bryopsida > Orthotrichales > Orthotrichaceae > Ulota > Ulota crispa. The sequence goes on along the minus strand of OY987242.1, from coordinate 2,016,987 downwards.
TTTCCAAGTTGTGCACAGTTGTGACTACAAATGGACCTATTGAGAATGATCTTGTGGAAAAAGCAAGGTACAATTTTGTTGAGCGGTACATTTCCATTCCGGGATTGGATGTGGGATTTGCGGTCGAGGTCATTTTGACGAGTATTGTCCTTCCTTGTGTATTCCCAGTCCAAGGAAAGCAAGTTATGCCTGCTAATTACGGAGTTTTCAAGGCTCCAGCATAGCACCATAGGTAAAATCATTGGTCCACAACCAAAATGTGGTTGCAATGGAAATTGTTGATGTTAGCTAGGATGAGCATAGTTTGAGCTAGATCCTTCTAAAATCTATGCTTTTAATTCTCCTATCATATACATTCATGTATATAGTGTTCCAAAATACTCCATCCAAACTTTGTAATTATGTTTCTATGCCCCTTGACATTATTGACATATTAAAGTAAAGTTCCAGCTCTCTAATATGGTTCTGGTAATCATGCTAAAAACAACAGTTTTGGGTAATAGATTATGGTGAATGTTCATACCAAGATTGGTATGAAGAAAGTATAGAGAAGAAACAACGCGTTATTCATTAATTTGGGAAAACAATGGGTACCATTTTGTACCTCACCTTAATTCAAAATATTCACCTTAATTAAATTAAGGTGATCACTTGAATCCTAGTTAATGAAAAATTTAAGAAGTTAGTGAACTTTCTATCCAAAAAGAGCATATTTATGGATAATATGGATGATACATATCTCATTTCATTGGAAAATAGTCAACAGATTCCCAATTCAATGAATCTTTGGGAAAAAAAGTGCTAAGACCTAGAATGTAAGCATTTTCTCAAATTAACAAATAACATGTTAAACCGGCTCATGTGTCTAAGCTTCTCTAAGGGTATGTTCACACTTAGTGTTAAGAGGGATATTAGCATTATGATTGTAGTCTAAAGGTATGATCCAATGCATCTAGTTTTCCTTTGCTACTACCTCTCTAAACACCAAGTGTGAACATACCCTAAGTTCAAAATCTTTTATTCTTGAAACTTTCACACATAGAAATGCTAATATTTTAGGATGTTAAGGCTTGTGACCCAATGAATTAGGAATCAATATTTCTTTCTCCAAGTAAGTACTCACAACAAGCACAAAGTCCAACCCAAGATAAGTCATTTGGAATCCATGCAACAAGATGATAGGATGTTTCAAAATGAATTGAGGGAGTTAGACTAGATTGTGATTTTTTATTGATTCTATTGCAAATTGGTGATATTTAGAACACTTATACAAAATTATCCTATGAACAAGACTACTCACAAATATGTTGTTTTTTGGAACATGAACACCATTTTGTTGATCATGTCATTTGAAGTCATGAATTTGTTAAGGTTTCGTTATGTTAAACTCTAAATGAAGTTAGAGTGAAAGCTTTCTTGAAAACTCTTTAACTTTTTAGCAATGATGTTGCCAATTTCATTAAATAATAGATTGAGAGGTCTTTTCCTCCAAGCATGTCAAAACACATATATTTTGTTAAGCACAATGTTAAAGTTGTCTCTTGTTAATATCCCAATAGTTTTCATTATCAAAGCATAAACAAACAAGTAGCAAATAGCAACTAGCAAATGAAGGGTAAAGATTGAAAAGCTTTGGCTTTATTGACAAATTTTGAAGCCCCCAAATATTGCAATCTTAAATTACAAAAGAATAACATCCTTCATTAAGATAAAAAAATACAATATGGATAGTCTATATTGCAAAATCTATGTGGAGCTTGTTGGTGATTAAGACAAGTTCTGGGTAGGTTGGAGAGAGTTGGAGCAAACAACGTGAAATCAAAGTCGCATGTGGTTTTTAAGTTCATTGCCATGGAAGAGCCATCATCAAAATGGCTGAATACTATAAGTGTGGTCATCACGCAGCTTCTATAAAATGAACTTCATCTCAATATAGATTGTACTTTGGGTTGGGGCAAACTGTTCCATTTGCGCTACAAAGTACAAGCAAATTGAAGTTGTAAGGTCCACCATCTTTACAACAAGCACAAAGACAATTTGCATTTATTCTTGCACCATCCAAAATCCAAATATGACATTGAATACTTCTAAGATAATTGCGCTTTGATTTGTAAATGTGAATTGCACAACAACAAGGTAAGAGTTCATGTACTAATAAAACATACAAGTGGCAACATGGTAATTATAAAATCAACGGACTTCTCATTAAGGGAGTATTTCTTGACTAGTGAATTTTTAAAAAATGCTCAATACAAAAAGTCTTATAGTATAAAGACTTATAATTTTTGCTTCATAACTTATGTTTTCCAAATGTATCATCCACACCTCCTAAGGTGTTATACAATTCTACCATGAATTGTGTCTTAAAATGAGTAAGATTGAAATATAGTATCGAAAGATTTGTTTATTGAATGTACAATTGGATCATTGGCTACCTATTCACTTAAAAACTCAAAAGCTTCTCTACCTCTTCCAAGAATTGACTGTGATGATATAATTGACTCCACTTGTACATGTTAGTGTTACATGCATTGCCATTTGTTAAACAACTTTTCTTATCTCTTGTTACATTGCTAACATGTCGTGTTACAAACATTCTTGTCCTCTAGTCTCTAGTGTTAGTGAATCTTGTTAATGAGTGGTAGCATGATATGTTGTGTTGCAGAGCAACTTGTTGCTGCGTGTGTATATTGGGTACTTGCGCACTGCACCATCAATCTCTTGAACATTGTTGGCTCATGCTTCTACTATCCTATTTTGCCATGTTGTCGCGGCCGCGCCATCCTCTATACGGAAACAATGACCATTTGCGCCGCACTGCAATCACGCCAATCACAAACAAATTTCACTTGATCATCGCAACTATGCATTGCCTTGACCTACACCACACCACTCTAAACTCAAGCATTGAGCATTTTGAAGACGACAATACAATGACAAAGAAAAAGCATGGGTTGAATGTCCCTCCAAAGAAAATGATTGCTATTAAATGGATGCGTGGTGTCAAGCTCAGCTTGACAAGTTGCCTACAAAGATTGGGTGTGCCTTGACAAAGACAATGAATGCAAAATTCAATTCCAACATCTCCTTCGCAACAATGTGTTGACACTTCAATCACTGCACACACAAAAATTGCCATTGTTTGAAGCTTTATTGGTACAAGCCAAAAGATTTTAGTTTGGATCACCATTGAGATATTCAACAAGTGGATGGACTAGTTGGGTGATTGCAAGAAACACTTGTACTATTTTTTGTCCCCTTCACCTCCCGTAGGTGCTTTTTGGCTTGTAGCTTTTGTGTAGCAAGTTCTTTTGAGCTGAAATTTCAGAGGAAGGTACATGTCATAGTTAGAGACCTTCCATAATTTTTTCAGTTTTTTTTAAATTATTTTACTATTTTTGAACAGCCCCCGAATAGGTGTCTACCTTGGCCATTTTGGGGGGTTCTTAGTACAATTTATGGTCCAAAAAAGCTTTTCTAGGGTTATGAATCAGGGATGTTGTTTATGGAGCATGCTTACATGCATTTGTAGAAGGGCTTTGCAAAATTATAAATTTCATGGCATCTACATCGTCTCAAAGTGGGCATCCTATCTCCCTTCATTGGCAAAATACAAAGATATTCTTTAGCAAAGCAATTGTACCATGTGAATGTGTTTAATGGGTTCTCAAATGGCCAATTTTTATTTTATTTTTTTGAATGATTTTACTATTTTCTAAAAAGCAAGAAAGAAATTGGCTTTTTATTGGTGATTTTGTTTTGTGCATAACTTTTAGAATACAAATTTTTCTAGGTCGGAATTTTCACGAGTATGCTATTTCAAGTGCTTTACAAATTTTTTGTGTTTTATTTTATTTAAAAAAATTATTCCAAAAGCTCATAATACTACCTAGTACTACCAGTACTAAGGGTGTTTGAGACAAAATTATGAAGTGTTTTTTGCAACTACCCAGTTACAAACAATAAAATATACATCAACAAGGCTGGATTCAATTGCCACCTCACACGCTGCCAAGGTAGAACACATATGGGTGCTCGTCTTGTTGTTCACCATGCAATCCAATGGGGGCAAAATTTGACTCTTGTCATTGTTATGGGTGCTCGAGGCATCCTAGCCTCTCATACAAAGTTTGGGGATTCACAAGATCTGCTTTTGATGCCTTTATGGAAGAGAAGGTTATCTCCAAATTGCGGGAGGATAACTAGAAGTACCCAATAATCCTAGATAATGCAAGGATCCACAACAAGGGTAGCATTCCGGCCATTGTTGACAAACATGGATGCGCGTGCTTTTTGCCTCCATACTTGCCCTAGTTGGATGTTGCCAAATGGGTATTCTCCAATGTGAAGCCTTATGTCAAGCAACAAGACCTTAGGCATAATACAATGGAGGCTCTGGAGTAACACGTGCAGGACGGTGTGAATTGGATAACTTAGACAGTGACATCAAGGTGGATCCGCAAAGTGAGTAGGAACTTCCGGTTGGCGTTGGGAAGATAGTTGTTGTACAAAGCGCATAGCCTTTCTTAGGTTGAAACCAACAAGATTGCAAGTGAAGGCAAGGCTAAAAGCTCAGGTAAATGGGAAAATTTGGGAAATGGCAGCGAGGGGCCAAAGAATGAGGATGGAAGTGTATAGAATAGACACTATTTTGTGAAAATCTTTACAAATATGAACTGATATGGACTGATGGCCTATGGGTAGAAATGCATGGTTTGGTTGTAGTGTGTGCTGTTATGTAACGCAATGAATAATGATGCAACAAAACGACATTCACTAATACTAGACGGTGAGAATGTGTGTAACATGATGAGTTGATGGTCAATGGTATATCAAGAGACTAGTCAAAACTCGTTTGACGAATAGCACTGCAACAGTGACAAGTAAGGGTGGAATCAAGGATAATAAATAGAGTGAACAAAAAAAGAGAGGATAATGCCATGGAGTTGTTCACTTACCATACTTGGCCTGGTTTTGAAAGACTTTGACGAAAGCAACATACCAGTCAAAGAAGAGAATGACGGTATCCGGCCATATCTGGCGATAATTGTCCACGGTGGCCTTGAGCTTCACGTTAAGGCTCTGGAACACATCGTTGTATGCAGACAAGCAGTAAAACTCATCCTTAGGACTCTTGTCATTGAAAAAGGTGAGGTAATAGGGGTGCTTGGAATATTCTGTCTTCAAACAATTTTGCTTAGACTCAGGCTTGAGAAGTTGCATAAAAAATTGCGATTCCTTCTTCTACTGCAAACTTTGTACCAAGGCCTAATTTTGGAAAGTCAAAGATACTTGGAAGAAGACTTTGATTCTACTAAAAAACAATTGATTGCTATATAGTAATATTTTTTTTTGGAAATGCCTAATCCTCAACTAATTACTAAATTTGATGCCAAATCAAAATTTTCTCAAAAAATAATTAATTCGGCATTTTATTGTCAAATGACTCAAATTTGCTTTCAGCCTACAAGTTGTAAAATATTACAAATAGGGGCGCAGTTTCAAAATAATTACAAATAAGGGCACAATTTCAAAAAAATTGTAATATTTTGTAATTTTTTTGGTTTGGACATAGGTTGATTTAGATACATCACATTAAATGTTAGCTAACTTCCAAAACAATTTAAAGTTTTCAAAAATTGTCATCTCCTATACTAAAATTTATTTATTTAGGCTTGATTTGGAGAGACTTTTAAGTTTTTTGGAAATTAGCTAACTTTTAATGTGATGTGTCTAAATCAACCAATGTCC
>OY987242.1:1948788-2011036 GCA_963920765.1 Ulota crispa | reverse complement strand
GAAACCTTTAAAAGTAGGGCATTGCTCAAGGCCCAAAAGTGATATAAAATGTTCTTTTGCTAAACTATTTATCTTTTTCATATTTTGTCAATGACATCTCAAAATAGAAAGGCTATATGAAAGCATTTCTTTTGATGTAATTTGCAATGATACAAACATTCACATTGTTCCTAAATGGAACGTGCACAAAAAGTATGTGCTTAATACAAGACTCAGTACATGCGGGTAGTCAGTACACTTCTTTTTTGGAATGCATACTGGAATAATCCTGAATCCTGAATATAGCTACACTTAAAAAGTTCAGTTCACAATTTATTAAAAACAACTTAATAAATTCCTAATAACATATGTGCCTTTAGTAATACATACATACATACACATACATACACATATGTATACATATGTATATATATGTATACATATGTATATAAATGTATACATATGTATATAAATGTATACATATGTATATATATATATATATATATATATATATATATATATATATATATATATATATATATATATATATATATATATATATGTACATATGAATATATATAGGGAATTGTTAAAGCCACACCCAAAATTGCTAACGCCACATTCTTGCAAGCATGTAATTTGAGAATTTATTTTCTATCAAGTGGTCCCTCATTCATTCAATCACAACATTACCCCTCCTTAACCCCTAAGCATCCAGGAGGACGTTTTTCGTCCGTGCAAATTACATTGAACACGTGTTTCCACGGTGACCCCCCGGACGCTTAGGGGTTTAAAAGAAAGAAGAACAAATTTAGTTTTTTGTTGAATTTTTATTGCACCACTATTATTTTTTTAATGTATTTTTGTGTCTAGTAGTTCAAAAGTCCTTTATTTTAAGTTTCATATTCAAGCACCTCCAATTTTTTTTGAATGTCACCTTAGAATGATAGAGGTGAAACAAACATTTTAATCCAAATCATAAAAATCAACATTAAGTTCTCATATTTCATGCTCAAAGCACACCTTGAGGGTGTGGCGTTAGCAATTTTGAGTGTGGCTTTAGCAATTCCCTTTATATATATATTTATATATATTACAACCTTCATTTAGCATTGTTGATGAAAATCAAATTCCATGTACATGAATTAGCATTAATGGATAGAGTGGACGTAAGAACAAATAAGAAGAAAAATGAGCCAAAAAGAACACTTAATGCCAAATTAAAAATCTCTAATGTTGAATGTCAAAGTTGACAATGATAATCCAACATAATACTAGTACAATTTCGAAGTGTAAAGTGTCCACAAAATCAATATATCACCAAATTTTGATTATTATATTAACCTACATATATAGACATTGATGAGTGTTTTGTATGTTATATACATTAAAAATTATATAGAATACTACAATCTAAGCTCTAAGCTTCACTAAATTTCTTTAGCGGAGGATTTACTTGTTGTCTGTAATGCCAAACCTCCTGAATTTAAGAGTCCAATATATGATTATGGTGTTCACAAATCAATTTCAAATGAAAAGATAAGCTTTGTAAGAGCGTACAAATTCCAAACCCAATGTGTTGCAACGACAAATCTTAAAAGATAGTTCTTTTTTGTAGTCATGGACAAAAAGTCGGAGTCCTTTTTCTATGACCTCTCGCTCAATCAATACTTCACATTAAATGTTTGAAAAACTTAGAAAAATGAACAAACTGTTTCAAAATTTGACATAAATCTAACTAGAAGTGTGAGGAAGAAAACCACTTGAAAAAAACACCAAGTCATGATTTCAATGCTTTTGGAATCTCTACAAGTTCACAAACAGTTTATCACCAATGTTTTCTCAATCTATTCTCAATGTACAACAAGCTTGTTTGAGTTGAAACAATCTGAAGTTCAAAAAGATGGTTAACCCTTAAAATTTTCAGCCATTGTGAAAGTGTTTTGGACCTCAATTTTGTAAGTTATGAAAGGGTGAAGCTTAAAGAATGATGAGTCATTTTTAGGCCAAAGTAACCATAAGATCTTATAGAAAACCAAGTCCTTATCATCTTTGCAAAGTTTGGTTTCAATCCAAGGGTTTGATTGGAAGATTATAACAAAAATGTAAATGGTACTACAAGGAAACCAATGTTTTGGAGTAGTTGAAATTGTGCTTTGATTGGCTCTTTTGGACACATAACATTTTAAAAAGTTGGCATCTTATGCTCATTCTCAAGGTAATCAAGTTCCACACGCATGGAAACAAGTCTTATATTTTTAGGGTAAAAAATGAGTGAGAAAATGGTCTTGCATTAGTGACCACTTTATCCTTAAATTTCAAAAACTGTGAGTAAAATTGAAGACTTTCACAAATCCTTGGCCAAAATTTAACACTACAACTCCAAGACCACCCATGGTTTGAAAATTTCTGTAAATTCAATGGTGACTCTTTTTCTAAATTTGAAAACACCCCTACATAGCTAACTTGTTTATCTTTCAAATGAGTCAAAGTTCAAGTGACTCTTTGCATTGCTAAGGTCATAAATGGCATTGCTAAAAACCAATCGACCCAATTTGGGTTGATGAAAAATTTAAGGGTCAAGAGCCACAAAAATGTTGGTAGTGTTAAAAAAGTTGATGGATTTGGCATTCTCATATGTTCAAAATTGCATGGAATAAAAGCATGAATTAAATCTACTCATCAAAAATTTAAATCATTTTGTCACCCTACCAGGCTTTTCAAACATACAATCACTTCTAGATTTGATGAAGAATTGATTGTGTGGAAGGGGTTTGAGTCAGTACTATGACTTTTTGTTTAGGACTCTATACTAAGGGCCGGTTCAGACTACGTCCCAAGTCCCAAGTCGCACTGAAATTTGAGAATTTGATTGGTGGAAAGGCGAAAGATGGGACATTGCGTTTCAAACTATGTCCCAAGTCCCACATCCCACTTGCTTACATGGAGCCTACGTGGCAGCACTTTTCCAAGTTTTGGAGCCAAAAAAAGTGGGACTTCACTCGAAAATTGAATTTAACATTTTGGCAACCCATCTTTTTGCCCAAGTCCCATCTTTCTTAGCCTAGAAAGATGGAACTTTGCATTCCCGTGGGACTTTGTGAACTGGGACTTGGGACCCAGTCTGAACCGGCCCTAAGACATGGGAATGCACGTTGCATGAACTGGTTGTGCATGGATGTTGGGGATGCCTTTTATCCTCACAACCTATCCAAAAAGCTTCAGAATAATCTAGAAGAGGCGCATTGAGAGAAAAATCCTCCCGCTTAATGATATATAAATAGATGTGTACTTTTTATGTGCCCATAAGCCTATGGCTTTACCACTGAACCCCTGAACTGGATCTCTGCTTTACGACTGGTGGCGATGCAGTCTTCTTGGGGTCCAGTCGCTTGACTCCAGAGTCTTATGGAGTCTTCATGGGTCCAATCTCGTGTCTCCAGAGTCCAAAGTCTTCCACACGCTGACCTCGAAGTCCAAGCCAAGAGTCCGACAATGCTCTCCTGCCTTCCCCTTTTTCTCAGCTCCTGCCCAATTGCTTTCAAGGCGCCTGACATGACACCCCACCCTGAAGCATTTACAGCCCTAGGTGCTCAAACTGTACGTAATTTTTTGGACTTCTGCAACATTGAGAAAGAAAGTCAAATGGAAGAACAAGGACAAAAAATAAAATAAAATAAATGAAGATAGATAATCTTGGATATGGTTCTAAAGTAACCATTGCTTATTATGGACACTTGGAGATTTGATTTGCTTGTCGCACAATGTACTTATGTAACGTCTAAGAACTTTATTCTTTCTTGGCTTTGAAATAGCACTGAAATCATTCTTGGCATGGCAATTAGGTCAACGTTCAGTTAAGTACTCCTTTTTAGGAAAATGTAAACTGATTCCTAATTCCCGTGTCCCAAGTCTCACGTAACTTTGAATTCTCAAAATTTGGTTGGTCAAATCGCTGAAAAGTTTCACATTACGTTCCAAGTTCCAAATCTTGGATCACTTGAAAATGTTGCCAACAAGGTAGTATTTTTTGAAAACATCTGCATCAACATAATGTACTTTCGCTTCAAGAGTTATATAGAACAAAAGCGAAAAGCCCAGCTTACAAGCTCCGTCCCAACAATTATTTTCGCATATTATATTATTCTTTTAATGTTTCTTGTTTTACTCGTCCCACAAAGTTGGGATCTTGTGTATAACTAGGGTATATTAGAATTGGGATGTGGAATATGGACTTGCCTTTAGTAGTCAAGCTTTGTGGACATAATAAGAAAGTGCTGCTCGTTATACCTCTCATTGGAGGCAGATTCTATATAATTGAGACAAGTAATACGGGCATACAAAAAGGTGATATCAAAAAAGAACATTGAGACAACTAATATTATTGCAGATTAAATGACCTTAAAAAAGAAATTTGGGTTGCCGGAATTGTGAAAGTTGCCAAGAGTTGAACCTATTTACTGTTGTTCAACTTCTTTATCACGTTTGCATGTATTTTCAAGTGTAGCGAAACATCACAATGACAAAACAAAGTGATGTTTGAAGTAAGTAAGTCCATTCCCTAGAATTTGAAAGATGAATTTCTATTGATACTAAAGCGTGGTGTTTTGTTGTTTACTCTAAGGCAGATGCCCCTGTCCTCAATGCTGCACCCAAAACCTGCCCTGCAAAACGATCCAGGAATTTTATGTTCTGCAATTAAAGTTGTGTGAATTATGTCCGGGTTTTACACTTCAAAATTCAATAATTCTAAAAGAGAACTTCGACTTTTCAATTTCAAAAACCCAATTCACCTATCGACTGAAGACTTTACGCTGTACTGATTTTCATCAAGCATCACAAAAAGGTACAACCACCGTATTGACGCGTCTGTGTCGAAAATAGCTGCTCCCCATTTGCGCTGGCCCACGGACTGATGGATCTGTCCGTCACTGCCACTAATCGAAACACCTTTTCTGGATTTTCATTTGCACTGGCAAGATGAGTCTCAGGAATAATTGTGAACAAAAAAAACAGGCATCATCTGCTTGGTATGGGGAAATGCGTCAGGTCGTAAACCGCATCTGCTTCACGCGTTCTCCAACAAGTTCCACACACGCAGCTAGTGGCACGAGCGAATGGTCCTTCACTTCCCAAATCACATCATGTCCTCAACCAAGGCCGATCTAAAAATCGAGGGTTCCTATACAAAGGAGAGGCTTGGCTGCAGTAACCTTCACCGCTGCAGTTTTAGAAATGGCAACGAAGATGGGCGCATCTCTTCGGTCCAAGGTGTTAGCTTTCTTCTGCCTTGCCATTTTTGCTGGGAATCAGCTCATCCAGCTGGAGGCACTCGCACCAGACGGCGTAGCGCTCCTCGAGTTCAAGGCAGCGTTGCAGAACGCGACTCTCCTGCTTCCCACGTGGAATGCTTCCGACGCATCGCCGTGCCAGTGGGAAGGCATTGAATGCGCCAGCAACACCAGTTTTGTAGATTCCATCTCCTTGATTAACCTCAACGGGGGTGTCATCTCGCCCAGCCTGGGGAGATTAGAGTTCCTGAGAGCTCTTGCCCTCGAGGCTGGCCAGCTGCACGGTGAAATCCCTCCGGAGCTCGCGAATTGCACCGGGCTTGAGATCCTGAACCTCATGAACAACAACTTATCAGGACCCATTCCTGCTCAGCTTGGGAACTTGTCTGCGTTGACGACTTTGCTACTGTCTGTGAACTCGCTGGTGGGGGACATCCCCATGACGGTTGCGGCAGCTCCCAGCTTGCAGATTTTCAACGTAAGTGCAAACTATCTGACGGGCAGAGTACCTCGCGTGCTATACCAAAATCAAAATCTCCAGGTGCTGAACGTCGGAGAGAACAACTTCACGGGTAATATCACCACAGGTACAGTTGTCTGCGGCTCTATCTACATTTGGCTCCGCATTCGGCTCTGTGTTCATTGGGCTAAAAGGAACTTGGTTACAGCAACATATTTCTTTCTAAAGAAGACTCGCTTCCTATTTATTGGACAGCATAAATGTTAAACATGATATGAATTTGGATTCGATCGAAACGCCCAAGAATGGTGCGCAACATCATGCTCTTTCTAATTGCTCACAAGTTGTGATTCATGGTCAGGTAGCCAGTGAAAGGAATTGACAGTTAGGACGTCCTTCACAATTCTTAGCTCGAGATTATAAGACGATGCGTGTCGATCTTTGATGCCTTGATTTCCTCAACGAAAGCCCATTGTCCGGGGGACATCCTGCAGAAAATCAAGGAAGTCTCGCAGGGTACAGTGCGAGGTGCACTGCAGCTTGTGTTCACACTGCACACTGCGAGTCGCAATTACATTGCAGGGTGAATCCCACTCGATGCTGCATCGGACGTTCCCCCATTCTAATATTTTGTCGATACTTCCTTGACACAAGAGATGGGTCAAGGTGTTAGGAGCTCTTCTTAAGAATCTTGTGAAATGAGCAAAATGAAGCAGAATGCTATGGAGACTTAGGGTTTGCGTTTACTGAGACGTCGTCTTGCAGATCTGGAAGAACTCGTCAAACTGCCCAAAATTTGGCGCATTCAGATGAACGACAATAACTTCACGGGTTCCATACCGCCATCGCTGGGAGACTGCAAGTCGCTACAACATCTCGACCTCGGTTCCAACAATCTCCAAGGCGCCATACCGAGTTCGATCGGCGAGTGCCGAAGTCTTCAAACCCTAATATTGGACACCAACCCCGAGCTGACAGGACAGCTTCCTTCCGAGCTTGGCAAGCTGCAAAACCTCTCCACCATCGTCATCTACGGCACAAAGCTCCACGGCGCCATTCCAGATTCCCTGGGCAACTGCTCGTCGCTGGAGTACCTCGTCTTGTCCATGAACAACCTGACGGGGTCGGTTCCCAAAACCCTAGGCCAGTGCTCTGCTCTGGTGTTTCTCAACCTCGCCAACAACAATTTGTCGGGCGATGTTCCTCAAGAGCTCGGAAACTGCACCAACATGCGCGTGCTGCAGCTCGGCAGCAACCAGTTTGCGGGGGAATGGAAGATGGATTTCAGCAGAGTAACCTCGTCGACGCTCGTTCTGTCGATCTTCAACAACAGATTCAAAAACGTGACCGCCTTCTTTGCTTCCATAGCCTCGAATCCTAACTTCACCATTGTGGATGGCTGCAAGTGCGACCTCGAAGGAGAAATTCCCGCATTCTTCGACGTACGCGTGCTCTCCAAGCTGCAGGTGAGTGGACTCCTCTTGCACCCACTTTGGCAAACGAGACCCAGGTCCTCTTCTGGCAAGAAATGCGCAACCGATGGATATCCCCGAAGTGCCCAACTAAAATAAAAAGAGAGCTGCCGGTTTGCTGTAGTTAATTTTAAATCATATTGGAAGAAGGATTTATAAGTAGGAATGGCTACGTTCTTGGCCCTCTCTTTGAGCTCTTATTCTAAAATGAACTTGCGTACTTAGTCAGCTTTTTACTTTATATTAAGGGAAAATTTCATGAATTCCCCTGAAGTTTGCAATATTTTCTTAGATACCCCTGCTTTTTCAGAAATCTCACAAATATCCTTGGACCAAAATTTCCAGGTGTTTATTTTGTTGTGCATGCCATTTTCTTTTATCCTTTGTGGACACATTGCTTCTTTTTTGTTTCATTACATTCCTTGTTTCAACATTGGTCATGGAGAAAGTACAAGCACAACAAATAAATGCCTAAATTTTTTGGTCCAAGTGTATCTGTGTAATTTCTGAAAATGCAGGGGTATCTATGAAATTAATGAAAATTTCACGGGTATTTATTAAATTAATGAAAAATTCACGGGTATCCATGAAATTTTCCCTTGTTTTAATGACAACAAAGCATGACGACATGCCATATTATCATGATAAGTTACATTGGTTCCTCCTTTCAAATTCGAAGTTGCAAACTTATCTCTTATCCTTTTGATTTTTTCATTGAAATTTTTTTGGACCATTTCCAAGCTCAAAATATAAAAATGAATCCAAAGCTTCAAATGAAGCTAAAGATAATTTGATGCAAGGAAATTGCATGTTGGTAAACCCGATTTGCATTGGAAGAGAAAAAGAAGCTGAATAAGAACTTATATGGTTTTTCTAAGAATGTAAGGAGGGGTTAAATTTAATGACTTTAAGATATATTACATTATTGCCATTTTTTTGTTTTTTATTATTCTTGTTTGCGGTATGTATGGCTATTTCTATTCAAGTTTTGTATAGGCCTTACCATTGGTTTTGAAGCTTTGTATTTAAGAGTTTAGCTTGAACTAAATTTGAATGCAGTAATTTGATTTATATATATTTAAAAAATTATTTACAAAACACATTTGGCAATGTAGGTTTGTCCTGATACCAATTTCACAATTGTCTTTCTAAATCAAGAAATTCATGCTCATCTTTAGTAATAAGCTGCTTTCCAAAATTTGTGATCCATATACATTACTATCAAGTTAATTATAATGGTCATTAGAGATATATAACAATTTCAGTCATTTAGATGGTAGAATTGACCGATTGTGTGGGATCCTTAGAAAATATGTTAGATGCTCCATGATTATTTTGAAAATCCCAAAATATTCTTTTCAAAAAGAGCTATCAAAACTCAATGAGCCGTATCAATGGTGTTAACTTTGCCAACATCATTGTAGGTTCTCATGTTAGGGTACAACAAGCTCCAAGGTCCAATTCCAGAGTGGCTATGGAACTTATCAAAAGTCCAAATCCTTGACGTTTCCAACAACAACCTCAGCGGCACAATCACTTCCAACACCAACTTCACAAGCATGCAAGGATTTATCAAAACAAACACTTTGAGAGTACCTCACAATTGCCATGATCTCGCCAACTACTACACGCAGGCACGGCTTTTGCAAAAAAACAAACACTTTTTGATCTTCCTTTTTTTCCATATTTTAGTTGCATTCTAGAATTGCCTTATACTGCATTTCTTTAAAAAGAATCTACTTCCATAGACTTTGATCTTGAGCTATAAGTACCCACACAAGAGTTGAAAATGTACCAACATCAAATTATCTACTGAACTTTTATTTTGTGTTTCGGTACCCTTGCTTGCAGGACTTCGGCTTCCACCTCAAGAACCGGAACCAAGGTGTGGCGATGAGCTATTTGTCCTATCTCACGTACCTTGACATCTCCACCAACAGCCTCACGGGCAGCATACCAGGCTCCATTGGAGAGCTTTCAAATCTCTTCTTCTTCAACCTCACAAAAAACGCCTTCACAGGGACAATTCCAAATGCCTTAGGTCGCATTACACCGCTCCAATCATTGGACATGTCCAACAACCTCCTCACCGGGTCCATTCCTTCTGACTTTGCCGCGCTTACCATGCTAGCGATTTTCAAGGTGGGGAATAATAGCCTCTCAGGTCCCATTCCTAAAAGTACGCAGTTGCAATCTCTCGGAAACGACAGCTTTTTGCCCGGGAATGATAACCTTTGCGACGCACCTCTTTCCAAGCTGTGCACCGTTGTGACTACAAACGGAACTATTGAGAATGACCCTATGGCAAGTGCAAGTTACAATTTTGTTGAGCAATACCTTTCCATTCCAGGATTGGGCGTGGGGTTTGCGATCGGGGTTGTTTCTGCAAGCATTGTCCTTCATCTTGTGTTCTCGATCCAAGGCAAGCAAGTTGTGCCTGCTAATTACGGAGTTTTCAAGGCATGGACATAGCGCTATAGGTCAAATCATTGGTCTGCAACCAAAATGTGCTTGCAATGGACATCCTTGTTGCTATTGGCCAGGATGAGCACCCGTTTGAGCCATTTCCTTCTAAATTTGCACTTTTAGCTCTCATGATGTACACATTCATGTATATAGTTTTCCAAAATACTCCATCCATACTTTGTTATTATGCCTTTGACAAAGTAAGGTAGAGTTGCAGAGTTCTAATATGGTTCTAGTAATCATGTTAAAAACAATTGTTTTGGATTACAGAAGATGGTGATTGTTTATACCAAGATTGGAATGAAGAAATTATGGAGAAGAAATTGGATCATGTATCTGTGCTTCTCTAAGTTTAAAATCCTTTGTTCTCAAAACCTTAAGGTTCTAAAAAACAATAGCATTTCTACAGGATTAGGGATCAAATTTTGTTGTTTCAAGTAAGTCTTGACAATAAGCACAAAATCCAACCCAAGACAAAGTCATTTGGAATCTATGAGGCGAGATGATAAGACATTTCAAAATAAATAATGAGAGTTGAACTAAATAGTGATTTTTTGTTGATTAGATTGCGTATTGATGATATTTAGAACACTTCACAAAACTGTCCTATGAACAAGACTAAGGTAGGAGGTTCAAATTTAGAGTGGGCATTTTTAACCAACCATGTAGAGCCTCCAAAAACAGTGCACAATTTTTTTTTAAATAGGTCACATTTTCTATGTTCAAAAATTGTATTTGTGCATGTACCATTTTAGGAACTTAAGAGAGTGACATGAGCTACTGCTCAGTGTGCTTATTGATCATAATTGTGTTGAAATTTGTATTTTAGTAAAGTATAGATATATGTCATACTAAAATAAATGAAATTATGTTTTCAATCATGATTTTAGTATTAGAATATGGAATGTGTGCTTGCACACTTTAAGGGTCTTATTGGAGCATTCTTAGCTTTGTGATGGTTGCTTTTAGGACTCATGTGCTCCATTTACAAGCCGCCTTTGCATCATGATGCTACCACCTTTGATCAAGAATGGTTACCTATGCACCTGTGCTTTGATAAATTGGATCAATTCATACAAATTCAAAAAAGTTCAAATTGAACAACCACATTATTGTCTCTTCTTTGACTTTCTACCAAAAATATTTCTATTATACCAAGCTGCATTGATTTTGCCGTAGAAGTGCATTTTCACTTAGATGGTCCATTCACAAGCCCCCTACCTTACTCACAAACATTTTTCCATTTTTTCATGTGAAACATGAACACCATTTTGTTGACCATGTCATTTGAAGTCACGCATTTGTTAAGTTTTCTTTATGTGACTTTCCATATAAAGTGTGGAACCTTTCTTAAACAACTCTTTAACTTTCTAGCAATGATGTTATCAATGTTTTCAAATAATGGATTGAGAGGTCTTTTCCTCCTAACTTGTCAAAACATATGCATTTTGTTTAGCACAACGCTAACTTTGTCTCTTATTAAACATCCCAATATGTTTCTTAAATAAAATGTAAGCAAACAAGTAGCAAATGGCAACTTGCAAATGAAATGTAAAGAGTGAAGGGCTTTGGCTTTACTCATGCCTTTATTGACAATTTTTGAGGTTGCCAAGAATTGCAATCCTAAATTACAAAAGAATCACATCTTCCATTATGGAAACAAAAACAATATGGATAGTCCATATTGCAAAATAGACAAGGGTCTTGCTAGTGATCAAGACAAGCTGTGGGAGGGTTGGGAATAGCTTGAGCAAACAAAGAGAAATCTAAGTTGCATGTTTCTTTCAAGTTCACTCCCATGGGAGGGCCATCAACAAATTGGCCCGATAGTGCAAAAGTGGCTATCACGCGGTAGAATGCTTCTGTGAAATGAACTTCATCCCAATATAGGGTGTGCTCTGGGTCGGGGCATGCTGCTCCCTTTGGACCACACGGTACAAGTAAATTAAAGTTGTAAGGTCCACCACCTCCACAACAAGCACGGAAACCATTTGCATTTATTCCTGCACCATCCAAAATCTAGTTATGATATTTCAATCCTTCTAAGATCATTGCTCTCCTATTAGAAAAATGTGAGCTCCACAGCAACCAAGTAAAAGCTACATGATTGTACCATTGAAACATACAAGTGGCAATATTGTTCTCACTACATCAATGGGCTTTTTAGTGAGTGGGTGCTAGATGATTGTTGAAATAACCAAAACGATCAACATACAAAGTCTTATTATAGTACAAAGACTCAAGACTGTTGCTTCATCATCTATTTTTTCCAAATGTATCTTCAACAATGCTTTCGGAGTAATATGAATTCTACCATGAATTGTGTCTCTGAGTGAAATAAGACTGAAACACCAAACACAAAAAGGTTTTTTTTAAATTTCATACATAATTAGATTATTGGCTAATAAGTCACTCAAAACTCAAAAGCTTCTCATTTTTTTTTCTCTTTCAAGAATTGACAGAGATGATACTAAATAGAGTGAACGGAAAAGAGAGGGGTAGTGCCATGGAGTTGTCAACTTACCATACTTGGCCTGGTTTTGAAGGACTTCGACAGAAGCAGCATACCAGTCGAAGAGGAGAATGACGGTGTCCGGCCATATCTGGCGGTAATGGTCCACGGCGGCCTTGAGCATCAAGTTGAGGTTCTGGAACACATCGTTGTATGCAGACAAGCAGCCGAACTCGTCCTTAGGACTCTTGTTACTAAAAAGGGTGAGGTAGTAGGGAGTGCATCCCGCTGGTGGCTGGTTGAAAATGTAGAACGATTTTGCACCACCATCGTGTAGCTTCTGCGCTTGGCATACATCCCGACTTAGCAACCAATTTTAGAGTGAATAATCGCGTTTTCGCACCATCATCACCAGAGGCATTATTACAGTCTGGGTTTTCCCGAGCAGTATACGAAGCAAAATGTACAATTTTGGATGCTAGAATGCTGGTTTCTCTCAAACTAGAGGCAGAAAATCGGGCAGAAACTCTTCATCCTTATCGTCATAAAGATGCTTCTCCAATTAGGAAGCATGACCATGAAGTTCTAATGTAGAGATCGTTGTGTTCCATTTCGCAAGTTCAATTTAACAACCAGATCTCCAGCAATGGAAGTGGCTCCTCAGAAACCGACAATTGTATGCCTCCCATGAGCATTAATTGTGGACAGAAAGGTAGTCGAGTAATACGTTACCTCTAAGCTCTGTTTAATGGCATCCATTACTTGGTCGCTGAACTGGAGTTTCGCTGCTGCGGGGCTGAGTCCGGCCGTGAAAGCGTAGGTGAAGTCATTTCCACCAATTTCCGGTATAAAATGGAGTGCGGTACTCACATCCACATCACCTGCAGTGAATGCGCAAAACTTTGTATGTTAGTTTGACAGTTATCATGCTATCGTGCCAGTTATAGCATGGCTTAAGATCCCATAGGAGCCGTATGGCAGTAGACGAATGCTTGGAAGAATTTTCACGTTTTTCAAGTTCGCGAAGTCTAATATCTTGAAGAGTTCTTTACAGATTCAAAGTCAGAGATGACAAAACTGATCTCTTCTCAAAGGAAACTAACTGAAAGTAAAAGCCATGCGTCACCAGGTTCACGGTACTGCAAAGTCAAAACATAAGATTGAAAATATGTGACGGACAAGGTGGTACCCGAGAATTTAGCCCTGAAATCGAAGTAATTTGAGACTTCACGTGCCAAGAAAAATGTCGGCAACGGAAGGACCTCGAATTTTGCGGTGCCACCGGAGTACGCAAAGTTGACGCCATGGCTGTACGCAGAATCAGCGAAGCGTCTCGAGTATGGCTCCAGGAATGGGAACCCAAAAGCTTGAGCTGAAATGAGGCAAACGCAAGGGAATGTAGAATGTTAGCTTGGTGTCTACGAATCCCTTATGAATGGCATGTTCCTTAGTGCGACATTAAAGTGCACAAAGCTCGACAAAGTAGAACTGGGTGAAATACTGAAAGAGGTTCCAGACTCTGGAAAGGTGTCATTATCTCGGCAGCTAGCCATGATATTCAAAACGGCGATTATCACCAACCCAATCTAGACCACAATCCAGCTGCTTTGTGCCAGTTCGATTCTGCAAGAGATTAGAAATTCCAAGCCTGGTACCTGTGTAGTCAACGATGAGTCGGCCGTCGGAGAATCTGGTCCTCTCGCAGGGGCGGTCGGAGAAGCGATACGACTCGCCGTACGGGTACGGCGTGAGCGCGTAAAAGAGCGGGTTCTCGGCGTGGGCATTGCCGGGATCAGTGAGAGAATCGCCGAATGTGTAGATGTAACTGGGACAGACGAATGCTTGTGCATCGTGGCCCAGAACCAGGAGCACCAGCACAGAAATGGCGATTCGCACCGCCATCAGAAAAGCTCTAAAGCAGACCGAGCTGAAGCTAGTGACCCTCTGGTACTTGGTCGTACTGTCTCACGCACCCGCCGGCTTCGACATTCCACCGAGAGTGGCATCCAGCCGATGCAGCGAGAATCTAATTGAAAAATATGAGCACTGTGGACATGTTTTATTGAGTGCAGGTGTGACAGTCTGAGACTTTGAGTTCAGTCATGTGGGTAGGAGGTCCATATTGATTTCATCTAAGGCTACCTAACTCATCAATGACAGGAATAAATATGAGAAGAAATATGTCGCGTATTCTTAAACTGTGAACGCAATTAGAGCCCGAGCAAAATTCAAGTCTCCTATCTTAGAGCACGGCTCTATGCCACTTGCCATTATTGCCTGAATCTCGAGAGATTCATTTTCTCTTATATATTCTTCTAACTCATTAAGGTGGAAGCACCCATACCCGATAACTTAAGCAATTCTACAAAAACTAAAAAGAGTTTCAGGCAAGAAGCATTTTTTCCACATAGGAAGATAAGAAATATTTGGATTGCAAATTTTTCATAATTTTATTTGTAAAACTGAAATTGCTGTGAATTTTAGGAGTTAAAAAGCACTTTGAACTCATTGCCAGACTCTAGACTCATGATGATAGCCAAATTATTTTTTGCTCATTACTTCCTACCTTGCTTTGGGACACATGGCATAATTTAAGTGGTCCCAATCTTGAAAAGGATAGAAGAACGCATTTCAAAGCACCTATCCCTGTTGATGTTGAAAACAGCGCACCGTATTGGTTGGGTATGGGGCCATGGGCTATGGGGGCGTTGTTTATGGCTATGAGAGTACGAGTGCTTTCAGAGTAAGCTTACAGCCAGTCTTTGGTGAGAGCTGGGATTCCCAATGCACTGTCACTTGCAGTGTTCTCAAAACGTCCGTAAATCTGACAAATATTTAGAGCA
The DNA here is from genome assembly GCA_963920765.1 of Ulota crispa. Lineage (NCBI taxonomy): Eukaryota > Viridiplantae > Streptophyta > Bryopsida > Orthotrichales > Orthotrichaceae > Ulota > Ulota crispa. Next base: position 1,996,073 of record OY987242.1, on the reverse strand, counting down.
AAACGTGTTTGGAGCTCGAGCAGCAAATTTTTAGCCACTTCAGGTTATTATGAGAACCACGTTTGGGATCTCTGCGCTTGTGGGTGCGTCACGCTCGTACTCCCGTGCGTTTGTTGACGTCTTGTTCTTCCAACCTGCCAGTGGTAGAAACAAGTCAGCTTTTGGGCCAGCACCAAAACTGCTTGGAGACAAGTTTCCCCTGTTCGTGAAGCACAACATCACAGCGACTATGCTAGTGTGACCACGCCTTTATAATTGTTCGAAACTGTAATGGTATGTGAAGCTGTACAGTACAGTACTTTACATGATGACAGATTTTTGAGAATGTAAGATAATGTGCTTCTTGCCATACTAGTCTTCTAACATCAACGGATGTTTGGAGTTTAGATTGTACCAATGGTGAGCGCTTGAGGATAAAGATGTTTTTACACCATCCCCAATTTCAGCTTTAACAAATCATTCTTATTGAGTAAGAGTTGGACCTATATGAACCATGGTTGATTAGACGTGAGTTACATGTGACTTCTAATTGTTTTTCATTGAAAGTGACTGAAAACGTCTTGAACTGTGCAGTCTCTGTGAAAATCTTCATCGTTGCTAAGGAAGACACTTTATGGACACCTCACCTTGAGGTAATGCAAGTCCCGTGTCCCTCAATCCTTTTGTTTGAGTTTCAAAACAACAAGACTCAAGTCACTCTACACGTCCAAAACTGAAGAGAATATTTATATAGCTGGAATTTTTTAAACAAACTATAAATTATTAAAATTTTGATTTTGATTTATTCATGGGGCAATGCTAAAATGTAAAAAATATCCAATTTCAAGGGCTTCTAAGTCCAAATCTTGTGCATGTATGCCTCGGAACTTTGAGGATTATGTAGCATAATTGTGTTGAGAATATGTGCAACAAAATTCAAATCAATTGGATATATCTATTTTGGCAATATAAAATGTTGAAATTCAAAAACAAAATCATTTGAGGTGCAATAAAAAAAAGGGGGAAAATTACAAATAGGGGCGTGAAAACTAAAAATATTACTAATAGGGGCACAATTTCAAAATAATTTGTAAATTTTTGTAAATTTTTTTAGTTTGAAAATTAGTTAGTTGACATTTAATTTGATGTATGTACATATCAACTTCCAAAAGCCTTAGGTCTTTCCAAAAATTACCATCTTGTTGACTGATTTTTTTATTTATTTAGGCTTGATTTGGAGAGGCCTTTAAGTTTTTGAAAGTTAACAAACATTTAATGTAATGTATCTAAATCAACCAATGTCCAAACCAAAAATATACACAAAAGTCTACAAATCATTTTGAAATTGTGCCCCTATTTGTAATTATTTTGAAACCATGCCCTATTTGTATATTACATTTTCATGCCCCTATTTCTAATTTCCCCCAAAAAAAATCATCAAACTAGTAGTGAAACATATGCTTAGTAATTTTTTTACGAGAATTGGACAATTATCACATATAGGGGGGGGCTTGTTCAAAAGGGAGAAATGACATTTAATTGTAAGGTAGGAGGGTCTAAAAGCAACCATATTCTAAATGTTTTCCCTGTCTAGAAATGTGTGGCCTATTCCTTTACTTTTTGATTCAGAATTTACAACAAAAACAAATGAAACACAAGAAATCTGAGCTTGTCGGTTCACTGCAAGACTGATCTGTTGTAACAAACTGTAGTCAGTTAGATGCCATCATGCCATTGACAAAGTTGTGATTCAACCCATGCAGCTTTTGCATTGGGCTCAGTCAATTATTATTGTTATTATTGAAAGATCGACTAAGCACAGTTCCAGTACACCAAATACTGGTTCTTCACTGACATCGATATAAATAGCAGCTCCAGCCTCCAGCAGTCCAGCTCCTGCAATCCATTGCACTGCACTTGTTCTAAACTTACTCATCCGCACGGCCATCCTGGCCTGCTCTGCATGCAAGGCATGTGAAAATAGTTCAACTAGAGAAGCTTCGGGTAACGGAGAACACTTAACATCACACTGACTCCAACACCTTGTTTGGCTCTGCTCTTTCACATGCCAGAAAATGTAAGAGTTAGAAACTTACGATCTGCAGATTGAGTTTGGAAATTTCTCAATTCACATCTGCATTTAGAGATCTTAATTTTGTCTTGAAATCCAAGAAAATTATAAAAATGACCAACTCCTAACAGGGGCACATTCTCACTTTTATCTTTGTTGTAAAATAATAGAGCTTTTTTACCATGGCGCCACAAAGGAGTCAGATTCGTAAAGTCCTATGTGAGTTTTCGTGAAACACTTAGGGTACTTCAAGGTCAGTATAATATAAGTCTAAAATGTATAATTGCTTCTATAGTTCCCAAGCTGCAAAAAAGAAGTCTCTAAGTGTGGTACATTCATCTAGCTTGATACACAAAGGCCATAACGGAGCAATCTGCACAAATGTGGCTAAATTTAGCAAAAAAAGTCTTTGTAGTTGTAATAAATATGACTATCACTCTGTTAAATCATAATATCTTTTAGTGCCTTTAGCAGTCTTACCTTAATTATGAAAATTGCAATGGAGTGAATGATTTAGGTTGGTTATTCTGTAGGAAGTTCTTTTTGTAAGTCATGTACACATTGAATTTCTTTTAAACCAAGGTAGTCCGGTTGGTTTATCTAAGGGCGGAAACTGAATTTTGGGGAGGTGAAACTTCTTGAAATGTTTTTCAGTAAATTCTATTTGAAAGACAAGAGGAATTGTCATCCACTCCGAGTTTTTTCATATTTTTTGGAGTTTTATGGAATTAGTTATGAAATTTTGAAGTGGAAAGGCCATAGGGCTCTAAAATTGCTCACCTCCTCAAATGTACGTCACCTACACATTATTGGAAAACTATGAAAAACATGTACTAGCTGAGTACATTTGAGGATGTGAGTGGGTTTTAATGCTCTAACGGAGTTCAAGCTGACTACCTTAAGGTGAAATCTAAAAATGCTCTGACCCAATTTCAATGTTGACCATCATTATGTACAAAAAATAAAAAACACCATATTCATTAAATTGGGAAAAAGAGTACATTCTGGGACTTTCACTATTTCTGTCATTATGTGAAATTTAGCATATTACAAAAGAAAAAAACATGCAATTTTTTCTACAATATTGAAGTCTTAGTGATTGCCTACAAGAATTTCAAATAACTTTCAACTTTGAACTATATCTATGCCTACATTTATTGTATGTAAGATTAAGATGAAGTACAAAGTGGTACCTCTGTTTTTCCCAATTTAACAAATATGGTGTTAAAAGGGAAAAGCAGTTGAAATCACCAAAAACATCAGTAAGAAACATGAGGTTTGCAAGAATTTGCATAAAGCTTCTCAATGTCAGCTAGTATTGGAATACATGGGTGAAAGTTCACAAGTGATGGATGGCATGGTTGTTACTTTGGTCAAGACTTGGCTTGTCTAAAAGCACACACGAATGTAAAAAATGCGGCATGGATTGATGGACAGACATATCCATCCGTCTGCTCTTGCGTTTTAGGTTACATTTAAGTTATTGGACTTAAAAAGAAAGAATCAATTACTACTTATCATTTTTACTACTACATATGGCTTTAAATCCATGTTCTGACTTCATGTTGACAACAATGAGTGCCATCAACATGTATAAAATGAGTTATTTTATCAACTTTTTATCAATTTTTGATGTCAACTATGAGTTAACTACATAGGACAGATATGAGCTCCATCGGGCACTTTGGCTGATGGGCGAGCGGATAGCCAAGCAATCTAGTGTGACAATCATGATGGATGAATGTGAGAAATGATGGATGATTGTGCTGATCACCTTACAATCCAGGTAGTGTGCAGCATTTGCACCAAGAAAACAAAAAGCAATCACTCCAACCAGAAGCATAACCCAGAAGGGCATCAATCATTACTGCAGAACACTCAACCAACCCAGCGTTCCAACTAGAAACACACACTAAAGCACTGACAACTAATGCAAAGCGGTGCTCGTTTGCAGCATGCTTATGCACCAGAAAAAGCCAGAACGTCACGTCACCACATAGTTGACATAATCCCAACACTATAACGACAATTCAAAGCCTAAATGCCACATGCGAAGTACTGCGCGTGCATATGATGAAAAGTTTGTACATCACAATTCATGCATCAGGACCAAATGGTGTTCACACGCTCCAATAGACTCTTGATTATGAGCTCCTCTTGAGAAGACACCATTCTAGCATGTCTTCCCACTTGCTACAATGTCGTGGACTGAAAGCACGCATTCAAACAAGACTATGCCATTGTGGAAAGATGCTAGGATTAAAGAGGGTTAAGTGTACAATTTAGTAGTGAAAACCCCACGTGAAGTACCCGTAATTACCCCGTAGTATGCTGGTTGCCTCGTAGCACACACGGATTGAAGCAGACCCGCTTACATGCTCATAGTTACAACCATCCCTGACATGAAATCCTATAATATCCTGCACACTGGGCTCACCCTACCAAACTGGAACATAGGTTGAATCCCTGGTAAAAACGAAGAAGCCGGTAAGATTACCGACATTCTAGAATGGAATATCCTGCACATTGGCCACACAATCAACTATAGCACACTTGCCAGAAATTCAAAATGTTTAGAAGCGAAAAAATTGGTAAGATCAGAGAAAGGGTTGAGAGTACCTAGTGAATAGCCTCACGTGAATTCCCCATGAGTGCTCTGCAGTGATACTGGTTGCCTGGGAGAGTAATAAGATTGAAGCCCAAGGGATTCCACACTGTGGGATTCAGAGGATCAGACACCCACTGCAGCTTGCTCATGTTCCCGGTCTCGGAGAACAGCATGGTGACGTCGCCGGTTTTCTCCAAGTGGCCTTTCTTCGCCACTCGCAACACCAGACTCGTCTTGTGGACGGAGACCACTCCGTTGCGTCGCACTCGTTTCCCCAGAGCTGCACGTGCACCGCTGCTGTCGCATCCGCCACCAGCGCCACCGACACTGGACCTATCCTTGCCAGCGGTCTCTTATCCAAACCTGTAAGTGTCGAGTTGATCTTGGTGGTCACTGATGATCTCAGATCCTGCGAGCACAATTCATCCACTTCAATGGCTAAGCAACTTTTTCTATCCTTAAAAACTCAAGGATTCATAGAATGAAAATGATCCATTCAAGCTGATCTAGTTCGTGAAACATATCATTCAGATGGATCCCAAGTTTACATCCCTGGAGGACATTCACTTGCATGCGTTGGTTAAGAGTAAATGAAATTGAACAAACGACTGGCCTACTGAGAAAAATGCTGCAAAAACGCAATACCTAATTTGAGACTCTTTAAGTCTTTTGGGGGTTACTAACTGTGAACTTGATTACAGCAATATCCATAAGGTGGACATCCTATGTAGATATTTGTGGGTTCAAAAGCACGGCGTAGGAAACAAGGAATCAAGAACGCCGCTTATGATTCTACAGCTTAGAATTGTATTTTCTCGTCTCGATGTTAGGGTTTCTAGTTGTTATTCTAATGACGGATTATAGTCAGAAGGTACTGAATTGCGCAGAGCTCATCTCTTCGAGCTCAGCTTCACATTTTAAAAAGGAACCGTGGGACAGAAGAGAGTGCAAAAAGATTCTTAACCTCCTTACAAATTCTCACTACCCAAAGGTATCTGAAAGGGAATATCAGCCGTAACATTAGAACTCTTATTAGTTGTGAGTGTCATTTATCCACACCAAGGACAAGCAGTCATGCAGTCTAGCCAGTTGAAGAGAAAACTTCGCTTTGTAGAGTCGTAGATTCTGAGGCAAGTTGCGTGCAGAGATCGGCTACTTGCAAATCAGCTCATGTGCTGTCTCAGCAAATTCAGAAAAAAGATGAAAAAGAAGAGAATTGTACTTACTCAGTCAGTCTTGGATTCACTCTCAGAGAGCTCTTTGTATCGAGCCACGCTAGCTCGTGCTTTGGAAACGAAGGCGGGGTCGAATTGCGAGGAGGTAGCCCCGACGGGCTTCTCTCGCAGAGTGATGATGATGCAGCAAGAAATGATGGCGTCCACTGCAAGCAGTGCGAACAATGCGCTCCACACGGTCGTCGCCTGTTGCGAGAACCCGTCTTTGCCCGGCAACAGCTGATACTTGAAGACGAACAAAAACCAGAGGGGCAATCCCCACATGCCCACATTCACAAGGGCAAACAGGGCCCAACTGCGAGGCCCCTTGGAGGGGAAATGTACGCACCACCTGAGATGCAAGTCGGGCTCCAAATTCAGGACCAATAACAATAACGTCGCAGACCTAATCCCCCACCCGCTTCGTCGGCGGAGTCAAAGCCGATGGAGCATCTGATCTGGTTGAGGAATGAGGTCCCTTTCTGTAAGAAAACTCCGCCGTGCAAACTGCAATGCCTCGCGGAATCCCGAATGCCTCGCGGAATCCCGAAACAGTCGAAGCGAATCGCAGCATCGGTCGCCTTTGATTCTCCGGACGAAGATGCTCCGGAGTCCGGACGAACATGACTGAGGAATGGTGCACACTTCGCCACGTCCCAAGTACCACTGAAGTCTCAGGTTCTGATGTGCCGAGAGCCCAAAATCGAAACTTATAACTTTAGCTTCATCCTACGTACCCAGTCCAAGTTCCAATTCCTGAGTCCACTTCAAATGCCTATGTATATACTGTATATAGTAGCACACTAGTTAGCTCAACTAATACAAGATTTTCTCACGTTAATTTAGATAAATTTTGTCTAATTAGTGTGAAGCAATGAGCAAGAAGATTTGGAAAACAGTAGAAAGTCAGAGAAATGAAATGTCAATTAAATTGGTTGAAATTTGAATCAATTGATAAAAATTGGTTAGAATTTTGTGAAACTTTTAATTATAGTATAAGTATGTACACCAAATACTGCATTTAGGTTGTCTTAACAATTAGGTTGCCTTACCTTAGCAAAGTTACCTCATGACTCATCTTTGGTCACTTGGACACGCATGCAACTTTCTTTATGCTACAATAAATCTTGATTATGTTTAAATTTTCAACATTCTTGCTCCTTGGCTTTGGTGCTTGTTACTATGCCCAACCTTTGCTTGTTTCTTCCATTATTTATCACAATAATCATTGACATAAGTAACTATAATTATGGTAAAGATTTAAATAGTGTGGAATGTCAAGAAATCAGTATGGGGCAACCTAAAGGCACTATTTGGTGTAGGCAATAACTAATGCGTACATTAAAAGATCGGTTGAAATGAGAAATGTATGATTTTTATTGAGGAAGCTCAAAATTTCCTTGGATATTGATTGTGAAGGAGTGGCTTGTTGTGTGCCCTCATTCTCCTTGTGGAAATTTGTTTGCAACTTTTTGCTGCTTCTCAATAAGTAATTTGGACATGGAACTCTGTAATGATGAATCCTTCACACGTCCTCTAGTTGAATTGCATGCTCATAAATACCTTCAAGATTTTGGTGGCTTGAGTTAGAGTATATGAGAAAGTTTTTAAGTAATGTAGCCTACAGTATACTCATTTCACCTAAACTACTATGAACTAACATATCAAAGGATCTTGCAAATTTGCTTATTTCATGAAAGAGAAGAGTTAATACTATTAACACTAGGCATAGTAATTGAAGTAACTTGTGTAGCATTTTTGTAAATATTAGAATGAAGTATATGAAACTTGCTAAAAGAATCAATGAAGTAAAATTGGAATTTCAACATAACAATTAGTGTTCAGTTTTTGTCTTGCATGAAATATTGATGATATTTTTTATATTACTTTTCATTATATCCAATGTTAGAGATACCTGGTCATTGCAAAAAGGTAAAAACATAAAACGTACTAGATGCAAATCTTGTAAATTCAACAATAACCTATATTAATCTAGTCACTATTTATGACATCATATCAAGGTTTGTGATCTAAGTTGTGTTTATTGTTATACTAAGATGTGAATTATATGTGAAAGATGTTTGCGTATCTTTGCAATAGCATATGTGGCCGGACAAATTTTGGTACGGTATGTCTATTTTAGAACTTCTAAAGAGCATTTAGCAAAAGTACAAATGCTTAAAATATAGATGTTTTAGTTTAAATGATTCACGAGGTTAAGCGCAATTGAGTTTTGCTTTGTGGTTATTTCAAAAAAGCACTAAATAAATTAATTGTAAACAATATTGAATTAGTAAATTTCACTTTAAAAAGTAAAAACTCAAATACACTGTAGCATTCTAATGTTAGTTTTTGGTAACAAGCATTGTACGCTAAAAATTTATCACTCTATTTTATTTTGAATTCTATAAATTTTTAAGACTCTAATACAAAGTCATGTAAATTTGAATTCCAAGCTATCAAACAGCTTTTGTAGTGACTAACACCAAACAATGTACAAAGAGATTGACTTGCTAATATACTAAACAAGGCAGCGCTTACTGCAGTGCTCCCATACGTGGTTTTTAAAATAGCTCAAGTGGCTATTAACGCCGCTAAATGTGCTAAAATGTCAAACCTAACCCCACCAGTTTCGCATTTCTTGTAACTAAAAAAACAAGTGTTGATGAAAGTTTTGCTAAATTTAGCCACACTTGTGAACACTATAGTAGTGCTTACGTTGCGGAAGTATTTCCTTCATTTCTATCAATCAATGGATGCCTGTATTAGAAGCTGAAAAGCTCTGAAGCTGTCAACGCGCAAGCCAAAGAATTCAAACACAAGCAAAAGAATGATGGAGAAGAATGTGCAAGCAACGGCAGCAGGTGACGAACGTGATTCAGAGCTTTGCCCTCTTTTCCAAATAATGAGCCCAAGCTTGTTGCGTTATAACCTCAGAAAGCTCCGATTCACCACCACTGTCACTCACCTGCAATCCATACCCATCGCTTACCCACAGAACATGCACATCCTCATCAGCTGGAAAGTCTTGGTCTTTTGGGACAGCCTCGTATGCAAGCTTCTCCGCTGATAATCCAACGTTGTCAAGTGTCTTTTGTGAAAACGCATGCCCTCCAGAGTGGTACAGCACAATTACAAGCCTCTTCTCCAATTGATGCGTCACTGCAATCAACCACCGACATATAGAAATGGTAATGCGCGTCAAACCAACATACAGCACAAGATCCGGTACACATCAAACGGAATGTTGCCAATTGCCAATGCAGCAATTTATGAGTTAATAAAGCTCAGCGTAAGTTCAAAGCTCCCTTTCTAAGGATTCATTAAACTAACGTTTCAGATATTTTGCACCATACGTTGTGGGAAAATTCTATTGCAAATGCTGCTTCGAACCAAAATCAAATAAAAAGAATCACTGCTTTGAAGTGAACATCCTAGAGAAATGATAGCAGCCAGGTACGAGCTTAGCCTCACCCAAGTCCTGTGCAACCTCCACTTGCCCCGTGAAGTCTCCTCCACCTCCAAACAAGGCAAATCTCCGGGTGCTATCCAGAGTTAATGGCACCAACAGGAACACACAACTTGTCCCTGGAAAAGCGCGTAAAAATGGGCTGTTTATAACAATTTCTTCACTGCACAATACATTCACTTGCTTCAAGGTGTACCATATCCTCTGTCTAAAGGTTAAAGGCTGTTTCTTCCATGCAAAGCATTCATGAGTATGAGCACTAACCGTTGGTGGTGTTTGAGTCTGGAGATGTTAGTATGCTTGAAAGGTCATCTTCGTTTCCCTCAAATAATGTGGTCAGCGTACGACAAGCTTCTTCACTGCTTAGTACTGGTGGATAAGAACCAAGCATGGCTGTGCTTAGTTTTGAGCTTCCTTGTCTTCTCTCACCCTTCACAGTTGCTGCATTCACAAATCAGCATCACACAAAAGGTCTAAATCTTGAGCGTCAGCTTTAGGGATAAGCTACAAATATTGGATAACTCGTGTAAGAAAAACATAGAAGAGCACTTACAAATAATCCAAACTGCAAGAGCTGCTGCAAGCCCAAAGCTCAGGGTGACAGATAACACCAACAATGTGGACAATATTTTCACCGATCGCCTTAATTGCTCCACTTGGAGGCCTTCCACTTCAGATCCAGCCTCGAGAACAGCTTGGGATTGAGCTTTTTCAAACCTATGACCATCCTTTCCAAGTTAAAGTAGACAATAGTGAGTATAATCTTCAGAAACAACGCAATTGATTCCAAATAAAAATAAACACGAATAGTATTGTGCTCTTGCTTAATTGACAATTGATCAAATTAGAACCAGAATCACTGATTTCTTGATGAAAGTATCATACCTGCAATTTCCAAGACTTTCTTCCAACCATTGGACTCGAGTTTGTTGCTGAGAGTCTGAATCCGCACACAAACCAAGCTGTGAATTTACTTCAGGCTTCCGGTCCACAAGCTTCTTCTGTACGCCAGGCTTGATTGCGTAGGAGTCACGTTCTGCTTCACATTGGGAGAGCATGACCTGTTTCTGATAATTGCATTCTTCTGCGCTTATCATTGACTGCCGGATGGCCTGACAAGCAGCCAACTCTGCAGCCAAATTTTCTCTCTCTCTACCAAGCTTGAGTTGAAGCGAAAGCTCTTTCCCCTTGCATGAGCGTTGCAGCTCTCGCTTTTGTCCTAAAAACTGCAGCCTCAGCTGTGACTCCGCTTCCGTCCATTTCTCCTCCTTCTCTACCATAGTTTGCAGGCAGGTGAGCTTGTCGTTCCTTAACACGACCACATCAGCCTCAAGCTCCACGACATGCCTTGCGGCGTCTTGGACTGTGTCGTTACACCAGGCATTTAGCACACTGCGAGAAATTTGCGAACCTTTGTCTCCTGCACCAAAAATCAGAAAAAGTATGAGCTCATAATCACCTGAACTACTCTATACTATCCTCTCTTCCAAAACCCAAATTAGGTCAAGCAAATAATTAATACATCAGTTAGAACCACAATGCGATGTATAGCATAGCCGTGAAAGCCCAAGACATTCTCCAGAGTTGTACAGCCTTGCAGCCACATGACATAGTCTTAACTATTTTCAAATAGATCCAAGCAATGTTCCGCAAGTCCCACCCCAATTCGAAGGTCGAGGTCCCTACGTGCCTAAATGCAACATCCTAAAATCTCACACAACAATTATATGTTGATTGTGTAAATGTACTCAAATCTTGACTTCAGAGCTCATTTGAGTATTAGGTCATATACATGGAGCCTTTATGACTTTTGTATACAGTATCCAAATAAGGCATACTTTGGTGCACTGGAATCCCCTTGGCATTTCTGCGATAGAGACATCTTCAATGAAACAATGCGAACAATACTCAGCTTTTACATGCAGTACCTTAAACCCCAAAGGACGATAGGCTCATAGTTTAAAAAATAACCACTTCAGTAGACCATCATGTGAAAAATATCATGTAGGTAGGACAAAGTTTTTATAAAATTAGGACCAGTGCATAATAGTGCATGTGTTGATTAACTAAAAAATAAATTTGAAAAAAATCAAGCCCTTACATGACCTCTTCGAAACTGCTGAAAAAAAAACAAGGAGCCTAAATTGAGCCAAAGGGGCTTCATACTCAGCTAGAAAGAATCAATTTCAACTCCTATGAACTGCATAAAAATCTGTGTCAGAAGAGCGAAAGAGTAAAGAATTCTACAGCCAAGAAGCAAGGCACACAAAGAATAATTGTAAACAAAGATACTCCCAAGAAATTCGATTTTTCTCCGATATTGGGATTGTCACGTAGCCGCAAGAAAAACAGGAATGCACTCACTCGGGTTCCAGAGCTGAAGATCGGAAAGCCAGCTCAAAGAATCATCGACAGTGCAAGCATTGGTTCGCTTGTAGATTGAGGCACCATCCAGGGATGTCACACACACGGCGACGACGCAGAGAAACAGAAATAAATGTAAAACTGCGTTCTTCTTTCTCGCTCCGCGATTGCGGCTCCATTCCGCCATGGCTCCAATTGATCAGCAGCTCTCACACATCGCATCGCATCGCAGCAACAGCAGCAGCACTGGAAGCACAATCTTGTCTTCTGCCGAAGCCGCCAACTGCAAAAGCCCGTGCCTGCCAACAAGCTCCCCGCCCTGGAATGTGTCGGTAGGGTGTTCGGCAGTAGGGTAGAACTTTGAGAACCCATTCCCGTGCCTCCAGCTGCATAATCTTTATTTTAGGGAAAATTTCATGGATGCCCATACCCTAAAGTTTGCAATATTTACATATATACCCCTGTTTTTTCAGAAATTACACAAATATCCTTGGACCATAATTTTTAGGTATTTATTTTTTGTGCTTGTACTTCATTCATGGTCAATGTGGAAAGAAGGAAATGTTATGAAACAAAAAAGAAGCAACATGCGCATAAAGGAAGAAGGGAATTGGCATGTACAACAAAACAAATGTTTGAAAATTTTGATCCAAGGGTATTTGTGTAATTTCTGAAAAAACAGGGGTGTAAATATTGCAAACTTCAGGGGTATCCATGAAATTTTCATTATATTTTATTGTTTGGTTAAACCCCTAAACATTGAGACGGACAAAAAACATCCGCCAGCTTTGAGAAAAGATTTTGTATTGCAGCAAAAAGTTGTTTTTCATTGATTTTTTTCAAAAGTGATTGTAAACACATGGTTCATCATGGAAGGCAAAAATTTATCTCATCTGATGCATTCATATTTTTAGGTAACCCCAATTGTGATGAGATCCAGAAACACAATGTTAGGTCCCAAGCTGCCCTTCTTGCAATTTTCATGAGGGCACCATGTACTGTTGACTCCTACAACTTTAAGAAATTATATTATAATCATTGGACTATGAGATGAACAGTGCAGACTACTATAGCCGACTTGCCCAACGTTAAGGGTTAATCTGCTTGCTTAGTAGCACCAGCCTTTCCAAATGAATTTTTTATAATTAGCTCAATTATTCAAAAACAATGCTAAATGCAATAAACATTCAAATTTCACACTGCCATTCATATGTCTGCTGAGACAGTATAGTCTTTTGAATCCAATCAAGTGGTGGCAGTAGGAGCCAACTTCCATGCTGGCCAGGAATTGACCTTGGTTATGAGCATTTTCTGACTTTGAAATTTTGAAATCTTGTAAAATAAAGTACCCATTGTGACACAATTACTGGTTTGACATGTTAGAGCATCTTCAGTGAAACTCAAAAGTTTCAACATAGGGAAATGCAATGTTTCCTATTTCTAATGCTCATCGCTTGTTTCCCCCACCCATCCAACTCAAGTAAAATAATGTTCAAACCAATAAAAAGTCTCTTCCTTTGCAAAAGGAAAAAGAGTTTCCATTATTGATTTTTTAACCTACTAATTATTCAAAAAGGGGCGTTTGAAGGAGTTGCCATGCAAAGGGAAGTTGTAATTTTTTCTATGTCAAGGAGAATAATTTGGTGGGTCCTTGTATTTTTTTGCTACCTTTTCATCCAAAAGCCTTCCTAACCCTTTGTTCTACAATATGGGTTTAGATGCTCTTAGACTAAAGTATGATACATAAAATAAATACGGTTTTAAGAAAAACCCTTTTAGTGTGTGGGAGAGGTGAAATTAATATTGGAAGTGCCATAACACCATTTGTTAAAAACTTTGAAAGTGCTAAACTTCTTGTGACTCCATGGAGGACACTTGGTGGCTCATCACCACCATAAAAGTACCTATGATAGTGCTAGTGAATGATGCATAATGGACAATACCAATATCCATTATGAACTCTACAAACAACATGACTTGGATGCCTTGCTTGCCCATTGTGGCTTAATGAAAAGCATGAGCTTGAAGCAACCATGTCAATCCAAAAACATTGATGCCCATGTACGACATATGATTTCTTGCAATGCAATAATTATGATTCTCTAAAGGGTCAAAATGATTATCATTCTAAACAAAATATGTTAGAAATTGGGCTTCATTTGCCTTTCATTCCAAATTTGGACCACCATGGAAATCAACTCAAAGTAATTGCACTTAGATAGAGAAACTTCACTTTATTTGTCATAATTTATGTCAAAATGGTGCTTGACAAAGTGTTTCCAAATTCAAGTTTCAAACCTTGGTTTATTTTGTTATTGAATTTGTTTTACCTTTGCCCCTTTTGCACAAGAATTCTTTTGATTTCTCATTGGTGTTTTGAAAGTTTGATTTTTTCCTTTCCTCCTCTCACACAAGAAAGCCATGCTTTTTCTTTCATTCCTTATTTTGTCTCTTGTTCTTTGTCTTTATCTTTGTTTTTTCACACAAGGGAACTCATGCTTCTTATTTTCTCAAGCAAGAGAGCCCATGCTTGCACTTTTGCATACCTTGCTAAGTGCACAATTTTTTCAATTTTCTCATAACAAACTCTGATTTTGCTTGAAAATTTGCCAAATTTGTATGGAAAACACTTTGCAAAGCTTGGGTTTCCCTTGAGGTTTGAAATCCCCTTGTGTGTCCTAATAACATCATAATTGTTAACATCAACTTTTACGTTTAGTACAACATGGTTGTAGAGTAACTAAGCTTATAGTGCATGGCTTTACATACTTTTGAAAGAAGTTGAAAGGTGCACAAGTAGTCTAATTTTAAAAATTCAAAAAAAATATACAAGAATTCTTCCAAAATTTACACATAGTATAGTAACAAACTTTGTTTTTCATTCACAAAAAATAATCTCTGATTAGGACTTTGGCCATGTGAGCAAGATTGAAAGCAAGGTATATCAGGTAATTCTATCTTTAAGGTAGCCGCACCCATGGGCGTGACGTCCCCATGGGCGTCATTGACAAAGTCAGGATGGTTATGGGTACTTAAATGATAGTTATAGGTAATAAAGTGATGGTTGTGGGTGATTTGATGACGGTTTTGAGTACCCATTTCACGATTTAAGAACCAACAAACCTTGTTTTTAGCATCTCTTACACATAGTTCTTACAATTTCAATAATTTTGAATTTTGAAAAATCTTTGTGAACAAATGCTTGCAGTTAAAACCTTGAAATTGATGACAATATTTTTGGTTTCCATTTCCTAACTTACAGTATTTTTTTCAAAGTTAATCAATTGTTTTACCTACACCAAAACCCTTATTTCCACGCTTATGGGTGCGCCTACCTTACCTGTGTTTGAAATACAGTACGTAACAACCAAGATGACCAAACATCCAAAAAATAAAACCCTGGACAGTTCAAGGCTTCAAGCTTTTTCAAAATTAGACGCACTGTTGGCCGTGCCTACCTGGAGACAGACAATTCCGTTGATCCAGCAAAGAGGCGCTTCCAGCTCAGAGATACGAATCTTTTGAGAAGGTGCCATGTGGCACCAACGATCTGCAGCCACGTGCCATGTGCTCTGGAATGCAAGCATCGCACTCATGTGCCGGTCACTGTGCAAATTGACCCAGCCTCGAAGCATGAATCGTTCGTGTGTATCGTTCATTTTAGGGAATGGATCGTCTCAGCAGGGCTCCAGATTCGTATTATGTCGCTCTCATACTTCGAGCAACCTCTGAAATTCGCAGAACTTGATACGATTCATCGCCTTATATTCGATTACATTGCACAGACAAAGGCTGTCGAGAAAATTCTCGATGTTTTCCGGTATTGATTTCTGATAAGCAGGTGGATGGCGATGCAAAGGTGAGGATTTTACAGCAGCAACTGTGTGGAATTCAGCGAGGTTGAGGGGCTATGGAGATCACGGACTTGGCAACGTCGGCAGGGATCAATATCGGGTTGGCCACTCTGTTTCTGCTGCTGTATTCCATGTTTCGAAAGAACCCTAGAAATGCAGGCGTCTACAACACGCGGCAGATGCTGCGGGAGAAGCGCAAGGAAGTGAAGCAGGAGCCTTTTGCGTTGGGCAATCTGCTGCCATCGCCCGGGTGGTTGGTGCGAGCCTGGAATCCCTCCGAGAGCGAAATATGGGCATCCGCAGGCCTGGATGCCGTCGTGTTTCTGCGCATCTTCAAGTTCTGGTCAGTGCTTGCAATTGATCGTCGAAAGATCATGAAACCCTTTCAGAGGCGGTTTTTTTGCTAATATTTGTAACGGCATTAAAATAAAAACCTTCTTTCTCCCTTGGAAAACATTTTTCCTCTCAAAACCATTTTGACGTCCTAAATTCTGGAGAATCATTCCATAGACTGTTTTCTGCATCGACTCCAGTGAGTAGTAACCTCTAAGCACCATTTCCTTATTATGTGGTTTCGAAAATTTATATCTGAACCTCAGTGGAGCTTCACTTACTGTCTCTACCACAAGGGAATAGACTTAGTAATAACCTGCAAGTGTAGAAATTCTGGTAGCAAAAGTAAACGAAACAATGCGGTAAAAGCATATGTAGTATGTTGGAGTCCAGAATTTCTTACATTCAATTAGAATTGTGGCATGCGGTTACAAGAATAGTGGCACTCCAGGATTACGTTTTTTGTGCTTTATAATCAGTGAGGACCAAACTACTGAGGATCATATACAAAGAGCCATATGAAAAATATACATTCCTATTTGCGGTAGAGACGCTTGCTATCAGCTGCTTGTCGTGTAGGGCTTGTTTAGATATGCAGACTCCTTACCGTGAATACATTTTACGATCACTGAGATAATGATTTCTGCAATTCAAGTCTACAGTTTGTGAGTGTGATCTGCATTAGTGTCGTATTTGTTTCAACTTCAGTGAATGCAGTTGTCAAAGTTCAAACCAAGCGTCTCGTAAACATTGTCCGGGTCTGGATTTGGTGACTACAATTATACGAATTATGTGTGTCATGAAACTCTTAATAGGGTTAGCGCTCATGGAATGGCAGTCCTCCAATTTATGGACGTGTGCGCTTTGAATAATGCCGTCCTCAACTTCTGCTAACTAAGCGAAAGGGTTCTGTTGCTGTGCAGTATACGTTTCTTTACAATCTGCACGCTGGTAGGGTGTGGCATTTTGGCGCCACTCAACTACAACGACACATACATTGCTGACCATCCTTCTGGAAAGACGGAAGAGAACGGGACTTTGGAGAAGTTAACAATCCTGAACATTTCGCAAGGGTCGTCAAGGTATGCTGCTTCTTTGGTCTCATCTCCCTGGTTTATTCTCTGGTGCTTCGTTGTCTCCATCTCAATGAGTGACAAGCTGCTGCTGCTGCTGCTCTTTGGAAGTGCGTGATGTGTGGGAGTGTGTCATTGTGTGCAACAGGCTGTGGTTTCATCTAGCAGTTCTCTACTTCATCTCCTTTACTGCTTACGTCCTGCTTTATTCGGTTCGTCCAATATCTCGTAAACTTTTTTGTTTCCCACCTTCGTTCAGGTGCTTTGTTTCCCGCTTGTAACATTATTAGCCACCAAACATCAAATTTGTTAAATGTGGCTGTGATTGTTGAAAGTGTGCAAATTATCGTCAAGCTAGCTTGCACGAAAATGATTATTAAAGATATGTAGATAGTGTATGGACAGCTATCTGCGCCTTCCAGCTTTAATTACCATGTTTGAAACACAATAATTGTAACGTCGAAAATTGAGTCGGTGGAATGGTGAAGTGAAGTAGAAAAACGTCACTTACAGGAGCAATCTCGTCTCACTTTTTTAATCTGGGTAATTCTTAAATGTTTTGTGCAGGAATATCAGGAGATTTCTATGATGAGACAAGCTTATTTGATGGCAGCGAACCCGCAACCTGATCAATTTTCGGTGTTGGTTCGCGGCATTCCGAAGCCAGATGGTGAGGGGGAAAAGAGTTATAGTGACAACGTGGAAAAGTTCTTCGTAGAGTTTCACCCCTTGCACTACCTATCGCATCAGATGATATTTCACTCTAATGAATTGGAGAGCTTGCTGGTACGTGTTGTTTTTCATCTCCAATCATCAGCTAATGTTTACTAGTTGTTTCTTGGGGTATGGCTGTAGTAGTGACAGCTTGCTGACCTGTATCTTGAAAAGGGTTGCTAAGCGTTATCATGCTGTCTTTTCAAAGCAGGTTCCGTAACTCGTGTATGATCTTTTCAGAAAAGATTTGAAAAAGAGAAGAGCAAAGTCGCAGTTCTGAAGACGAAACCTCTAGAGAAACGGCAGCCCTGTCGAACAGGCTTCTTGGGACTCTATGGACCAAAGATGGATCCTCTCGAGTATCATTCTCGGCAGCTGGAAGAGCTGTATTTGCTGATTCGAGAGCAGCAGGCTAACATATTCAATAGGAACGAGGTTGGCCATTTGCCTCTTCAAATTATTCTACCATGATGGTTGTTGCATGTTATGCTTTATGATCCCTTTTCCTTGTGATTAATACACATCCTCGTATTACGTTTATCGTTTTTATCCTACGTGTTTACAAATCAATGTGCTTTGGCACTCCAACGTTGGGAAGTGTGTTTGCCTTCGGAAGGATTTGGTTTCCCTACTGACAAGGGTATCCGGCACACCTTTCTTTGTACGACTCTGACAGGAACTACCAGCGGCATTTGTTTCGTTCAGAACACGGTGGGAAGCTATTGTGGCTGCTCAGACACAGCAATCGTTGAATCCAATGTTATGGGCTACAGAATGGGCTCCAGAGCCGAGGGATGTGGACTGGAAAAACCTGAAGATCGGCCACAAGCAGTTGTTTATACGTGGGATTTTGTCAGTGGCTACAGCCACTCTGGTTACACTGTTCACTGCGCCTGTGATAGGCTTGATTCAGCTATTTGACGACGTAGATCGCTTCACGAGATATTTGCCTGACTACATCGTCAAGATATTGTTCGGAATGTAAGTTTCTTGCTTCTTTAATGTTTATTCCCTAAATTACCAAGACATTCAAGTTGTGCATCACGGTGTTTTTCATGACAATTTTGAGTAGAATACATGTGGACTCGCACTTCTCCAATCTTTTTTGTAATTTGACCAACAGTTGCAATAGTCTACGCTGTTTCTGTTTACACAAAATTTGGCCCTGTCTGAATTATATTTTTCAAAATAGGATCAACTGATTTGGGGTTAAGCTAGGTTTAGTTGTAGAGACCTTTGTACAGTTAGCAGAACAAGCTTATGTCCTAACCAAACCTGTTTTTGGCAGTCCTGGGGTGAAACAGGTGGTACAGGGCTATCTTCCATCACTGCTGGTGGTGGCGGTTTTGTACGGTCTTCCGCTGTTCATGTTTTTCTTATCCAAAATGGCGGGTTATGTGTCGATCAGCCGTCAAGAGAGAAAAACAGCTGGGATGGTCTTTAATCTCTTGTTTGTCAACGTGTTCCTGGTGGGTGTGCTGGGGACTTCTATCCTCCAAGTGTTAGACACATACTCCTCCGACCCCCGCAGTATCCCTCGGCGACTTGCTGAAGTGATACCAACCAAAGTGAGTAACTTTTCTAATATCTAAACATTTGTTTGAATTGTGTACATAATTCTGGCTTTGCATCCAAGTTGTGGCGCGTTCGACGAGGACTTTTAGCTTGCAACATTACGGTCTCATATGCCTCTTTAGCTTATTCTATTTTGGATCAGCAAATCAAATGGACTCACAGGGTTCTGTTTTTCATACATAGAATTTGCATTTTCATGGGAAACAACAAAGAGTATTAATTGAGTTTTTTTGTAACGGTGTGATCTTCGTTTTGTGGCGGCCTTGTTTTTAAACTCAGGCATACTTCTTCATGACATACATTATGACAACAGGATGGGCAGGGTTCCCACTCGAGATTCTGCAGTCTAGTGTTCTTATCTTAAACTATGCAAAACGAATGACAGTTGACAGATCCAGGCCCCTTCTAAGCGACGTATGGTCACTACCATACTACCGATACGTTCCCAATGTTCTTCTCTTCATATTCTTGGGCCTCACGTACTCCATCATCACGCCTTTGCTGCTGCCGTTCCTCCTTGTCTATTTCATTCTGGGCTACATTGTGTTTCGAAATCAGGTAACTTACCCTTTCCTGTCATTTTGTTTTTGTTTTTGTTTTTGTGTTGGTCGTGGATTTAAAAGGTTCGGTGAGTTATAAGTAGTTATGGGCATCTGCAAAGAGCTCTATATATAGAACATATGGCGGCCAATAAATTGCTATTGTTCTTAAGAAAACTGTTGTAGCCTTAAGGAAAATGTTTGGTTTGTGTGCAGATTCTGCATGTGTATGAACCGGCCTATGAGACAGGCGGGCAGTTCTGGCCACACGTTCATGTCCGCATTATTGTTTTTCTAGTTTTTCTGCAAATATGCTTCATTGGTGTATTTTCAGTGAAGGGCCTTGGACACGGGACCTGGTTTGTTGTTCCTTTACCGATCTTTACTCTGCTCTTCAACGATTATTGCCGACACCGGTTCTTCCCTGCATTCAGGCACTTCAATATGGAGGTAGACACCGTTTCTCTATCCGATGAGTTTGTGTCCTAGATTGTCCACAAATGAAAATTTTGGACATAACCTAGATGTTCTGGAACATTTGGCTTCCTCACCTTTTTAAAGGCTTCATTGAAAGAACAGACGTTAGACATGATTCAAATAATAGTGTATATGGTTAAATCTGAAAAAAAATCTCCAGAGACCTTTTGTCAAATATATTTAGAAGCATCATAAATTCATGAATTCATCACCAACACAATTCTTGCTTCTAGTACTTGAGTGTTGGTATGGTACTCTAATGTTATGTAGTTATCAACACGGTATATTGCAAATGCTAGATTCCTTAAAGCATTTGTTCAAAGTACTGAAATTTTCTACGTATAATGATTTTGAAAGCAAATTAAAATAAATCTCAGAAGCTTGGGGTTAGTTGTGTATGTTTTCCATGTTTTGATGGGAAAGTTCTAACGATCCTCTTTTGCATGGATGTGGTGTTTGTGGCAGTCTACTGTGAAAAAAGATCAGGCAGATGCTCGGAAAGATATGAGGGAGGAAATTTGGGACTCTATACGAACGGCATACTTGCATCCTGCCTTGAGGCCTGTGACAGTGGAAATTACGGGGATTCCTAACACCGAGAGTCTGCTCCCCTCTACATCAAAAGCAGTGTAAGCTTACAAGCTCCTCTGCACAAAGCTCATCATCCAGCACATACAGTCAAGATCCTTCAGCATTGTCTCATTTTGTGTTTTACTTCAAAGTGGGGTTGGTTAACCAAAATGACCATTACAGCTCATGTTTTATAGGTCAGTTGAACTGAAAGCATCTGATCACACTGTCGTCAATCCATTTATAATTTTACATTAAATTCATTATTTTGAACTGTCTGTATCTTAGGTCATTGAACACACATGCAAGTAATAGGATCCCTGTAGAGCTCGTCTACTGGTATGTAAAGTAGTAACTAGCATGTACATTCATATAGATGAGGCCCTTTTACAAGCCCTTCAATGTGAAATTGTAACCTCATTCTGTCTACCGAACCTTCGTTTGAACTTTTGGAATGAAAAGCCTCCTTTTGGGTTACAGCACTGCGAAGGCAGGGTAGCAGAATTTGTCTTTGGGACGAAGCTCACGAACTACAAGTTAGCGTTGTGTTCTAAAAAAAACTTGAAGTCTTTCTAGGCCTTATTGAATTTTGTATTAGTAAAATGTGAAACGCGTATTTGGAATATTTATTATTGGAAAAAAATGCATATTTGGAGTAACTGTTGTTGGAAAACATACAAACAAAAAGTGGAAAAAAATCACACCGTAGTAGTATCGGGTGTACTACACATGGTGGTCAAGAATTTGAGATGTTTAAATATGTATATAGTTGAATGTGTCAACAAAATATAATATGTAACTAAGGGCTGCTTTACGTTAGGAGTCAATGCCATGAAAATTTGAGGCCGTTTTGGCCATAATTTCAGCCCAAATGGTCTCAAGAATGGCCCCAAGTGCCATTATGATATGAATATAGTAGGGGTCAACTCTCTTGTGTGTAAAGGCTTTGAGGCCAAAAAGTTGGGACCCCCCGAGCTCACTGTCCCTTGTCCAGTCCACCCGGCGTGAAGGTGCCATACACAATCCAAGTGTCTAACCAAAGGTTTAGCAAGAAATGCCCCACAAAATCACCCGCAGCGCAGCCAATCAAGGTGCCAGGGGAGGGCTCCATGAGGACGGTGCCGAGGCCAGCCCCCACCGAAGCCAAGACAAGTGATGCACTCCCCTTGAGCGTGTTGCTCGCTGTTCTCCTGACCAGGCATTTGAGCTCCTTGGAATCCAGTCCCACCTGCTTGCCCTCCTTCAACTGCACCTTGCACGACATGCGGACGCATCTATAGAAGTCTATGCTCAGCTGCACCATCCAATTGGCCAGTACTCCCAACGCGTGAGCTCGGAACGTTGTTTTGCATACAGCAGCAAACATCTCTGCATGCGACAAATCCCTCCCTGCTTTGCGAATGGCAGACTTCGAAATGTCTTTCAGGAGCGTCTATGCTGTGCGATCAGTTACATGACGCACTGCTACCCTTCCCAAAATCCGTCTGGTGGTGATGACAGAAACCTCGCGCACAATATACGTAACTGATCGCTTTAACGATCGCTTTAATGCAACCACGGCATCGACGGGAGGCTGAGCAGGATGATCCAGATCCTCCTCGAATTCATCATCTTCATCATCTTCAGGCTGCAAGTAGGCCTTGAGCAGCTGCAAACTGTAGGCCCCGAGCATCGGGTAGAAATTTAAATGCAGAGCTCTGGCGGTGGTAGCGCAAATTGCCTTGGGTTGAAACGCCGAGAATAGCGGTGTCAGCTCAATGTCGTAGTTCTTCCCTGCCGGGTATTTGTTGGTCCGGAGTGGGACACACATGGTCTCTTTTTCTTCCCAGCTATCTGCATCCACCATTGCCGCATCGCAGTAGGCAACGCGCCCCGTCCAGTCCCTGGCATTGAAGTGCGCGAACAAGGAGGGCGATGACGAGGGCCCCAGAAACGAGACGGCGGACGAGGCAGCAGCAGTGGCCGCGAGCGCACTGAGAGTGGAGAAAGAGTGTAAGCCCTTGCAGACAATCGTCGTCGTTGTGGTCGAGGGGTGCTGCTGCTTCAGCAGATCGATGGCCAACGCCAGGCCTGCCATCGCCGGCTGCTGCTGGCAGGCAGTCTTGGACAGGCAACTTTAGGCACCCACTTGATTGCTACTACGGCCAAAGCACCGCTAGCGGTTGCAATGAGGCGGAGGATCGACAAAGAAGGAAAAGCTAGAGCGTCATGCTGATAACATGTTGGGAATAGAAAACACAACAAAGACACAAAAAAATATATAATCAAAATATACAAGGAAAAAGAAGTAACTAGGTGATTATTCCAAGTAGGTTTCCTCACTATATATAAGGAAGACTAAATACAGAAAGTAAAAGTCCTTTACTATTTGTCCATGGGATTCCTTTACTAAAGTAAACTCAAGTAAACTTTAGTTAACTATGTGTAAAGTGTATTAATATACTCTTTTTCTTATTTGGATTATATCTAAATTTCAGATTAAACACATTATGAGATTCTAAGACGGCCATGTGTCTAACAAATAATAAAAACATCTTATTAAAGCGATATTATATAGAATTACAAAATATAATGTAGAAAGACAAGTGATCAAGAAATAGTTATAAAACCTACACATTGGTTTGTTTCACCTTTTTTTGTTGATTTGAGTTTGAGAAGATATGATGATTTTATCAACCTATAAAAAATTAATTTTGTACTTTTAACCCAAATAAAAAATTCCATTTTAGTTCTTTTATTTGATCATAACATTTTAATTGGAAATTCTCACTAGAAGAAAAATGGCAATAAACAATTAAGTAATTTAGTTATTGTGCAATTATTGTGGCCATATGTAGTCATTTCATAGTTGTTATATGATCACATATGATCACAATAACTGCACAACAACTAAACTACTTAATTGTTTATTACCATTTTTCTTCTAGTGTCTGAAACTTGAATACTATTACACAAATGTCATGCAGTTATCACTAAATTATTAAAAAAATTGTAAAGAACTTCAACAGATGACTATAGAAATTAAACAAGAAAGTGCAATTATACATAAATTATACATTATAACAACAAAAAAACGTACTCTATTCTTGAAACAAAATGAGATCATTTAATTATCAAGTTATTAAAAAAAAATAATCGAATTAATTATCATTTTATTTCGAAAAAGATGTGAGAATAAATCATACATTAAAACTGTCCCTTAAGTAGTTAAGTGGTAAATATTCCTCTATAATAAAGGAAATTAGTATAATCCTCATTTACAATCATCCAAATTCTAAACTCAAAAATGTGTTTTAATATTTATAATTGCCAAAAATTTGAGAAAGCCCCCATCAAAAATTGTAGGTGATTGAAATAAATGTGAGTGTAAATTTCAAAGAATGAGAAAGCAAAAAAGCAAGTGAAAGGATTGTTTTAATTAATTAATGAATTAGGCGGCTTCTTCTTCTTCTTCAAACTCGCCCTCCTCGTCGGCAGAGGCGTCTTGGTATTGCTGGTACTCCGACACTAAATCGTTCATGTTACTCTCGGCCTCGGTGAATTCCATCTCGTCCATGCCCTCGCCTGTGTACCAATGCAAGAAAGCCTTTCTTCGGAACATGGATGTGAATTGCTCGCTCACACGCTTGAACATTTCCTACACCCACCACCCATGTTTTCATGCCCTTTTAACAAAACATGTGATAGTGAAAACTAAGTCTTGCAACTTGATTTATAGCAAAGCTTTGTAAATAAGCAAAAAAATTGCTTTTTTAACCCAAAGATTTGAGTTTTAGAACAAGCAATTGCATGTTCAAGTGTGAGGTTGCAGGGATAGCTAAAAACAAAGTAGGCTTGGTTTTTATATTTTGTAATCTGGTTTTGAAAATTTGTCTACTTTGTAAGTAATCAGGTGTTGAGAAGGTGTTCAGGTTTTGCTTCTATCAAATTTACCGCCACTCATATTAGTGAATGAGAATTTGAATCATCATTGATTGATAGAAAATTTCATTGGTGATGGAAATCTTGAAGCATTGTTGATTGATTGCCCAGGATTCATTCTTTTTTGGTGATTGAGAAGTTCATTCTAGACTTTGTTTCTTTGCAAGTGATGGCATTGTTGTTGAAAGGTAGGATTGTGGGGGGTTTTGGAGGTTGGAGAGACGGGGGAGGAAGTTTTGCAAGCGAGTTCCAGTTCTAGTGTAGGTGATGCTTTGTGGTGAGGGATGTGTGGAAGTTTTGGATTGAGGAGGTTTGAAGGGGAGGAGGTATGGTGGATGGGGAGACGAACCTGGATGGCGGTGGAGTTGCCGACGAAGGTGGCGGACATCTTGAGACCTTTGGGGGGGATGTCGCAGACGCTGGACTTGACGTTGTTGGGGATCCACTCCACGAAGTAGGAGGAGTTTTTGTTTTGCACGTTCAGCATCTGCTCGTCCACCTCTTTGGTGCTCATGCGCCCTCGGAACATGGCCGACGCCGTCAGGTAACGCCCGTGGCGGGGGTCAGCGGCGCACATCATGTTCTTGGCGTCCCACATCTGCTGCGTCAGCTCGGGGACGGTGAGGGCGCGGTACTGTTGGGAGCCACGGGAGGTGAGCGGCGCAAACCCCGTCATGAAGAAGTGGAGCCGCGGGAACGGGATCAGATTCACCGCCAGTTTGCGCAGATCGGAGTTCAGCTGGCCGGGGAAGCGCAGGCAGCACGTGACGCCGCTCATGGTGGCCGAGATGAGATGATTCAAATCCCCAACTGCCGCATCATCAGCAACAATACAACACACCCACCCACCACACCATGGCGCCCTCAAATTCATGTCAACATCAAACGCATTTATTTTGAAAAGTGAGGTGAAACCGCAAAGAGAGTTTCGAATTTAGAATGAAGGTGGATAACAGATTTTGTAGGTATTCGTCACGAGTCTCGATTAAGAGGGAAAGGAGAGAATTCAGGAGCATAGGACGTACAAGTGGGCGTTGTCAGCTTGAGGGTACGGAAGCAAATGTCGTAGAGAGCCTCGTTGTCAAGGCACATGGACACGTCAGAGTTTTCCACGAGTTGATGCACGGAGAGAGTGGCGTTGTAGGGCTCCACAACAGTATCCGACACCTTTGGCGATGGCACAATGCTGAACGTCACCATCATGCGGTCTGGATACTCCTCCCTAATCTTGGAGATGAGCAGGGTTCCCATGCCCGACCCCGTGCCACCTCCCATGGAGTGACAGATCTGGAATCCTGCAAACTCAACCATTCCCAGCCACGCATCATTTAAATTGCATCCATCATCACTCGTGGAGGAATAATTGTTTGTAGATTTATCAGCGATAGGTTTCTTTCTTTGATACCTTGAAGGCAATCGCAACTCTCTGCCTCTTTTCGCACAACATCGAGGACGGAGTCGATGAGTTCGGCGCCATCGGTGTAGTGGCCTTTAGCCCAGTTGTTTCCAGCACCAGTTTGGCCGAACACGAAGTTATCAGGCCGGAAGATTTGGCCATACGGTCCTGAGCGAACGCTGTCCATGGTTCCGGGCTCCAGATCCATCAACACCGCTCGAGGCACATACCGACCTCCGCTGGCCTCGTTGAAATACACGTTGATTCTCTCCAGTTGCAGGTCGGAATCACCATGGTATGTCCCGGTGGGATCAATGCCATGTTCATCGCAAATCACCTGCGATCACTCACATCTGGATACTGTCAGATTATATCACAAGCTCTTTGATTGCTGCTGTCAATGTTGCACCATTTACACGATGAACGGTGATGAGATTGTTTGATATCATGTGTTTTTTGTGAGACATGCATGGTATCTCTCATGTTTTGAAAGCAAAAATTGTAGCATCTCAGGGAAATACAAAACGGCATCTCCAAGCCGTTTGATATGGCATAGTCAAACATCTTTTGCACGTGTTACATAGTCATACCCAAACCGCCTGATCTGCACATGAATTTCATTATGAAACAATTTATCTTAAATCTCTTATGGACATACACATCCGAGCATTTGAATTTTGAATTTCTGTTTTTTTTGTTGTTGAATTGTGTAGTGCTTGAGTTTTGTTTGTACATCCTACCTCCCAGAATTTGGCTCCGATCTGGTTGCCGCATTGCCCGCCCTGGACGTGGAGGATTTCTCTCATCCTGCTGGTCTGGTCTTAAGTGCGGTTCCGCAGAGAAAGTAGAGAGGAGAGCCTTGCAAATGCCCTGGAATGCAAGGCTCTCGGTTGCAGAGGAGGACAATTTTAGTGCTCGGGAGGAGCAAGCGGACGATCCTTAGGAGCAG
The DNA here is from genome assembly GCA_963920765.1 of Ulota crispa. Taxonomy (NCBI): domain Eukaryota; kingdom Viridiplantae; phylum Streptophyta; class Bryopsida; order Orthotrichales; family Orthotrichaceae; genus Ulota; species Ulota crispa. Next base: position 1,968,967 of record OY987242.1, on the reverse strand, counting down.
CAGCAGAAGCAGGAATCCAGGAGGTCGGCTGAGACTTCAAGTTAGTTATTGCGGCCGACAGACAAAGACAGACTTTGTTTGATTGGGAAGTTCTAATCCTCAAACATGACACAGACTACGCAGGAGGGGGGTAAGTAGTTCACACACATGTTGGATGCTCCAGTCCCCCTCTTGCATGGATCTTCTGGCAACACCAGGCAAAATAACCGTTTCGTCATCCCAGTTCTTTGGCATCTCAGGCACCCAACTTGCAAAACAGGTTCAACTCACTACGCTTTGTAGTAACTTCGCACATGTGTCGGCTTAGTTAGTGTCTCACTCAAAGCTGCAAATTAATTGATTAGTATCTAGTTTGTGGTAATAGTCAGATGAAAGCGTCGAAGCAGATCCACATCATATGACTGGGAGACACGTGCTATGGAGTTCAGCTGAAGGTGTCTCAGAACTCGGGAAAAAAAACTTGAACGAGAGAGACGAAACAGGGGAACATGGCCTTCCACATCGGTGCTGAAATGTTACGGTTTCTCGGGACGGGACTGGCTGGACCTTGAAAAGTCCACTTTATAAAAAGTATAGGAAAAAAGCTTCAAGGTTCACTGGAAGCGCGCATGGCCAGCAGCACACTCCCACACGCACAATGTCACGGTTTTCAAGTTTTCACCTCACATTTAAGTTTCGTGTTGGAATCTTCTAAAAATGGCAGTTTTACAGTAAAGTTGCCATACGGAATCCGGGGTGTGTGTACCGAGCTGCGAAGGTTGTGAGTGAGGTTTGAGAAGTGATACGGAGGTGCAAGGTTTGTCGACTGCGGTGGATTGTATCCTCGAAATTTGAGCATGAGCATCAGTGCAACAAGGGTGGGTTTGTTTCTCTTTGAGGATTGAAAGGGTCCTTGTTGATGTTTGTCTTTGCTGCGGTGAATTGCTTGCTCATCGCAACCAAGAGTGTTGTGCCGTACTTTCTTGCTTAGTATTTGCCGGTCCCGAATGATGGGCAGGATTCTCGGATGTGGATAAATTTAGGTTGGGTATCGCCTTTTTGTGATGGAAAGATGAATCACACGGTGCTCCAAGTTCCTTCGAGCTAGCCAAATTTGCAGAGGGTTGTTGTGTACAAGAGCACGAGGTCGAATTCTGTTGCGGAACTGAGGTGGTACGATTGTCAGAGTGATCGTGCAACCGTAAGTCTGCATTGTAGATAGTTGAACAATTTCTAAGAGAACTTGTTGGATACCATAATAGTGTAAGGAACGAACAAAACCATTTCGTTCTTGCCCTGTTCCTGGGAAAGAAAAGTTCGTAATTTTTTTAGCCTTTGTGCCTTATTGGTGACACGGCAACCTACCACTCGCGCTTTCAATCTCTTTTGCTTCCTTTTGAAGGATAGGCAGCAGGTTTATCAATCTTGGGGACCTCGCTTTGCTTGAACTCCAGGAGTTTGCTTGGACGAATTAGGGTTCCCGCAACCTGATTTCATGTTTTAGTGTACATTCCTATGTTGATAACGGTAGGAGTTTGCCTGTTCCGCCACCCTCCAATTTTCTGATGCAATCATAAAATTGTCTGTTTCTAGTTGGGGTAGAAGCAAATTGCCTTTAGGATTTTTTCAGAGCTTTTCTTGAGCTCACGGTTTTTGCGAATTGCAATCGATCGAAAGTCCGTTGATGTGTACTCTTCTTGATCCTTTCTGTTTTTTCTAGTATTGATAATTTCAATGAATCCCTCCGGTCTATTCGAAGCAAAACCCACCGTTCTGGTTGTTGTAATTCTGGATAGGACTTCGTCATTCTCGCCTCGAGGTTTTGGCTTGATCAGCCATGATGTTGCTTTTTCAATGTTGTAGTAAATTCGCACAAATTTTGTATTCTACTTTGCAATCTGTCTGTGAAATGATTCGTACAAATTGTAGGCCTAAGTTACTGTTGTTTTTGCCTAAAATTTGTTAAACCCCAGCTTCTATTGCTCTTGTTGGCAATGTCTGTGTAGTCGTCGAGAAGGTCATGTCGTTTCGTTCCACAATTCTAAGGATATAGACCTTGAAGTGCTTTCCATGTCTATACTGAACAGTTTATTTGATAAAATACTGCAATTTGAGTGCTTGACACCGGATCCTGCAATGAGGAAGGACAGAACCATCTGATATGGTGGTCGTTTTTGCAGGTTCTACGCAGACCTAGTGCGGCATAGCCACCATCATGGACAACATAGCAAAGGGTAGGTTAATACTGTTTGTACTGGCGATTTTGGTGCCTAGATCGTCAAGTTTCTGGGAGCTGGAGGTCCGGCAGGATGAATCTCAGCCATTGTCAAAAATTGCTCTTCATCGTTCAACTCAGAAGTTGGATGCATCAATCACAATTAGTGCAAACCCAGTTCTTCTCGGCCAGGAGGTACATTAATTTCAACTGCATCTCACTATAGCCCCCCTTCCCCCCCCCCCCCCCCCCCCCCCCCCCCCCCTCAAGTCTTCGTTCATCGGGGAACCGAAAAGAAATACCATTTGGTTCCCTATTCACACCTCATGTTTTTGTGCACCTCATTATAAGAAGACGAACCTGTCTTTGTTGGCAGGGAGAAACGGCGGAGTACGTTACTGTCAAGTTCGAGAAGCCTTTTGGTGCAGATGAGGGAGATTGGATCGGAGTATTCTCACCTGCGGAATTCAAGTATGTTCCTTTGCCTCTTTGGTCTTTACTGGATGTATCTCTTTTTTGCTTGGATTATCAGGGATTGTTTTCTTTCGTCCCCGAGATACACTTATCATAAAAGAAAATACGTACAAGCCTTTGATTGTGTCATTAGTAACACGCTTGGTCTCCAACTGCGCAGTGCCTCAGAATGTTTGAAGGACTTAAACCCCAGGGAATATCAGCCTTACATATGCCAAGCTCCCATCAAAGTAAGAGCGTTTTTCTATAAAGTCTCGTTTTGACTAAGATTTCATATCGGTGGGCTTTGTCTACCCATCGTTACTATATGTGTGTCTTTCTGTTGAAGACAATAATGTATAGCTTATGCAAATACATGTCTCAACTTCAGTATAAGTATGCAAACTATTCGTCACCGAACTATGTGATCCACGGAGAAGGCTCCGTAGCTTTCCGATTGATCAAGCAGCGGGCTGACTTCGCTTTTGGATTTTTCTCTGGAGGCATCGAAAATGTGAGATTCTTTCTCCCTCAATCGATTTTGGTCGACAGATATTCATGTTAAGCCCTTCCTTTCCCGGGTGCTTGCTTGTTCAATTGGGATAATGGCAATGAAACTAGGGTAAGCAGAGACTTCTGCCGTTTTGCATGTCCTGCGTTTTCATCTTAAGGAGAGCTTTAGAGTTGCCAAGGAGAGTAATATCAATTCTGAAGCGCACTTGCCACCATTGCTTGTAGCTATATTGACGCATTGCAGTGAAAATCTTAGAAGGAAGCCGTCGCTAAATGATTTTGCAGCCGGTCCTGGAGGCAATTTCGAACACCATATCCTTTGCAGATTCAAATGCGCCGGTATATCCGCGATTAAGTCTTGGATCCACTTGGGATCAAGTAAGTGGCTCAAACTCTATTTTCTTAACTCGAAGCAGCTCTAGTAGAGATCTCTAGCAGAGTAGATTTTGACTTAACGTCTCAGTTTCTCAGGGGGTAAGTTTGATGGGCTGGTGAATATTGTGCAGATGACAATTACGTGGACAAGTGGGTATGGTAAGAAAGACGCAGATGCGGTGGTGCAATGGGGTACCGAAGTTGGCAAGGAATCATGGTTGTCGCCTGCTAGCACGTTAACCTTCACCCGCCAGGATATGTGTGGTAGGTCTTCAGCTCATTACGACTCCTGCTTCCAGTTTCTGACGGTACTGCAGCTGCTTTGTTCCTTGAGCTGACATTACATAAAGTCCTCTTACGGACGGTACCGATCAGGGTCTTGATAATGCATTTCAGTTGGGCTTCATTATATAGGTCAAAGATTGACGTTTTGAATATTGCCATTTACTTAAGTGATTAGCTCCTGATCCTACAAACATGGTTAACGGCTCCCAGCAATTGCAAATGAATCTTATTTAGTTATGGACTTTGATCGTCTAGACGTGGTTTGCTCGTCATCTCGCTCGCTATTACTGCCTGCCATTGTAAATGGATCATATCCAAATCCTAACTCGGATACACATTATGAATGGTCTTGCTTTGTGGCTGAAATCAAAAATACTTTCAATATTTTTGAGAATTTATCTCTTGAAGATGAATTATGAGTCAAATGTCTCTACTTATTTGGGTGTGGGTTGTGGTGTCTTGAGCTCACTAAAGTAACATACAACACGTGAAAGGAGTAGAGAGAATCAATGAATTTGTTTCTTTGATGATTGCAGGGCCTCCAGCAAGAACAGTAGGATGGAGAGATCCAGGGTTTTCTCATACTGCCTACTTTAAGGAGCTTTGGCCTAGCACCAGGTGAAGATGGGTTTGTCTTTTGGAATTTCTTTGAATGGGATTTGTATCATTAATATATTGATTTTGATCATACGATTAGTCGCTTTGGTTTTACTGAAGGCTGCTTCGCACGATTGACTATGAAATGGCCTCTGAAATGGTATTAGATACTACTACAAGGTGGGGCATAGGATGAAGAATGGCCAATACATTTGGGGCCTAGAGTATTATTTCATTTCTTCTCCTGCCCTTGGCGAAGATACACTGCAGCGAGTGGTTATATTTGGTATGAGACTAGACTTTGATTTTCGTGGATCCTGATCAGGACCTTTTTGGTTTGAGAATCTGCGATTGCTTCATATTCTAAAGGCTGAAGTTCTCTTGTAATTTGCAGGTGACATGGGGAAGGTATCACGTTTTTGGATTACAAGTTGGCTCTCATTTCATCATGGATTTTGATTCGTAAAAGATATTTAAGCTAAGTGATGTAACCTATTTCTGCTCAAATGAAAAATAACCTGATTGGATGGACTGGTTTGAAAATATGGACATTATCCGTTCTGCATTCCTCGTCAGCTCCTGAAAATCACATTATCTGGCGCCTGCAGAATGAAAGAGATGGATCAACTGAATACAACCAGTTCCAGCATGGTGCTCTCAATACAACTAATCAGCTTGTCAAGGATACGGACAATTACGATATTGTATTCCACATTGGAGATTTATCTTATGCGAATGGGTACTACTTAGATCATTATTGTTCCCTTTGTGCACTCAAGGGAACAATCTAGCTTGATTAAGCAAGATCTTTCGTCATTATTTTTATTATACAAGTTTTCTAGATGTGAGTATAAACAGGGACATCATAAAAGTGCTTTATATCAGGGGAAAAAAACTTTATAACGCCCATCAATTATATCATTGACGTTTGTCCTTCATCAAGCGGAGGCTTTAGTTATTGCTCAGGGTGGGAGGTGCTATTCCACTTAAGAAATGTGTTTACTCAATGTACATATTGCTTTTCTGTTTAAATGATTAATTCTGCTTGACTGTATTTTGAGCGCAGATACCTGTCTGAGTGGGACCAATTCCACGAACAAGTAGGAGACATCGCAGCACGAGTTCCCTACATGGTGACAAAGTATGTCGTTTAAGGCAACTTAAAGCTTCTAGTCCGTGTTTCTATAAAATTTCATTTGAATGCCGGCGGGTTGTTTGAACTTCTTATTAACACATTTGTTGGAATAATTTTGCTGCAGTGGCAACCATGAGCGAGATTATCCGGGATCTGGCTCGTTTTATCAAAATATGGATTCTGGAGGTGAATGTGGAGTACCGACGCAAGTCATGTATCATATGCCCACTGAAAATAAAGCAAAATCCTGGTATGATTGACAGTTTGAGTTTCCCTAGCGATAGTGATGTCCATTGAAGTTGCTGTACGTCGGCATAGCTTAGGTTGTATTAAGAGCATATTTTGTCAGGAGAATCGCCTTATGTTAGTCTCTGTACAATGGACTTTTTTCTGCGTTTCGTTCCTAGCTCGAGGAGTTACTTCAAATGACGGATTCAAAGTGAACCGTGTTGCTTGATATAATGTCCGATATTTCATGTTTATCATGTCCCATCGAGGTAGAAGAAAAAAATTGGCTGAAATTTCTTTTTCTTCAGCATTGTCATCAGTCTGGTGTTGGTAGTTTGTAAAGTTACATCATGTCGTTGGTAGTTTTTGAAATCTGGATCCGACTTAGCAATGTGGGCGGGGTGTGCAGGTATGAAGCAGACTGGGGCATGTTTCACTTTTGTGTTGCAGATACGGAGTTGGACTGGAGAGAAGGTACTGAACAGTACAAGTTCCTGGAGCAGTGTTTCGCAAAGGTGGATCGGCAACGCCAGCCATGGTTGATATTTCTGGCACATCGTGTGCTGGGGTACTCTTCTGGTCTCCATTATGCAGTAGAAGGCACATTCGGAGAGCCCTATGGCAGAGAGAGCGTGCAAAAGCTTTGGCAGAAATACAAAGTGGACATTGCTTTTTATGGTCATGTGCATAATTATGAGCGAAGCTGCCCTGTCTATGAGGTGAGTAATGCTGACCGAGTATGTATTCAGACAACATCATTTCTTGCTGCCGCTCAGAATTTATGTCATAGATCTTTTCGTAGGTTTTTTTCTACTCTTGTATTGACGAACTACGTTTGACGTGTGTCAGAGCCAATGTGTCAGCACTGAAAAGGACCACTACTCTGGCACATTCAACGCTACGATCCACGTAGTAGTGGGCGGTGGAGGTTGTGACCTGGAGCTATTTGGTCCGTATGCCCCATCTTGGAGTCTTGCGAAAGATCTGGACTTCGGATTCACGAAGTTGACAGCCTTCAATCGTACCACTTTGTTATTCGAGTACAAGAAGAGCAGCGATGGTGAAGTGTATGACCAATTCTTGGTCTCTAGAAACTACAGGGATGTTCTTGGCTGTGATGGCACACTTGCTAAAAACTGCCCAGCCTTTACCCTTGCCCTTTAGGTATCAATTCTGTACCTTCCTTACCGTGTCTTGCCGAAATCTGGTTGATACTTGCACCATTTCGATGTATACTGGTCTAGTTTCTCTCATAGTTCCATTGACCCATGTCATACTCTTTGAGACGAGGTTTAGAGCATGTAAGTGGATCCCAAGACGTTTGAGGAAAGCTACTTGGAATTTTTCCGAGTTTTCTCATTACTTGTATATGCCTGTTTCTGGACTCCTTAGTTTAAATATAATCCCCTCGGGGCTTTTGCATTCGTGGGTTTTATGGTCTCATATAGATGGGGATTGCTCCTTGTATACAACACACGCCTGTGTTTATGTTGCGTAATTTGAATTTACTTCTTTTGCTTCTCTGTAGTCATCGTGTCTACTGTCTCTTTTCCTTTATGTATCGTAAACAACGCAATTTTTGACGTCCAAGGAGTGGAACGCTGATTGAAGCTCTTCCAATCCCTTCATATATTTGACACGACTTGAGACCAAGAGTGCTCCCTCTAAACCCCTTTCTGTAGTGGCCTACTCGGGGTCGCTGACACCCACTCAATAGATGCTATCAAAGCACTGCTTAGATTATCTTTGCATATTCCCTTGGAATATGGGTTCATAATGCTCTGAAGATATGTATTTCATGAGTAAGAGCGGTTCATATTTGAAGAATAGCTTTGATGTTTTGTGCCAGCGGTTTGTTGTCTGTAAGGTGGGTTTTGTCATTTTCAGTGAGGTGAAGCTGAGGGATTGCCATGTTCTGCTGGATTGCTGCCATACCTTCCTCGAGGAAAATCCGAATTAAATTTTGCTAACTCGTTTAAGTCAGTTTCATAAAATTCGAAAAAGTAATCCTTAAGCTCTTCACGCAAATAATATGAAGTTTCAATAGCGTAGGGTTATTATATGTACCTTTTCTATGGATTTTACTCTATCAGTTCCTTCAAACCGAGTTATTTTAATACTTGCCAAAAAATCACTGTAATTAATTCCTGTTCACAGATCTGGTTTGGGTGATGCTCATGAGTGCTGTTTACATCGAAGTCCAGTGATGGACGGATCCGGCCACCCGAGATTTCATGCGCTTTACCAGCTCGGCGATGTGAAGAATGATGCGCCGACAGCGTTCATTTACAGAAATGAATGAAACCGACTGACTCTTTCGGTTTTCAGTCGGAGGAGACTTTTGGGGGCATCCCGACTAACTACCGACAATTTGAGTGCAGACCAACAGTAGTGCTCAATCATGGCTGTGAGCTTTTGTACTAATATACCCAAAGGTACTATTTTCGGTTTCTATGGATTGAAATCTATTGCAATTTGGGTGATTGCTTGTTATTTTCAGAAAGTCGGCATGGAATATTTCATGGCTCCCTCCTCCCACTTAGTCGGCAGGTGATGAGAGGTTTTGGAAGAATAGTTAAACAATGGGTCGGCCGAATTTAGACTCAAAGTCGGCACAAGGCACCCGGCATCGGAGCTTTAAAAGAAGAAACCATGGTTCGGACCTGTCATGGTACCGAAGTCATCACTCGAAGCAATCTGCATATCGACATTCCTACAACGAGCTTTGTGCTCCGTAGTTCCTGGCAAAGGTGCGTTGTTGATTTCAAGTGCCCAGTTGCAATTCTAGTGGTTATTGAGAGTGGTCTCCACATCATGAATTGATCATATATCCTGGTTTATTTGAGTATTGCGATGGAATCAGGTTGAAGAAGCTGCATCTCGTATTCTTCATGTCAATTATCCCTCGAAAGCTCTGTAATCTGAATTGTTTCTTTCCTAGTTTCTGAAATGCTGATCAATTGCTGCAACGCAAATAGAATATTCCTGTTATGAATGTTGCTCCTTAGCTGATGAGATTGTCAACTCCCTTTGCAGGTCTTCTTTCTGTGGAGTGCCGGAGTTTGGTGACGCACTGCAATCAAGATGAAGGGACTGGCACGCTATGTCAACAGTGTGGCCATTTTCTACCTCACTGGCCTTCTAGTCATGTTTGAAGCTCAAGGGGCTATTTTAACTGCGGTTCAGCTTCTCGACCAGAAGGTGGAGGAGCTCAACAGATTTGTCGGTGTAGTAGAATCTGCCTCCCGTAATTGTGGTACATGCCCCGCCTTTATTCTTTTTTCATTATCTTTTGAGCTATGTCAGTGGTCTTTTGCTCTGGTAGGAGTGGGTTTAGAAATAACCTAGACGTCATGTACATGTGGTTGTCATCGACGATGCAATTGGATGTCTGGTACTAAATATGGTTGTAAAAAAAGAAAAACTTTAAAATCTCTGTATGGTTTCCAATTGTGTGTGGTAAAGAATTTCACCAGCAGGTACCGCCTTTTTTTCTTGCGTGTACAGATGCATTGGACGGTTGTTCAACAGACACTTGTGGCCGCTTGTCATGCTATCAGTATGGAACCCCAGGTGATCCCAACTACAAATGCCTCGAAATTCAAAACAACACCGCTTGTGGCTATTCATGCACGGAGATGAACTTTGACTTCAGCAGGAGCTTTCTGAGGTCTGTAATCTCTGTCTGTTGCTCATGCCACTTGAGTAAAGTACATTCAAAGTTCGTGTCTTTGAATGCGCTGAGTCCAAATTCAAATATCGAGTTTTTAGAACAAAGTCGATTGAGAATTGATGATCAGATTTGGTGAGATTTGGTGCAGGCGTGTGGATCAGGTTGATGAGCATATTGCCCGGACAGTTTGCACGTACCGGAGCTTGGATGACACCTTCAAAACCAGTAGCATTGCGGATAGCTCTCATTTCTTTCGGGCGTTTTTTGGAAGTGTGGACGGCGTTTTCAGGATATATCCTGGAGCGGTATTATATCTCTTACTTACTTGGTTCCTTAGTCACTGCGTTCAATACACATCCGTTTCCATTAGTTTAGTTTTAGCATAAATATTGTGTTGTCTTAAATTTTATGTGGAGACTGTTATGCTATGGTCCATGAACTCCATTCGGATGAAACCCTTTTGATGTAAGTGAAACTGGCTCGAGGTAGAGAAATTCAGTCGAGTTTGCATTTGGGCTTGTCCCACTGAAGGGATGAAACTGTAGTCATAAAATTTGAAAAAAGAGAGAACTTAAAACTGTTGGCTTGTGGGTTGACACAAGCGATAAATAACTTCCTCCACCTGTTTGCACTAACTGTACATGCACCACAGCAATTCATTTTATGAATAGAAGCTGGGCTCTCTCTTTTTTACCTTCAAGAATGTAACAATTTCTTTCGAAGAAATAAAAGTTTAGCTTCAGGAGGAATGATAGGATTCTCAAACCTTTTCTGGAGGGTGTAAATTAAGACTGCTTATTATTATTTTGTGATGGTATCATGTTGCAGAATGACGACTGTGACAGTGACCCATACGATCCTCGAGTGCGTCCCTGGTAAGTGGCCCTGGCTGGTCAGCGGGTGCTGTTTAGTGCTTCGGTAGCTGCTGTGCAGGGTTAAATTTTATGAGTTCTTCTGGCATTTTCTCATTCTTTTACTTTCTTCTTCGCAGGTATGTCGAATCCCTCTATGTTCCCAAGGTTGTTTCCATCCTCGTAGACTCCGGACTTAACATGCGAACCAAGCTCCCTGGTGGTGCAAGCGACGAGACGTATGGCAGCAAAGCTGTCGCTACAGCGCTGAGACTTTTAGATACACTTCGGGAAGACCAAGACTATGTCACGGTCATGTCCTTCGACGGAGATGGCACCAAGGCGCTAAACGCCACCCTGATTTATAATGAACGTTACTGTATCAGTCTTTCAGCAACGCATTAACCAGCAATGTCAATACTGGAAGCAATTTGAATACCAGTGCTTCCGCAACCTCTGACTCCACCAACGCTGCAATCATGGATTTGACTAGCTCTTCTTCAATTCCTGCAAATTATCTCAAGGTCTACTATTTTCTCACTCCCTTATTTGCCCTTTCTCTTTCTGCTATTGTTGCTTCCTAATTCGATTTGGGAGCTGAGTCCTTTGATGAGTTTGTTTTTGGCTGACATGCCATTTAGATCTGATGACTGATCCTTTTGGAACACTCTTGGTTCTGGATTGTCTTTGACTCAGATGGTAATTGCTCTCACAAGTCAAAATCTGTCCGGGATTAATATCTCCGCAAACTCAGGGGTCAATCTGTTTTTGTACAATTTTCTCACAACAGCACCCCAGTGTAAACCAGCTGTAAGAGCATCCTTTGAAGAGATTCCACTTGAGAGGAATGATAATCCGTTGTACGCATTGCGATCGTACTTCTCTTTTCTGGCCAATGTCCAGAAAAAATTTATGGGTGGTGACGTCAGCTATGGTCAAAAGTATCAAGATTATTCTGGAATCGACAGTTCCACCTTGACGCTTAGCAAAGCAGGTGTGCTCACTCGCTCCTATTGTATTGCTGTTGTCGGTAATTAAATCTGGTAAAAACCTTTGTAGAAGAATTGATTTTTGTATTTTTTTTCCCATGATGGTGAACGGTTCATCAACTCTGAAGATCATGAAAGTTGATGCATGAGTGTCATTCATGTGACAGCTCGAACTACGTACGCTACGTTCACTACAATGCAAGGTTCTAGTGTTGCCGCTGACCTTATGTTCATAGCTGGACAAAAGCATATGACCATTAGAACAAATGGTCTGCTCCTAAGTACTTGTTGTATTTTCTGAATGCAGCTTTTGGGGGATCTGGTGAGCTTCTGGGAGTCGTGGGCATCGACTTTTACGAAAAAAAGGTGGATGATCAATACCCCACAATTCAATTTCAATCAATTGTGGATGCTGCTAGATCACGTCAGCCTCAGACAGTATTTGATACCTCCAAAGATCTAACGACCAGTGTCTGCTTCAACTATGTAAGTTGAGGAGCATGCTCTCTCAGAATTATTTCTCTTCAATGCTTGTGTTGGTAGTACTCCTTTAACTCGATTTCGTGTATGACACACTATTTTGTAGGTCGATGAAACACGATAACACCATGTATTCTTATGAATATTGACGAACTTTTTTGTTTCTTCTTGTGTTGGCCATGTGTCGCTTGAACATTCATCCACTCAAGCTAACAAAAAGAAATCATTGACGTTGTGGCACACTATGTTGGTGTTTCATCAAACCACAGTGAACAGGATAAGGGGTGTACCTTGAGAAACGTTTTAACATTTGACCCCGTGAGCCTTCACTTAAAAATGCCCTCGATCTCATGGAATGGTATTTTGATTTTGTTGGGTTCCTCTTAAATTATGGCTGTGGTTATGGCAGACGGATGCATGCCCAGGCCTTGACACTACCAGTACTTCCGTGCAAGGATTTCTCTGTCAACCAAAATCGAATGACCCAAGAATTGGCTGTTGTGGCAAATGCATCCCCAAGAAAAAAAAGCTGCCCATGATCTTGGGAGCCACTTTTGCAGGTGTCGGTGGGCTTCTAGCAATACTGTTTTTCTGTTACTGGTGCATTATTAGACCTCGAAATGCTAGGAAAACGAAAGGTCGGAAGGGCCCGACAGGCTCTACTGCAGGACATGGAAGTCTAGATGGAGACAAAGCCCCGGGTTATGTCTATAAATGACTTGAAGTCCCAGCTTTTCTGCTCCTCAGGTCGACCTTCTGCTATCCAACTCAGATTTCCTTGGTGTAATCAAAGCCAAATGCGAGGACAGAAAGAGAAGAAGCTGGCGTCGTTTGATGTCCACTACCAACATGAGCTTTTGTATGTGCTTCCTGTAGATTACACGTGGAGTATGTAATTGGAATGCGTTGATCATACTTTAGAGCCATAAACCTTATCTTTCACCAGCAGTGTGTTCGATTTTGTTCTTGTAAATCCGAGCTTAGCTCGGCTGCTTGTAAATGTAAACCGATATGCAGTGAGGATCTGGAGGGAGTTCCCTCGGTCGTCACAGTCAGACATTATTATGGTCTGCAAAAAAATCTCTTATTAAGTAAGCAAAGCTAACACATTTACAGTGTTCATCTCAGTTTACCGGCACTAAATGCGTAGGATCTATCACAAGCAATTCTGTTTGGGGTGGATATAATTGGGAGGTAGTCACGAATGCTGCTGCTAAAATAGGCTTCAAACATCAATTTTTCGGTGACTCATGTCGCGATTCACCTCTCTGAATTCACTAGTGAATCTTGACGTGACTCACCTCTGGACTTCACTCCTAACGTGATTCACGTGAGGAGTGAACTTCAGAAACTCACTTTCATGACTTCTTGGGCTCATGCACCTGCGTCCTCAAACCTTGAAATTTTTTTTGCAGAAATTTCCGCAAACTCACAGGTGTCTCAAATTTTGCAAGTGCGAGGGAATGGAAACAATTCACTAGCGAGCGGAGATCCTGTGAGGTGAGAAGTTCGAAGGCAAGATTTTATGTTTGAAGCCCCTTAATATTAACGACGTGTTAACTCTAATGAACCTGAATCAAAGTCTTGCATCAAAATAAAATTTCAACCGTGTCATATCAAATAACCGGATGCAATGGCATTCACGGTTGTTGAACAGTGGAAATGTTTGTTTATTTCATTCTCCTGTAGAGGTACACTGTGTGCATTATTGCCTGTGACTGTAGAACGTTTTGAATATTTCGTAGACTGATGTGCGCTTGCGAGTTGTGATTGCCGACTTTACCCTGCAGACAAGGGAGGGCATTTTCCCCGGAAGCCTAATCTGCATCCAGTGAGAGCAGCTCCAGCCTTGCTCGCCAGACGGAGAAGCTCCGGGCCCGGGCTAGTAAGAACACGGAATCTTGGTCCACTGCAGACTCGTCACACTCGAAGTGACAGCCGGGCTCCTCAAACTTCTCTTCCAAAACTGTAATTTTCAGTGCGTATAGGAAATTTGACGTGTTCTTCTTTTGGAAGCTCATTTGTTGCTGCGGCACTACCCGCTGCCAGCGCATATCGCTTTCAATGATTCTGGACAGCGGTCCCACAGTTTTCTATTTTCATCCTTGTTTTGGCTGGCTGGACCCGCCCAGAGCCGCACCGTGCACAGTGAAAAGTCACACAGGAAAATCCGTTTCCAGTCCTCCGTTTGGAGAGAAAGGCTGGAGAAGCTCTGAGTTGGCAGCCCGGCATCTGCGCCTGCAAATCGCCCGTCGACCTTGGTGGAGAGGACCCTGTGTTGTTGCCTTTCTGGACTATTTTGGACTACAGGTAGTCATTGCTCTCATTGCTGGTCAGCAGTATGAAGCCATATCTGACCTCAATTTCTCTGTAATCCCCAACATGAACGTGTTCATATACAATTTCGAACCCAGGTAGAACCCCAGTGTAATCCAGACATTCGAGTGTCACTAGAGACAATCCCAGCTGACAGGTTAAACAGCCCGCTATTCGCTCTGCAATCCTACTGTTCCTTTCTGGCCAAGCTCCACAGGAATTTCATGAAGAACCAGATAAAAGTTGGGCCGCAATGCCAGGACTTCGATGGAATCGATAATCAGACCCTGACTCTCAGTAAAGCAGGTGCGATAATTCAACCCTTTTTCATTGAGATTGGTCCACCAATTGAGTGCTGTTTAGTACCCAAGAGCTTTGAAAATTAGAACGAGGACGAGATGTTCAAAATGATCATCCATAACGGCGGCGTTCCGGAGCCATTTTATATGGGCAGGAATTGTGTGAATTGAAGAGGGTCTAGTGATGGTTGAAGTGCAAGACGCACCATCCTTACGACTTCCACTCCAACTCTCCCTCCCGCCTCCCAAAATCTTAGCTTAGCATTATATACAGTGTATGGCATTAACTTCTAGGTCCACTCGGCTATTTTACTGGAAGAGTGCTATTTTAACGAAAATGCTGTCGATTTAAATCTCTGTAATTCATCACTGTATCGAATAATTATGGTCAATTCACTTGAATTCTTTGCAAGCTGAACTTCTGACTTTGCCTTTTTGTATAGGATTATAGCGAGTATGTCCTGCAAGTGTGTGTTTCTTGTTCTCACATTGATACCCTTAACCTCGTAATTGGAAGGAGCAATTCAACCATCTCGAGGATATGTAGTCAAAACATGGTCAGATATTCTCGTAGAGTTGCATGACGTTTTCCCAAGAGTAGATCTTTCAAGAGCTTTCTCTGAAGTCTTGTACTAACTGAGGGTTGCCAATGCAAATCTTTTGCTGCAACTCATAACAACTAGCCCTATTCCCGAAAGCAGTTGGGTAGATGGCCTCATTTGCGTAGCTATACCGCAATCTGTTCTTAGCAACATACCTTAGAGCAAGATTTACTTGATACTTGTTCTGAATTATCTGTTCTGAGTGCAGCTTTTGGGCCCTCTGGAGAGCTGCTGGGTGTTTTGGGCTTGGATATCTTTCAGCATCTAGTGCAAGAACAATTTCCCACTATCTAATTTCAAACAATCGTGGAGGAGGCTGGTAAATACGATCCAGGAAGATTGTTTGACACTGCTCTGGACCTTAATGTCAATGTCTGCTACAACCCATGTAAGTTCAAGATGCATCAGCCTAAGGCTATTCGTTAATTTGGGGAAAACTCTTTCCCAAAATGGATTTTGGGATACTGAATTTTGCATTAGTGAGAATATTTTGATGATTTAAGGAGATTTTTATTGATAATTCCTCCAAAACATTGCATCATCCATGTAAGGTCTTGAAGAAATCATCATAAAATTCACTCTAAATCACTAAAAATCTCTTAAAACCATAAGATCTAAAAGTCCCAAAATTGTGATTTTTTCCCATACTAATGAATATGCCATTTCAGAACTACTGCTCCTAGATGCTCATATCTAGAGCAGCACTTCATAGATAGATATTTTGAGAATAAGCAAGTGTGCAGGACTTCAGTTCAAACTAACCCCAAACGTGACGTAATACAAAAAAGAAAAAAACGGTACCAGTACTTCAAAGTGAAACATATGGGAACTTTCTTTAGCTCAGAGCTATCTACCTGTTGAGTGTTGACTCCAAGAGCAACTCTTGGAATGTAACATAAACTTGGGGTGTACCATAGAATAAGTTTTTTTTCTTTGGTGGGAGAAACTTGTCCTTCTCATGTGTGAGCCATTCTTCAAGATGTCTGCATTGGACTCTTAGCATTCTACTTGTTATTGAGTTTTCATACTTTGTATATGCTGAATTTTTGTTTAGTGATTAGGGTAACCATTTGTACACAAATATTTGGAGCTGTAATTGTGAATGATTCTCTTTCATTATAAATAAGCAGGTAGAATTTAGGCACTTCAAAAAGCATAAGCTTGAACTTTGTGCAAATGTTGTATACTTAGCTTCTAATTGCCTATGCCTTGACAATGTTGATGATGAGATAAAGCCTTCACAAAGGAACAAAAGTGAAAAACAATATTGGAAGCATTTACTTTCTACATTATCTCATTGTTAACATTTTTGTAATTTTCCCTCATATATTATTAAACATGAAAGAATGTTGCAACAAAATGTTATAAACCTTCTTGATTCTACTAATAGTAGAAGACGATTGAGAAATCTTTGAGAGAGTGTAATATAGTTATGATTGTACAATTCTAAGGCCATCAATATATAGGAAATTAGCATATAACTAATATCCTTTGGTGTTTATGTGGGTATTGTACCAAGTTTGAACCTACAAGCCAAGGAATTGATTTTATTAGAGTAAGATCATTGTGTACAATTTAAAGATATGAAGCTAGGCTTTAAGAGGTTTGGGATAATCATTTATAAAGCAATTATGTTGCATTTTAACAAATGTAGCAGTGTAGTGTTCTACATAGATCAAAATACTCTTCTTCCAATTTTTCTTTATCAAAATATAGACAGCTAGAATAATATTAGTCTAGTTGTTGGATTATTAGTAGTGTAGCTCAATTAACATACTATTGATGCATTAAATTAATGTTAACCAATAAAACTGACTAGAAAACATCTAAAGTGCTTTGGAGTACACTTAACATGACTATGATTAATCTAAATGATTTCCTAAAACAAAACAAACTAAATATTAAATATTATGAGTAAATTGAATAAAAAGTTCATGTTGTATGAGTTGAAATTCTCCTTCTTTTTTCTGTACTTACTCAACACTAAATTGCACAAAACATGAAGTTGTTCATATTTCCATTTCTAGCATCAACAAGCAAGGTAACACATGCTCATAACAAGAGCTTGCATGCCCTATTTACTGATGATGAATATGATTTAATCTTTCTTCAAAGACATCCACACTATTCAACTAACACACAATTATGCAAACTTAAAGTTTGTTTAACTAATTGATGTGTATGCAATGCCCTACAAATATTGCACTAAAATTTGTAAACAATGAATAATAACAATAAAAAGAACTTTATCTATATAAGGTTTAGAAATAATAGTAGCAAATTTTGCATTTGAAATGTACACTAGTATTTTAGTTACTTAGGTTTGAGATGTATTCTAATAGATCAATATCAAGCAATTGATTTTGAGACCAAATCATAGAACTCATCAACAAGCGTATTCATTAGGAAAAAATTGAGCCCTCCAAGAGCCCCCTACAAAGTCTCTACAGGGGTCTTCAACCCGGTCTTCAAACATGTACTTACTACAACAAACAAATCACTAATCCCCTTTTTTTTGCTCACCTTTTGAATTCAATGCAATCATGAAAACTCTATTATTATATTATCCTTATCACTATTGGACAAAAACTATGAGTTCAAATGTACAATAGGACCATAAATTCTACTTTTATTTGCTCTATTTGAATAGATGAGTGAAGTATTTGGGTAGTGAGGAGTGAGTACATTTACATGTTTAATGAGTAATATGCCTTTTTTTATTGTTTTGGGTTGTGCATGTGGCTTGGGTCCTTCATGCAAGGTAGTGAGTCCTTTTTTCTTGTACTCACGCTAGCCAATTAATAGCTTGTGTTGTCAAACATTTGGGGCTCTTAAAGGGCTCAAATTTTTCCTAATGTCAACACCTTTGTACTTTCACTTCTTGGATTGGTTGAGTGGTATTCTAAGGTTTTTCTTATGTTGTCCTTGATATTTGTAATTAAAATCTTAAGTTTTTGATAATTTTCTTCGTCAAATTTCATTTTATATAAATATATAAAAACACTTTTACACTAATTTGTTTACTACAGTAGTAAGCACTAACAAGTAACACCATATTCATTAAATTGGGAATTTTTGAACATTTTGGGACTTTTGAAGGTTCTAGTTGATCCACTAAAACTGTGTTTGCAATGTTCTTTTGGGTACACGTGCCCTCACTTGATAGGAGGAATTTGCGAGGGAAAAAATCTTAGTGGGTCAAACCAAATCTGATAGCTTCAAATTTGGTTTAAGTTAACCTTTTGGGTTTAAGGTGAAGTTTAGTTTGAGAATCAAGAATTCCCAATTTAATGAATATGGTGTTAAGTTCTAACATGGGCGTTTATTTTTATTTAATTTTTTTGATAAAATAGAATATATGCTAGCAATCAAAATATTTACAAAATTTACCTTTGATGTTCAAAGTTTTATTACTACTAATTTCATATCTTAAAAAAACTGGTCTCTCTTTATTTTGACTTTTTCAATTGCCTTAGGCAAGAATTATAAATGTATACTCATAAGCAAATCATAATTAAAAAACAAATCACAACAGAAAGTTTGATAAGATAACAAAATTAGTGAAATTGGTCATAGTTTAGTGGTTTGGTAAAAAGCATTGCAAGCTTACCAAAGATAGTAATTTATAGAAGGTCAATATGGGCAAAAAATTGTCACTCTTGAACAAAACAACAAGTTGAGTCAATTCATTTATTGCTTGATCTAGCAATAGAACTCTAGGTTGTAAAGGAAGCAAAGTTTTTTTGTAAAAGAAGTAGCTAGATGATTATGAATATTTGCAAAGGTGCTAATAAGCTTGCATTTTTTATTGCAAATTGATATGTAATCATGTTGATGTACTTCTATTGTGAGAAAACAAAAAAGAATAAGGTTGATGTAACTATACTAATAATAGAAAAAAAATCCTAGATTTTGTTGATATAACACTACTAAATGGAAAAAGATTGGCAAGTGGTTGGTGGTTGATGAACTTGAAATCACCAAAACATTTGCCAGAGCCTTGGAAAATTTTTAAGTGATAATAAGAGGAAATCATCAGAAGTTTGAGGTAGACATGATCCGTACAAAGAATGATTCTATTGCCAAAAACCTAGAAGGTTATACTCACTACCGGTAATCAACAACACAAAGATGAACATTCATAATAATTATGTGATGGATTAGAACCAACCTCATAAAATTGTTGATTTCTATGGCAAAGAAGTCATCTAAGATAATAAATAAAATAGCTATTCTATCCATCATAGTAGCAAGAGAGTCATGCTTAGGTACATGTAATGATATATATTGATAGTCCATAGTTTAATGCTAGATAAATTGCAAGAGGTAAAATAGGACCAATGAAATCATACAACCTATGATAAAAAGCTTTTGCTTTAACATCAATTTACAAAAATGGAACACTTTTCACTTAGTAATATGCAAAGCATTCAATTTTGATTGTTGAATAAGAAGTGGACTCTGTCATGCATAATATGCATTGGCAAATTTCAATACTTGACATTACAGTTAGTTATAGCTTCATGGTAAGTTTAGAGCTCAATTGGGTTGAAACAAACACAAGGAGTTGATTTTATGTGTCTATTTGAAAAACACGCCATAAATTTTGCATATTGGACAAAACATGTTATTTGTGAGAGTGTTGATGCTAATTAAGTATTTTTTAAGTTAAAAATTAAGCATTTCTTTGCATTGTGTCAATTTTGTACTTTAAGTAGATGAAGATTTAAGTGTTGGTGTGCTTTTCTAAATCCTTGAGTGTTATTCAATTAGAACTATTCCTTTGGTTGATGTCCGAGAAGGATCAAGAAAGTCACTTGGTGAAAAGGTAAAAATAAGTTAGGCATTGTTAGTCTCTAGCTACAAAAGTTGTGATTGTAGGAAGGATACTTGAAAATTAATTGACTATTGTAAGATCCTTAACCCCTAAACGTCCAAGAGGATAAAAATTGTCATTTCAATGCCAAAAAACACCAAGAAGGTGGAAAAAACAGTTTTTTACAAGTTTTTTTTTCAAAATGGTCACCTAGATGCTCTCCATCATTAAATGCAAAAAATAGCTGCATTGGAAGCCCCCACATTTTTTAAGTCCAATTTATGAAGAGATGTCTAAGGTCCCTTGCTGCCCTTCTTTTTATTTTCATACAGGCAGCATGAACTATTCACTTTTGCAACATTTGCATAGAATA
>OY987242.1:1803788-1946288 GCA_963920765.1 Ulota crispa | reverse complement strand
AGTAGCAGTAGTAGTTCGTAGTAGTAGTAGTTCGTAGTAGTAGTAGTTCGTAGTTCTAGTTGTTTGTAGTAGTAATAGTTCATAGTAGTAGTCATTCATAGATTCTAGTAGTTTGTAGTTCTAGTTGTTCGTAGTTCTAGTCGTTTGTAGTCGTAGTCGTTTGTAGTTGTAGTCATTCATACTCGTAGTCATTCGTACTTGTACTTGTTTGTACTTGTAATCGTGCGTAGTCATAATCGTTTGTACTCGTAGTCGTTTGTAGTTGTAATCGTGCGTAGTCGTAGTCGTTCGTACTCGTAATCATTTGTAGTCGTAGTTGTGCGGAGTCGTAGTTGTTCGTACTCGCAATCGTTTGTACTTGTAGTCGTTTGTACTTGTAGTCGTGCGTACTTGTAGTCGTTTGTAGCCGTAGTACTTGTAATTGTTCGTACTCATAATCGTTCGTACTTGGAGTCGTTTGTATTTGTAGTCGTTTGTACTCATAGTTGTTCATATTCGTAGTTGTTTGTAGTTGTAGTCAAGCGTAATCGTAGTCGTTTGTACTTGTAGTCATTCGTAGTTGTAGTCGTGCGTAGTCATAGTCGTTTGTACTCGTAGTTGTTCGTATTCATAGTGGCTCGTACTCGTAGTCGTTCGTACTTGTAGTCGTTTGTACTCGTAGTTGTTCGTAATTGTAGTCATGCATAGTCGTAGTCGTGCATAGTTGTAGTTGTTTGTACTTGTAGTTGTGCGTAGTCATTGTCGTTCGTACTCGTTGTCGTTCGTACTCGTAGTCGTTCCTACTCGTAATTGTTTGTACTCATAGTTGTTAGTACTCATAATTGTTTGTAGTTGTAGTCGTGCGTAGTCGTAGTCGTTCCTACTCATAGTCAATCGTACTTGTAGTCGTGCGTACTCGTAGTTGTTTGTACTCTTAGTCGTTCGTACTTGAAGTCATTTGTAGTCGTAGTCGTTTGTACTTGTAGTCGTGCGTAGTCGTAGTCGTTTGTAGTCATAGTCGTTCATAGTCATGGTCGTTCGTACTCGTAGTCGTTCATACTCGTACTCGTGCGTATTTGTAGTCGTGCGTACTCGTAATCGTTTGTACTTGTAGTCGTGCGCAGTTGTAGTTGTTCGTATTCATAGTCGTTCGTACTCGTAGTCGTGCATAGTTGTAGTCGTTCGTACTTGTAGTCGGGCGTAGTCGTAGTCGTTTGTAGCTGTAGTCGTTCGTTCTTGTAGTCGTGCATACTCGTAGTCGTGCATACTTGTAGTCGTTCGTACTTGTAGTCGTTTGTACTTGTAGTCGTGCTTACTCGTAGTCATTCGTACTTGTAGTCATTTGTACTTGTAGTCGTGCGTAGTCGTAGTTGTTCGTACTCGTAGTCGGGCGTAGTCGTAGTCGTGCGTACTTGTAGTCGTTCGTACTCGTAGCTGTTTGTACTCGTAGTCATGCTTACTCGTAGTCATTTGTTCTTGTAGTCGTGCGTACTCGTAGTCGTTTGTACTCGTAGTCGTGCGCAGTTGTAGTCATTTGTAGTCGTAGTTGTTTGTACTCGTAGTCGTGCGTAGTCGTAGTCGTTCGTACTCATACTCGTGCGTACTCGTAGCCGTGCGTATTTGTAGTCGTTCATACTCGTAGTCGTTCGTACTCGTAGTTGTGCGTACTCATAGTCGTTCGTACTTATAGTCATTTGTAGTCGTAGTCGTTCATACTTGTAGTCATTCGTACTTGTAGTCGTTTGTAGTCGTAGTCGTTTGTACTCGTAGTCGTTTGTACTCGTAGTCGTTCATAATCGTAGTCGTTCGTATTCGTAGTCGTTTGTACTTGTAGTCGTTTGTACTCATAGTAGTAGTAGGGAATTACTACAGCCACACTGTAAATTGTTATCAAAACACCCATGTGAGCATTAGATTTGATCATTTGTTGCTATTTTTTATTTTTCAATCGGTTCATCATTCACTCAATAATTGCACTACCACCTCTTTGAAAGAAATCATGACAAATACAAATTTTTGTGGAAATATTATTGCACCAGTACTATTTTTTGATGTATTATTGTTTTAAGTAACTCAAAAGTCCTATATTTTTAGTTTTAATTGCAAGTACACTTATTATTTTTTGACTATAGACTTAGAATGATGAAGATGAAACAATTTTTTTAATCCAAATTAGAAAATCAGCATTAAAAATCACATTTTATGCTTACAGGGATGTTGTGTTAGCAATTTAGGGTGTTGCAATAATAATTCCCTAATAATAATATTAAATTTAGGAAAGTTTATCATTTAGTTGAAGGAGATTAAGTGGTTGATAAATATAGAAGGCAAATAAAAAACTTTATTAAAAATTTGAAAGCTAGCATAAGCATAAACACTGCCATACTCTAGACATACCATGTATTTTCTTTCCAATGTGTAGGAACAAAATAAATATGATGGCATCAAAAATAACAAGTGGGATACATGATGTAAAATATGTTAACAAGATCCCAAGGTGAAAATCAATATTGGATTGGATTTAGATGAGAGTTCATGCATAGCAAGTGGAGTGATTGAACTTGAAACTCAATAACACCATATTAGGTAAATTGGGAAAACTAGTACATTTTGGGACATTCACTAATTTTGTCATTATGTAAAATTTAGCATATTACAAAATAACAAGTGTGCTCTTTATTGTACAATAGTGAAGTCTTAGTGATTGCGTCTAAATTTTCAAATAATTACAACTTTGAGCTATAGCTATGCCTACATTTATTGTATGTAAGATTAACCCATGAAGCATTGAACACCCTTTTTTGGCAACATAGCAATTTTGGGCAGCTCATTACTAATGGGGTTTTCATTTTTTTTCTACCCCTAAGCGCTCAATTGACCATTTTCTGGTTGCTGCCCAATTTCTGCAGGTTGCCCAAGATTCAAAAAAACTTTTTGAACTTTTTTTTTTTTTTTGTAATAGAAAATCAAGTCTACTTTCCAACCCAACTTGAATCATGTCAATCCAAATTAAACCCCATCAAGGAGAATTTTTCAAAGACAAACACTTCAATATTTGCTAGTGTTGTAAAATTTACTATTTTGGGAAACTAATGATGTTCTCTCCTTTGAAAATATTGCATTTTTGAAGATTACAATAGAATGTATGTTTCTAACCAATAATACCAAATTTAAAATCTATGCATAAAGTTTGTAATTTTGGTGAATATTAAATGGTAAATGCTCCTAAATTCATTAAATAAAAATCCTAAACTTTTTTTGAATATCATACAATATGGATATTTACTAAACATCATGATTCTTATTTTCTTTTCTGAAGCAAACTTCATTAAAGTTATATAAGTATTATTTTATTATACATCTATGTTTTGCCCTTACCCCCTTGAGCGTTTAGGGGTTAAAGATTTCACACATGATGTGTTCGAGGAGTAGCTTTAAGGCCCAACAATTTTCATAACTTTGGACGTCTTGTTCAAAAGTTATTGCATGATATGTAGTTTTCTTTGCTCTGCGTGCAACCAAAAAACCTCTTTATAAATTATATTCTTTGATTTTCTTTTTTGAAATTGGTTCTTTAGATTTATATTTATTTGGGAAGCTTTGAATCATTCCATTTTGATCAATGAGATGAAAGTTATGAGGAGATTTTGTTTGCGGGCAATTATGGATTCTCTACACTAAAATAAACTTTGAAGCCCATTAATTTACTCAATTTTCAATACTTTTATTGAAAAACAAAACCAAAAGATGTAGATTGTTTATCATAAAATTACGACCATTGGGATTGGAATTTTTCATTTCCATGATTAAGTTTTCAACAATTTAGTGGTTTAGATCATTCTCTACTTTTTTTTACTTACTATTGTTTTTCCATATGTTTTACAATTTCAAATGATTTGAAGTTTTTCAAGTGAGTATCCAACTTGCTTTGAAGAACAAATCCAAAAAGTACAACCATTTTGGAGTTTTTTTTATGCCAATATGATCTTGTGAAGTGCAGCTGCCCGGATTTTTGTAGAGACAAGAAATGGCTTTTTGTCAATTCAAACTCAAATGTCTAACAATCTACATGGTGAAAACTCCTAAATTTTTTTCACATCTTTTGATACTAGTGTAGTACAAGATCTTACGGCTACATTTGTCAAAAAAATATCTAAAATTTGGTACACTTGTACTAGGAATGGCAATTTTGAAGTGGTTTTGGTGAAATTTGAGCCCAGTGCTTTAAGGGTTGAGGTGGAGTACAAAATGATCCCTCCGTTTTTCCCCATTTACCTAATGTTCAATACACATTCAAAACGTTTCAATATCGACCTTCCTTTGGAAAAAAAACCCTTTCAATTTTGTAAAGGTTGTATATTTGACAGACATCCAAATACATTGTCATTTTGCAAAACCAAAGATTTGTGGAATATATTTTTCTTTTAAGTTGACTTATGCAAATCAATGTCTATTTCATCAATACAAAACATTTTGTGTTCACGTACTTAATTCAACAATCATTTACACTTGATTCTGTGTATTTTTTTTACAAATAAATCCTATTCTCCTCTATTTCAACAGTATAAAATATATTCACCAAAAATCAAATCAACAAAGAGATTTTTATTTATTAAACGGTATCATCAAATTCACAGTGAGCCACTTCAATAAACTTTTGCACTAAGGAATCACAAGACAATCCACTTATCACTCATCTATCTAAACCTACTTTAAATGGTGGTGGACTCTTGTGCTTCAATGAGTTTGGAAGGGTAATAGAATTATGTTGTCAGGCAATTTGAGTTACATAATAAAAAATCTTACAAGTATTTTATCTCCAATTTTTTTCAGTGATGTATTATTTAAAGCACATCTTCATTTAAATCCCAAAAGAGTATGTACTTTTGAATTTTCACAAAGAAAATAAGTTGAATGCCGATGTAATACAAAATAAGGTTAGAGAGTACATGGGTTCCTTTTGGAGACCCTTTCTGTTTGTACCAACCCTCAACCCCGGAGCGTCAGAGTGCCTCATATATTGCCTCCCACTATTTCAAAGCTTTGTTTTGAGGGACTAGATCTAACTTTTTGATCTTGCTATAAACTACAATGAAGGCATTCAAGTTGTTCATGTCAATGGAGTAATGGTAAGAAAACCAAATGTTGTACAAGTGTTGCAAGAGATTTGATTGGGTGAAACAACATAAGGGGCGTGGTGGCAAGCATACATGGCATGGTGGCAAGCAATGTTTTACAAATTGCAACCGATCAATATCCCTTGCAAGCTTCCTTGTGTAAACTTTGTGGTAGTGGGAAATTTGTTGGCAAGGGTTCAAGCATGTTCTAGACCCTTATTATGGCAACCATCACCAATTGTGCCAGTCATTGTTTTCCATGCAATAGCAATTTGAAGCCCTAAAACTTGACATAAAAAGAAGTGCTATCTTCAATAATTTACAAGTGTGTGCATTCACATCTAATCTTGCTACTCACAAAATTTGAGATGAATCTGGGGCTTATAGAATTTGTGAAAATCATCTAATAGCAACTACCTACCAAAAAATGAGGTTTTGTCATCATATGTTGTTTGATCAAATGTTATAATCTCCCATCTCTCACAATGAATTGTTCCCAAAATTTGCAAGCCATTTTCTAAGTAGGTATTCCACTATTTTCAATGGTCACTTTTTGTGGATCATTTAATTGATTGAGATACGATGCATCAAAGTTGTCAGTCTCCAAAAACCTTGATTTTGGTGAAAATAGCCTAAGTGCTCAAGGGTTAAACAACCATAGGGCATAGTATATACAATGTCAAATAGTGGGCATTTGCTACCAACAAAAAGTTGTAATTTGGGATCTCAAATAGCTCACTAGGATTGCATGAATCTATTCTCCAACTTCTTTGTTGATCTCAATTGTAAAAGTGTGAACCCATTCCAAATACAAAGAAAAAACCTCATATTGTATTGGTCAAAGCAACACTCTCAATTGTTTAAGGGTTAAGAACTGTCACTTGTATATCTTGTGACAACTTGGAGATCCATTTTTGAGGTATCTAAGTGGTTTTAGTCTATCTATCTATCTATCTATCTATCTATCTATCTATCTATCTATCTATCTATCTATCTATCTATCTATCTATCTATCTATCTATCTATCTATCTATCTATCTATCTATCTATCTATCTATCTATCTATCTATCTATCTATCTATCTATCTATCTATCTATCTATCTATCTATCTATCTATCTATCTATCTATCTATCTATCTATCTATCTATCTATCTATCTATCTATCTATCTATCTATCTATCTATCTATCTATCTATCTATCTATCTATCTATCTATCTATCTATCTATCTATCTATCTATCTATCTATCTATCTATCTATCTATCTATCTATCTATCTATCTATCTATCTATCTATCTATCTATCTATCTATCTATCTATCTATCTATCTATCTATCTATCTATCTATCTATCTATCTATCTATCTATCTATCTATCTATCTATCTATCTATCTATCTATCTATCTATCTATCTATCTATCTATCTATCTATCTATCTATCTATCTATCTATCTATCTATCTATCTATCTATCTATCTATCTATCTATCTATCTATCTATCTATCTATCTATCTATCTATCTATCTATCTATCTATCTATCTATCTATCTATCTATCTATCTATCTATCTATCTATCTATCTATCTATCTATCTATCTATCTATCTATCTATCTATCTATCTATCTATCTATCTATTTGCACATAATAGAATTAGGTTTTTTAATATTAAACCTTTGCCTGTCTGTCAAGCAAGCGCTCAATTGCTCAAGTCCTAAATTGAGAGTCCAAGTCCTAAATTGAGAGCTCAATTGCTCAAGTCTTGAAATTGAGAGCTCAAGTCAATCCTATTGTGTCTATAGGACACAGGACATACTAGTTTAAATCATGAGTGGATCACATCAAAAGGCACAATAGGGAGGTTCAAACATGAGATATGGTCTACGAGCTTCTCACCTCACATGAATTCAGGTCACTAGTGAATTATTTTTGTTCACTCACTTGTCCGAAGTTTGAGACAACCATGAGTTTGCGTGAGTTTGCATTTAGGATTCAGCTTTTGCAACAACGACGCTGCACAAGCAGGACCAACACAAGCGTAAGTAGCGTGAATATGAGGAGCACGGCAGGAATGAGAGTAGGATGGGTGGGTGACAACCTCCGTTTGCATTCATGCTTGTTTCCAAACTGCTACTCACCGGAGCCACAAAGGTGGATTTTTGGAGTTCACTCCTAAAGTGCATCATGTTAGGAGTGAATTTCAAAGGTGAGTCACCTCCTTGTTCACTAATGAATCCATCGAGG
This sequence comes from Ulota crispa, assembly GCA_963920765.1. Taxonomy (NCBI): domain Eukaryota; kingdom Viridiplantae; phylum Streptophyta; class Bryopsida; order Orthotrichales; family Orthotrichaceae; genus Ulota; species Ulota crispa. The sequence goes on along the minus strand of OY987242.1, from coordinate 1,938,948 downwards.
TGAACGACAACATAAATCACCTAAAAAGTTGATGTTTGAAACCCCTAATCTAGAGTTTTTGTGGGAAGTTCAAACTAGTAGGTGCTCTACATTCACGATATGCAAAGGAATCAACAATTGGTCTATAATGTTGTATCAAGTGGTTTGAGTACAACCTCTCCCATTTTCTATTTTATTCAAAGATCACTTTATCCATAGACAATAATAATTACCATATCAATCGTGTTTAATCCTTTAATGCCCAAATCTGCTTTTATTTGATTTTGCATATTCTTGCTTATATATTACATTGGTATGATCTTTAGTTAAATTTCACTAAACTGACGTAATGAGAGGATTGGTTATCAAAGGCTCAAACTACATTTGGATGAATGAAGTTATTTGATGAAACATCACTCTTAACCCTTAAAGGTCCATTGTCCCTTTGGGGACCGTTTGGAGTTTGGTCATGTACCTATGAATAAATTACTTTATGTAATTTTCTGAAACTTTTATGGGAAACGGGAAATTCAAATATCTACGTAAGCATCAAATTTCTTCTTCATTTCGACATTTGATGAAGAAGTTATGCATGTTTTTCTAAAATTTTGGGGAGGGCTGCCTATCTGGGGAGCCCAAAAACTTCTTTAAAAATTATATATGTTTAAAATAAAATTTTGAAACTGGTTCTTCAGATTTTTCCATACATGAGAAGCTTTGAATCACTCAATTTCAATCAATGACATGAAAGTTATAAGAAGCTTTTGTTTGCGGGCAATTATGGATTCTTTACTCTAAAATAAACTTTGAAGTCCTTTATTTTACTCAATTTTCAATATTTTGGAAAAAAAACTAAACCAAAGGAAGGAGATTGTTTAATACAACATTATCACTCATGGGATTTGCATTTTTCATTTCAATAATTAGATTCTTAACAATTGAGTGTTTTGACCCATTCTCTACTTCTTTTTACTTATTGATATTTCCCATGTGCTGTGTAGTTCCAATTGATTTGAAAATTCTCCCACACATACCTAACTTGGTCTTCTACATGGGATAAAAAAAACCTCAACTTTACGTAGAGCAAATTTTTATATAGGAGTGGTCAACCGTTTCTGAAATTTTTGGGCAGTATGAAATAAAACTTTTTCCTTCGCTTTGCATGTAAATGTCTCACTCCTTTTCATTTGGAATAAGCTCAATTTTTTTTCCCAAGTACCTCATGCTGTCTAGAGCAAGATATTATGGTTGGATTTCAAAAAAAAACAAAAATAACAATACCTTTCATCTCCCCAAAAGTGGCAGTTTTCATTGTTTTTCACAAAAAAATGGCATGGGCCTTTAAGGATTAAGGTAGGAGCACCCATAAGCGTCAAACTAAGGGTTTTGAACATGATGAGTATCAATAAACAACTAGCAAGTATTGGGATCCTATTAGAAACAAAAAAATAATGAGTTTGCACTTTTGAATGTATTATTTGGATATTGTGAGAACAAGTTGTGAATTTTTAAAGAGCAAATTGCCATTGTACCCGTAACCACTATCAAGATTTCATGTTCACATGTTGTACATCCTTGTCATCACATTTATTCATTTCCACAAATTTTCCAAGATTTCAGAGCTGACGGTTATGGGGACAGCGTTGCTTATGGGTGCTCCTACCTTAACCCCGAAATGCCCAAGGGTATTTTTCTTGTTTTTGGAAGGCAATTTGAAGTTTTTGAATTATCCTTGTATAATCATAAACAAAATTGTAACCGTAGGATCTTAAACTCAAATGTTTTTAGACTGTATCGCCCAAAAAACTTCCAAAAAGGTCATGTAGATTTTAAGATAAGATAGGAACACCCATAAGCATTAGTGTCCCCATAACTGTCACCTCTAAAATCTTGGAAAATCTGTGGAAGTGAATAGATGTAATGACAAGGATGTACTACATGTGAACATGAAACCTTAGTGTTGGTTATGGGTCAGCAATGGCAATTTGCTCTTTAAAAACTTACAACTTATTTTCACAGTATCCAAATAATACATTCAAAAGTGTAAACTCACTTTTTTTCTGTTGCTAACATGATCCTATAATTTGCTAGATGTTTGTTAATAGTCATCATGTTCAAAATCCTTAATCCCTAAGCGCCCAAGGTTTCATAATATCACGGGAATGCAGACCAAAATGGTCCGCTTGGGCGCTCAGGGGTCAAACTCAAACTTATAGGTATTCCTACCTTATTTTTGATTGAATGTGCAAGAGCATGGAATTTTGGGTTTTTTTTAGCTGCACAAAAATTCTAATGCAAAAATGGCAACTTTTGTGTACAAAAATGGAAAACAACCACTTATGATGATTTAGTATTTGTTGTTGTTACTTCAAAGCTAATGATCTCCTTCCAAAGCCATGACTGCAATTTCACAAATTAGCCTACAATGCTTGTCACAGAGCTACCACTAAATTCAGTTTTTTTAAAGTCCAATCATTGACCAAAAGTCATTATGAATGAAAGAGAATTAAACGGTGGATTAATTTTAATTTTATGACAAAGATGTTCCAATAGAAATTAGCCCAAAAACACGTTTGAATTTTACTAGGTGATGAATTTCTAATGTAAGGGCCCTCATTGCCTAGAAGAGTGCCCAAGGAAAATCTTCATTTTATTCTCAACTTGCTACCCATTTTTCCAATGTGGCAGTTTGTCATAAGCTTTTTAGTAACACTATTCATCACACATAATTAGCTCTTGCTTGATATTATGAGCTTTTTAGGGCACCTTTTTGCAATCCAAAATAATCCTCCCAATTGCATTGAAAGCTTATATAAATCCTAAATTGACGGCAACCACTGGTCAAAAAGATACTTTGCAAAAGCATGTTATGCAATGAAATGTCCATTGGTTGGAGCATTGTTAAATAATTTGCCATTCCCACTAACGGCTCGAGCTGCTTGCTGGGATTGGCAGATTATATTCAACAACGCTCTCAACGACCATTCCATATTACTTTTTGGTGTGCAAGAGGTATACTTGCAGTGTAGCTTCCTCCAAAAACAATTGGAATAAGGAATGAAGGACATTAAAATTGAACATTGAAGCTAACTTTAGCTCGCAACTTCTCCTAAAAAAGACCTTAAAACAGTCAAATAAAACACTTTAAAACAATACAATCTTTGCCTTTGGCATGATTTCAAAGTTTCTCCCCTAAATGCTCAAGGGGGTAAGGGCAAAACATAGATGCATTATAAAATGAAATTTTTGTAACTTTGATGAATGTTGCTTCTAAAGAGAAAACAACAATCATATTGTTTAGTAATTATCCATGCAGTCAAACATTCAAAAAAAGCTTTGAGTTCTTATTTAATGAATTTAGAAGCATTTACCATTTAATATTCATCAAAATTACAAATTTTATCCAAAGAAATACAAAATTTGGTATGATTGGTTAAAAACCAACATTCTATTCTAAAAGTCAAAAAAGTATTCTTTTTGAAGAATATAACATCATTAGTTTCCTGAAATAGTAGATTTTATAACACTAGCAAATATTGAAGGGACCGACTAGGTGGACACCCCCCAATTGCTACACGGACACCCCCCATAGCCAAATCTATTAAATTTGAAATTATTTTTATGTTGAAAAATGAAATAAATTCAAAACAATACTTTAGCATACATTTGTGTTTACAAGTGTTGTAACATACAACAAATTTGTCTCATTTGTGACATGGCTAGGAGTCAAATCAGTTGCTCCCTTTATTTACTAGTTTGACTCCAAATTGTGTCACAAATGAGGCAAATTTGTTGTATGTTTGCAGCGCTTGTAAAAGCAAATGTAGGCTAAAGTATTGCTTTGAATTTATTTCATATTTCAACATAATAATAATCTCAAATTTAATAGATTTGGCTATGGGGGGTGTCCGCGTAGCAATTGGGGGGTGTCCACCTAGTCGGTCCCATATTGAAGTGTTTGTCTTTGGAAAATTCTCCTTAGTGGAATTTAACTTGGATTGACATGGTTCAAAGTAAGTTGGAAAGTAGACTTACTTTCCTATATGAAAGTATTTTTTATTTTTTTTAAAGAGGTTTTTTTGCATCTTGGGCAGCATGGAAAAAAGGGCAAAGACCAGAAAATAGTCAATTGGGCATTTGGGTATTAACCCTTGAGTGCCTAGGCAACAGTATACTGTCGCTCAAAAAGTTGGGTCAACTCAATTTTGACCGTTATAATCTCATTGCACGTTTGGTGAAACAACTTCCAATCAAGCCCAACATGATGGAGACTCTTTCTACTAACAATTCATATGGCCAGATATTGTGGATTGTATTTTTCAATCCATAGGGGCACTTTGATTGCACACAAGTCAGGCTTCTTTCGTTTCAACTCCAGGATCTCAGGGGTGAACCCTTTAGGGACCACACCAGTTTTCACATAATCCACTAAAAACAGGGGTTGCAAGTTTAGATGTGTAATTGAATCAAATATAGATCCAATTTGAACAATCCAACCGTACAAATGTAAAGGAAACCTTGTTTGTTGTTACATATCACAATTTCAGTTAGATTTGCCATTGGAGGTGAAATATAATAATGGTTAAGTGAATCGTATGAGGAGAATCTCTAGTTTTTCATGCTTGTGTGGTTTTGAATGTTAATTCTTCATGCAAGCTTTGATTGAGAAGAGCCTTACATTTCTAGAAAGCAAGGTTTCCCACCTTTCCAAAAAGACTATTTTCACATAGAATAGACAAAAATAGCAATCACAAGGTGTAGCTAAGTGGACAAATAGGGTCAAAAATCCCACTTTCTTTGCTACCCTAAAATGGTTCTACAAAAAAATTAATAAATGTTATGGAAAATCCGAATGGTGAAAATAATTAAGAATTGGCCTTAAATGTAGGATGACAAATTTTAAACTTGAAATGACAACACCATTTCAATAGAACTTCATATACTACAATTATACTACTGCAGTATACAAAAACAATACTAGCATATTTCTTAGGCAATTTGAAATTTTTTAGGATTGCGCAATTGAAATTTGACATTCTTCTTGCATAATTGATGTATTGTGTTGTTGCTTTTGATCCATCTTGGACAAAAAATAGATACGTATTTTGAAGCCATGCTGCATAAACACCCTTATTTGTCAACTCACAGACCTGATTTCCTTGTTATTTTTTTAGATGGATGCAAAATTCTTGTGATCACAAGTGTTCTTCAAAACCAAATTCCAAATTATTGAGCGATTCCAATCTATAGGCCAAAAACCACTCCCAGCGACCAAAATATGGTTGTGTGGTCCTTATCCCCTGAGTGCCTAGATTTAGGAGAAAATGGGGGGTTTAATGGCCACCACAGCTCGGAAAATTACATTTAGAAAAAGTGACCATAGGATTTGAAAAAGGACTACATTCTCTACTAATGGGGACCAACCATGGCTATTTTCACCGTACAACTTTTTTTTAAATGAAATGAAGTTGTGGGCCCCATCAACAACATACTGTCAATGAGGTACTTAAGGGTTAAAGGGTTAACAACAAACTTTGGTGCCTTGGGCATTTAGGGGTTTTGACATTACTTTCACCATCGACAACATAGACTTCAAAGGGCTTAGGGTTAGGGCGCCCTCCTGTGCTTTCCCGACTGACGTGGCTTCTCAGAAACCACATCATCTCCCAAAAGCTGCAGCAACGTTCTCAGTCGATCTGGCAGCTCCAGCTGGTCCAAAGGAAGCACACACAATTTGACGAAAGGAAAATAAAAGAAGAAAAAAAGAAAAAAGGAATAACAGAAAGGAAAAAAAGGCCAGAAAGAAAAAAACCCCCCGTCTTAAATAATTAGAATTAAAAATAAATTAAAAAATCCAATACAGAAGAGTCGTGGATACCTTCCATGAATAAGAAACCTGTTACATAACTTACCCAACCCAACTTTGTGGGGTACCCTTTCCACCGCGTCTTTGCCACGCTGCCCTATCCCTAAATTTATCCTTTCACGCATATGGGTGCCCTAACATTTTTTATTAGATTACTGCACAAATCAAGGCTATTTTGGCTATGTCTGGAAATAGACTCGAAGATTGCGTTCCCATCTCTTGGGCTCCACGCAAGCCTGGATAGCGTGGGTTCGATCACCGTCGGATCTGACCCGTAAGAATGACTGGAGGGCGACGATGTGCGGGGATCTCGCTGAGCTACAGTTCTGGAGGTGACAATGTATCTGAAGGTGGCAGACTGTTCGATCTGACGGCAGAAGGAGGCTTGTGGTGAAAGCAGTAGTTGCCGAGTGGGACCTCGAGGTATGGACCATGTGGTTGGCCAAGTGACTGCCAAGTGGGGTCGGGTGGATCAGATTGATAATTGTTGGATTAGAATCCATGTTGGATATTCCATATTGATTCGGAATGATACCTTCCTTGCCTGTCGACGTGTTATACTTTATAAATTATTCCTACTGCCAGAGAACTTATCCTGGGCGGATTTTCGCCACAATCTTACCTCGTTTTCACACGGCGGGGGTGAACTGAGTCAACTGACCCCTCATTGACCCCCTGCCTGGATGAATGGAGCGGGAGCTCTGTTATCATGCCCAAGTTTGTGAAACCAGTCGTGAGAAAACCAAGAATGAGTCACCAAAGTCGGATGAAAACAAACATGAATGTTACTGAAGAATACTCCGTTAGTAAAAAAAAAGGGGGTCCAATGAGATAAAAGAATTAGAGATCCATCTTGAACATTGGATTTGGTAAAAACTCACATGGCCATGTGCACTTACTTTAAAATCAAATAACGGCTCTTAACCCCTAAGCGTCCAAGAGGACGAACATCCTTTCAATGATTTTCAATTTTTTTTTGAAAGTGGTCAAAGAGATGTGCTACATCATTGAATGTCAAAAATGGCTGCTTTCAATGTCTCCATATTTTTTTAAACACCAATTTGTAAAGAGATGTACAAGGTCCCTGCTACCCTTTTTGTGGGGACAAGATACACTATTGACTTTTCCTTCTTTTGAGGAGAATATTGTCTCTCTTGGACGCATGCCACAGGCTGTTCAGTGTTCATGAATAGTGCATTCTCCTCAGTCTGAGGTCACAGGTTTAGGGTTAGTCCTTTAAGGGTTAATGCATTGCAAAAATGTGCATAATTGCTTTGTTTTTTTAAAGTTCATACATTTTGTGTAGGGTAAGCACCTTATGCAAGGAGATTCTAACAATTAAGCCACTTGGAACTAGGGCAAAGCCCAAGTTCCAATGACTTAATTGTCAGAATCTCCGCACTCAAGGTGCTTACCCGACGTAAACGTCATTTGAAAAAAATCATGCTCCACAATATTAAGAGTTGCGTAACAAAAAGTAACACCACTCCGTGATTGCAGTAGTTGTGTTACGGAAAGCAACACCACTCCATGATTTCAGTTGTTATGTTCACAAGCATAAGAGCAACTCAAAACAATGTAGATTTTTTCCAAGCGACATTTATGTATTGTGAGTGAGCTCAGCTACGAAAACTGGTGTTATTTGCAATTTAAATATAATTTTTGGCTACTTGGCTTCATGTATTGAATTAAATCACATGTCATATTGGATGGGTTTCATTTGGAAACCCGTTTTGGAGAATTACATGAAACTAAATGTTAATTAATGAAAACACATGTAGGGTTTGGCACATATCGCACTCCCTTCCGATGGGATCTAATTTTTATCACTACAAAAGTATGTGTGAAAATGTGTCACGTCATGCATCTCCAGTTCTTTGGCATCTGCTTATACTTTCATGAAATTATATGTTATCAAAACAAACATATATTCTACCACCATTCTTTCAAGATCTACTTTCATTTCATAATTAAAATGTAAAAACGGTATAGGTTTGCACATTCAGCACTTCAGAATTTCCTCTCCACTTGACTTCAATTCCCATCGTCATGTAAACATGTACGATTATGTTTAACATTTGCCATTGAGTCCTTTCACCTCTAATATACTTTTATAAAAAGAAGAAGTAAAGTGGTATGCACATGGGGCACTTCCCTCCTTTTTTCTTCTTTTTAACTACAACATTTAATTTGCAACGCCTCCTTCATTTGGTATTTACTGTCATTTTTGAGAAAATAAACGTGGAAGGTCAGGCACTTGCAACACTCCCTTCCCTCTCCTCCTCTTTATCTAAGTATATTTTTGTTGTTGTGAAAATAATCGTGGAAAGTCTAATATTTGCCATTTGCCACGTGATCTCAACTTCTATTTTCAAGAAAGTAAATGTGGTGAAGGTCTAGGGGTTGCCACATTGTTCCCTCATCTTTCTCCCTCAAGCCTCACAAAAAAAAAAATTTAGAAAGAAAACTTAGAAGCCAAAGGAAAATAATACAGTATATGTCGTGTGCCTTTACATTTATTTTTACTACACTGAAAGTAGTGGTTTATATGGGCATGGGATATGGCCAATATGAAACTAGAAGCCAAATTAGATGTGTGAAACACTTTATACCATTTCATCTATTTTTTGGAAACAAAACCAATAGCAAATATCGTGGGAGAAGCACATGTTTGAATTTTATATGAAATCTTGTACAAGTGAATTTGTAAAAGTAGAAGGCAAATAATGGATTTTGGCATTTTTTTAACATAAAAATGTACAAAAACTATCATAGAAAAACAAATTTGAAAAACACGTTAATGGGCAACAAACTGTTTCTAGAAAAATAATAGGGGGTAAAGCAAATGTGGCTACCAAAATGACAATTATTGCTTTTGTTAGCATATGCAATATTGACTTGGAAGTGTCATAATAAATTGTCAAATTAAGTCTTTCTTGTTTTTGCTAATTTAAAATCCGGTTGAATGTGTTTGATTTTGGTTTTATAAGCAAAAGTTTATCACTTGCTATAATTTTGTGAGGGAAATTGTATATACGTTTTCATTTTGTTTAATTGTTTGTATTATAAAAGATTTATATATATCATAAGTACAAATATGTGTTTTATTTTAAAACTAAATCAAATGTTTTTGTGTGTGCATGATTCAAATGCCACTTGTAATTTTATAAAAATAATGCTATAGTAACTATAGTATCGTCTATTTCCTAATTATAAACCATGCTTACAAAATTACTCACCAAAATTTGAAGATTTTGATCATTTTCAAAAAAACTTAATGAGCGCATGATTTAAATGGCATGTACACTTTTGTCAAAAAAATGGTTCATTATAGAAGTAAAGTTTTGTTAATTCTAGCATCAATTTGGAAAATACTAAGCACGTGCACTTTTAATACTTCATGGGAACTTTTGCCAAACTTCATAACTTCATGTTCTTGGATTCTTTTAAAAAATGAAAAGAAATAGATGAACGCATATGCTTGAAAGTTCTCACTATCAAAAAAAGATAGGACTCTATTTTTAGTATCATAACATTCATGAAGCACTTGAAAGACCATCAACTTTTAAATAAACCATATGTTGAATTAAGTAAACCTATTAGAGAATAGTGGAGAAAACAACATAAGAATTAAATAGTAAAACATATATAAAAAGAGAATATGATTTGTTATTATTATGGAAAAACAAGGTCACATCATTTGCAATAAACACCTATTTATAAATTGAATCTATCTAATACCTTACTAGAAAAGCTATAATAACACTGGTGTATTTTAAAATCTAGTTTGCTCAAGGTCGCACATCATCGACTGCAAAGAAGAAAGAGGTTTGCTATTACACACCAATACGTGAACAGTAGTTACATACATATACATACATATATAAGAATGAGAAGTTTGACAATTAATTGAAAAAGTTTCAAAATTACCTTTCTAAGTTGCAACACACCAAATAGTCTCAACTTTTGCCGAGTTTCAAAATCACATTTTCAAGTTGCATTAAAGTAGCAGCACCCATAAGCGTTGTGTCCCCATGGGTGTCAGTGATAGTGGTAGGGACTAATAAATGGAAAAAACATATGGTTGTGGGCTACAAAGTGCTGGTTATGGGTGATGAAGTGATGGTTATGGGTAACAAAGTGGTGGTTTTGGGTGATTAACATGATAATTTTGAGTGTTCTATCTCACTATTTAAGAACCAATAACCATTGTTTTTAGCATCTCTTACACAAGGCTTTACAATTTTATTGATTTTGGACTTTGAAAAATCTTTGCAAACAAATACTTGCAATTGGAATTTTGAAATTGATACCAATATTTTTGGTTTCCTCTTCCTAACTTGACAACATTATTTTCAAAGTTCATGGATTGATTTTCCTTCTAGAAAACCCTTAGATTGACGCTTATGGGTGCTCCTACCTTACACCTAGTAGTTTCAATTTTTGTAGTAAAATCTATTCAATAGTACGTAGTGAGAATTGTATAAGGTTGCAAGGAGGATGCCCCAGTGACAATGGATGGCAACTATTTTTTCAACACTGACACCATTTTTCTTTGTAGCACAAGCGTTAAAACTTGAATACAAAAATTTAGTGTTTTCCCTTTTAACCCCAAAATGCCCAAGGGGGTAAGGGCAAAACATAGATGTATTATAAAATAATACTTATGTAACTTTGATGAAGTTTGCTGCAAAAGAGAAAACAAGAATCATGATGTTGAGTAATTATCCATATAGTCAAACATTAAAAAAAATAGCTTTGGATTTTTATTTAATGAATTTAGAAGCATTTACCATTTAATATTCACCAAAATTACAAATCTCATTCATAGATTTTAAAATTTGATGTGATTGGTTAGAAACATACATTCTATTGTAAATTTAAAAAATGCAATTTTTTGAAAGGAGAGAACACCATTTGTTTCCCAAAATAGAAAGCTTTATAACACTAGTAAATATTAAGGTGTTTGTTTTTGAAAAATTCTCCTTGATGGAATTTAACTTGAATTGACACAATTCAAGTTAAGTTGAAAAATAGACTTGATTTTCTATTTAATAGTTTTTTTTTGTTTTAAATGTTTTTTTGCATTTTGGACAGCCCACAAAAAACGGGAAGCAACCAGAAAATGATCAATTGAGCACTTAGGGGTTAGCAAATATTGCTAATTATGAAGATCACATTTGTAACTCCAGGCGAGTGAGGTGACAGGCAAGGGTAGTGTGACTGACCTAGAAACAGATCTGAAACAGTTTGCAAGATTTATGCAGTGATTCATCTGCCAGAAATAGGGTCATGTCAAAGTACGTTTGCAAATTACTGACCGGGCAAAGAAAGGCAGTTCCTGGTCATATGAGTGCAATTCCTCATTATGGTAAGTGATGACTCACCCTTCGCTTACTACAACCAAAGTTTATGAACCACGGCTATTAACCCCTGAGCGCCCAGAGTTATTTTAGGGTTTAGGAGTAAATGGGGGTTTAATGGCCACCACAACTTGGAAAACTACATTCAAAAAAAGTGATTGCAAGATTTGAAAAAGGACTACCTTTTTTACTGATGGGATCAACCATGACTGTTTTGTTCGTATAGATTGAGAGAAAAAGTGAGATAAATTTTGTGGGCCCATCAACAATATACTGTCAACTGGGCGCTCATGGGTTAACTTAACCCCTAAAGGTCCAAGCATTATTTTTGGCAACATATGGATTTTGGGCAGCTCACTACAAGTGTATGTTTCATCTTTTTTCTTTGAAATTTTCACAAATGATGTGCCAAAGGAATAGTTTTAAAGTCCAACAATTTTCATAACTTTTGACCACAGGGTTCAAAAGTTATTGCATGATTTGTTGTTTTTTTTGAACTCCGGGCAGCCTGGGCAGCTCAAAAACCTTCTTTAAAAATTACATTTTTTTTAGTCTTCTTTTTGGAATTGGTTCTTTAGACATATATGTATGTGGAAAGTTTTGAATCATTGGATTTCAATAAGTTAGGCAAAAGTTACAAGAAGTTTTCTTTTGCATAGAGGTATGGTTTTAAGAGACTCCATACCTACCCACAAACTAAAACTTCTTGTAACTTTTGCCTAACTTATTGAAATCCAATGATTCAAAGCTTCCCACATACATATAGGTCTAAAGAACCAATTCCAAATAGAAAACTCAAAAAAATGTAATTTAAAAAAAAAAAATTTAAGCTGCCTAGGCTGCCCAAAGTTTAAAAAAACAACATATCATGCAATAACTTTTAAACCATGTAGTTAAAAGTCATGAAAATTGTTGGACCTTAAAGCTATTCCTTTGACACATCATGTGTGAAAATTTCAAACAAAAAATGAAACATACACTTGTAGTGAGCTGCCCAAAATCCATTTCCCGAAGGACAAGTGGGCTTTTAGGGGTTGAGTTATATTGACGATGACGGCTTTATGATATTCATCATCAATGGAAACTGGAGAGCATTCTGCAGTACTATGACAAAGATCGCCCCAGCACACTTTTCAAATTATTATCTGCAAAGTTCACGCTTCACATGGTCCACAACTCCACAGCCACCTGCGGAATAGGACCCGTCTTTTTATGCAGATTTCAGAAATGCCACTTTCATCCAGAGCCACAAAAATTCCTGCAACAGCCACCCAAAATGCACACAATGAATCAATCATTTATCGAAGCTCATGCAAATCATGTGTTCTCTCAGTTCCACTTCAAACACCCAAACTGGACCCCCACAAGCTGACATGCAATTTTAGAAAGAGACATGACAGGGAAAGTTTTTTGGTCTATTCATCGGTTGAGCTACATGTACTATAAAATGCATGCATGTAAGGGAGAATTGGATAGGACCATCCATGTGTGCACATTCATCAGTAATTTCTGTTATGAGTTTTCATTAAAAATTTGGCCACCTTCATGTTTCTATGGAGGGATTTGGTAAAGCTGTCCAATTGTTTTGCCAATTGAGTTAAGGTTGTTAGAGTGAAATTGAGATGAGATTCTAGTAATAAATGTTCAAAAGAAAATGTTCAAAAGAAAAAAAAAAGCTAAAGCATGCATGAAAACAAAGAAAACCAACACCTTGTTGCACAAATCATGCTTCCGCATGTAATACAAAAAATGCACCTACTAACGTTAGAGATTAGTTTGAAGTTCAATTTTTCATAATCACTTATTTCAGTCAAGCAGATGGGAAGAAAGTCTCATGCTCTTTGACCATTGAAATTTTAGTGCAACTGTTATTGGGTTCCTCTATTATGTTGCGTTACATTTTCCATTCATTTTGTAAAAAATATAATATAAGTAAAAATAATTTCTTCGTGAAAGTTATTTCTCATAGAATAAAATTTCTGTAGACATGACAAAGTGGGGTGCTGAGACTTGGGATCAACTTCCAATAGCCAAGAAACCACAGACAAGTTATAAACTGTGCACGGAAGTTTGCTAGAAAGTAGTAAAATTGAAAATTAGAAATGGTGATCTAGTAAGTTCTAGTGAGAAGCATGAGAATTTTGAGGATTTCAACCAATCGGTGTGGCCGGTTCGAATGGCCCATGGAAGTTGGCCCCTAGTCATAAGAAAAAATAGAAGTCAATCTGAACTTGGTGACCTTGATGAATTTTCTACTGAAGTTTCCATCAAGAAGAAGTCTTTATTTTATTTGTAATTGTTTTTCGTTTTCGTTTTTGAAAATGGTTTTGAACTTTAAAAGTCTATGAGTGAAAAGGATAACTCCAATATTATTTATAGAGCTGTGCTTTAGATAAAGTATTGGGAAATTACAAATAGGGTATGAAAATGAAAAATATTACAGATATGGGCACAGTTTCAAAATAAGTTGTAAATCTTTGTAATTTGTTTTGGTCTTGACATTGGTTGATTTAAATACATCACATGAAATGTTAATTGACTTTCAAAAAACTTAAATGCCTTTCCAAATCAAGCCTAAACAAAGAAGTTTCAATAAAGGGTTTGACAATTTTTGGAAAAACTTCTAATTTTTTTGAAATTTCACTAGCATTTAATGTAATCATTTTGATGTATTTAACCCTTAAATGTCCCAAGGGTATAGTAGATACGTTGCCTTATATTTGGCATTTGCTACCAACGAGAAATTTTAACTTGGGATCTCAAATAACTCATTAGAACCGCGTTTATCTATATTCCAACTTTTTTGTTGATCTCAAATGTAGTACAGGTGTCGATCCATTACAAATACAAGAAAAATATCCTATATTGAACTGGTTGCAAAGAACCTTTCTGACATTTAAGGGTTAAATCAAAAAACTTCCAAACCAAAAAAATTACAAAAATTTACAAATTACCTTTAAATTATCTCCCTGTTTGTAATTTTTTTGAAATTATGCCCCTGTACATGTAATATTTTTTATTTTCATGCCCGTATTTATAATTTCCCCTAAAATGTTACTGACCCAAAGCACGACTTTGAAACTAGTCATAACTTTCGTGTTTATCTTCAGAAGATAGGATAACAGCACATTAGCTGTAAAACTTACACGTCCGTCGATCAAATTCAGATAAACGATGGGGCCCACATCCGCGTCAGCGACCCCCAAACCCGCGTCTCTATCGCTATATAACATTCGCCTCTGCTCCAAGGCTCTCTTCCTCATCAGCCGCTTCCTTGCTTCTACCTTGCCTTCCTGTGATCACAGTGGTCTGTATTTTCGCGTTCCTTATACCGTGTTTCAGAGCAGTGTAGTATCAAATTTTCCAGTTTTGATTGCAGCTTTTATAGGGGTGGTGGCGTTTGGTTGCTGTCGTTACGCTTACGAAGAGCAAGGAAGGTTGTGACCCTTTGAGATCATACTCGCAATTTGTCGAAAGAACCATTAGCTTCTCTTTTTCATTTTGAAACCATAGTTGTTGTGTCGTAGTTTCTTTTCATTGCCTCTGGTGGTGGGTTTAGTGGTACCGCGGCACCTCCATCAGCGCTCAAATTGAACAAAGAAGGTGAAGGGAAACGCTATTTCGAAACAGCACTTTTGTACCGCCCTCTTTTGTGACACAATCAAAGATGATTACTTGCAAAGCTATCCGTGTGTGCCGAAGCCCGTTCCAGGGGGAGTCGCTAGTGTCGTTGTCGCCTCGAAGTGTAAGCTCGAGCTGTAGTCCGAGAAAGAGGAGCTCTGTCCATGGCATGGTTGCCGTGGCGTATGCAGGGAATGCAGTGCGCGACCCTCACACCACACTGGGCCTGTCACCAGGCGCCACCAAGCATGAGATCAAGAGGGCCTATAGACGCCTGGCGCTCCAGTATCATCCAGATGTCTGTGACGGCAACCACTGCACTACCAATTTTCAACAGATCAACTTTGCTTATGAGGTATGGCCTCCAAGCTCTCCGATTCTTTCTTACCGATTTCTCTTAGCTGGCACCCTACAATGCTCAGCGGAGTTTCTATTATTAGTACCTCATAAAATTCAAGCGTTGTTTTTGGCGAACGAAAGGGATTTGCAACGCTTCAAAAGCAGGCTTTGTGTGGGTACCTTACAATAGAGAAGCTACGAAGGGCATAAGTTTAGTGGTATACGTCCTGAAGTCACTTCTTCTACAATGAGGCACCTACTGGGTTTGCTGTGGAGTACAGTTATGAACGTTACGCTTGTCAATAAATTATCTACTCTTTTTGAGCTCGCAAATTCCAAAGTGTCTAGGAATGAGTTATTTTTGTATTAGGGTAGATTTTATAAAAGTGCTTCTTCGATAGTTGGTACCTACTGGTGGTTTTTTGGGTGTCCCTGCTTTAATTTTCTGCAAAATTTTCTGAATGTTTTTGTTTTTGGTCACTGATCCTGTGCTTGTCATTTTTTGCAGTCGCTTTTGAACAAGACAACTCAGTTTGGGGAGTTTGAGGACGACCTGTCCGACAATTTGGAAGGGTTTATGGGCGTGGGGGACGACTCCTGGGAGGACTGGGAAGAGTGGATGGGCTGGGAAGGGGCTGGCACCCGGGACTACTCGGATCACATCAACTATGCCACGTAGTGGCCAGCAAATTGCTTTCAGCACTTCTGTGATGACTGGACCCCTGCTGGACATCTGCCCTGTGCAGTGGGCCTTGTAGAGGACTGGGCTCTTGTTCCGCTCCCGGAAGCAATCTCGTGTTGTTTCTCGTACTACCCCAGGCAGGGAGATTTAGGGGCAACTCCTGTGCAAGGTTATTGATGGGGTCATGCTTTCCATGTCCTGGGATCTGTTCCAGAGACTGTTACAGCCGTCTCAGGACTTGCATTTTGTCTGTAATTTTAGTTTCGTGGCAACAGCCAACTCTCCATGCAGTAGTCGTTGAAAACATTTGGCCTAGCCTGTACATAACGGTGGTGTGGGGAAGGAAAGTGCCTGCCTTGTATGGCAGAGCAGCAATTTTGTAGACTTGCAGCTTCTTATACATTACTACAGAAGTGTCCATCTCTCCACTGCGTAGCCCAAGGGCTCTGTGGAAGATTGAGATGCGTATTTTTTCTGTGGCGGACATGCCATGAAATGCCAGGTGGATTGGCTTACATCTGCAATGAATTAAAACCAAATTCAGGAATATCAGTTGTGATCTGTACTGGAGCCTTGTGTATTTGTATGCAATGTGAGATTTTTCTGTTGTAGTGTCATCTGGTTGCGTTTGTGAACATCCCCCTTCCGTTAACCCCTAAATGCACAAGGCACCCAATTTGGGTGTTCGCAAAACTTTGAAGACAAATAAAATCTTATCAAATCACTATTCTTGGTATTTTCTTTTGAACACAAATTCTTTTTGAAGTCTATTTTCAACATCAAAAATCTGATTTTGAAAATGAATGTTCTTAATTTTTCTATTCAAGAATTTGTACAAGGGTGAAAACTCAAGATTGCAGTGGACTAGTGTTGGAAGATCTTGAAAATGAGCCTCAAATATACTAGAGCTTGGAGAAAAATCTACATTAGAAATCCATTTAAAAAAAATACAAGAGTAGATTTTGAAAGCCGTAAATTGGTTGAGGTTAAACATGTAATGACCTTAAACCTCATATTTTTTTAATGACCAACTTTTTAGATTTGACATGTGAAATGAGGATTAGAAAACATCAAGTCACTTTTGCAAATTTAACACCCTCATGTTCAAATGTTATAATCTTTCAAACTATAAGTGATATTGTCATGTTTTCTTTTTCCATGTAATCTCTAACACGTCAAGTTTAAATTTGTACGGTTACAATTTAAAAAAACTTGATGAGATTCATGAAAAGATTGATTGATTGTTCACTTTCCTGAAAGTGCCAAGAAGTTCAGAAAGGCCTTGGGCATTTAGGGGTTAATCCCTAAACCCCTAAATGCCCAAGGGTCTTTCCAAAACTTTGAAGATGAAGACTATCTTATCAAATCACTATTTTCAGTGTTTTTTTTTCAATATGAATTTGTTTTGAAGTTTAATTTTTCTACTCAAGATTTTGTACAAGGGTGTCTACTACAATCTTGAGTTTTTTAGTGTTGGAAGATCTTGAAAATGAGCCTCAAATACACTAAAGCTTGGAGAAAAATCCACATTAGAAACCCATTTAAAAATATTGTAGGAGTAGATTTTGAAAGTTGTAAATTGATTAAAGTTAGACATGTAATGACCTCAAACCTCATATTCATTTGGTGACCATGAGGACTGGAAGACTTCAAATCACTTTTGTAGTTTTAACACCCTCATATTCAAACATCATAATCTTTCAAACTATAAGTGATATTGTTGTGTTTTATTTTTTCATGTACTCTCTAACATGTTTAGTTTGGATTTGTATAGTTACAATTATAAAAAACTTGATGAAGTTTATTAAAAAGTTGGTAGAGTGTTCAGTTCCATGAAAATTCCAAGAAGCTCAAAAAGGCCTAACTTGGGCATTTAGGGGTTAAGAAGGGAGCGATTAGGCCACCCCCATAGCGACCACCCCCGTAGCCTAGCCTATTAAATTTGAGACTATTATTATGTTGAAATATGAAAAAAATCAATTTTAGGGTACATCTGCTTCTACAAGAGAACATACAATAAATATGCTTCATTTGTGATATGGTCAAGAGTCAAACCAGCCGTTCCCTTCATTTACAAGTTTAACTCTTGACCGTGTCACAAATGAGACATATTTGTTGTATGTTTGCACCACTTGTAGACGTAGATGTACATTAATGTATTGTTTTGATTTTATTCCATATTTCAACGTAATAACAATCGCAAATTTAATAGGTTGAACTGTGGGGGTTGAATTGTGGGGTGTCTGCCTAGTTGCCCCTTACTTTATGTGCTTTATGTGTAAAGCTTGGTATGTCCAAGTGTCTTCATTTCAACATTTGACAATGGAATTAGACAAACCCTTAATGGTGAGATTTGATTTTCACAAATCTGGGAAGTTTACTTCAAAGTAGGAGATCCTTCACAGCACCTACAAAACATTGCCTACTTTGATTGTGTCAGGATCCCCCAAGGATAGTTTTCCAAGTAGCCTTGCTAAACTTGTAACCCAACTCAAACCAAAACCAATTTTGTTGGCCAACTATTGCATAAAGAATTTTAAATACATGTCTTTGATGCAACTGTTAGCCGTTAATCCTTTAACCTTAACTCTAAAGCGACATTAGGGACAGAAACTGTCCTCGACTAATTTTTGAAGTTAAATTAAACCCAACCAAATTACTATTTTTAGTAGTTTATATTTTTGAAAGGTTCTTTATGAAGCTTAGTTTTAAATTCAACAATCTGATTTTGCAGATGATTGATTATGATTTTTCTATTCAAGATTTTGTGCACAGGTGTTCATTGCAATCTTGACTTTATGTAGTGTTGAGGGCTCTTGGGAATGGGCCTCAAATACACTAGATCTTTGAGAAAAAGTCACATTAGAAATTCATTTAAAAAAATTGTAAAGTAGATTTTGAGAAGTCATAAATTGGTTGGGATTATGCATGTTAGGCCCTTTAACCTCATATTTTTGGTGACCAACTTTTTAAATTTGACATGTGAAAAGAAAATTGAAAGACTTCAAATCACTTTCACAGTTTTAACACCCTCATGATCAAACATTATAATCTTTCAATCCATAAGAGATATTGTTGTGTTTTCTTTTCTAATGAGATCTCTAACATATCTCATTTGATTTTATATGGTTACAATTCAAAAAAATTGATATAGCTTATCAAAATTTTGGCTTTTGTTCAAATTAGAGCAAATTCCTAAAAGCCCCAGAAATGCAATGTCACTTTGGGGTTAAAGGACCATAGGGCATAATATATACGCTAATATATAATTGGCATTTGCTACCAAAAAGAAGTTTTAATTTGGGATCTCCAGTAGCTCACTAGAACGGCTCTGATCTATAATTCTCCAACTTCTTTGTTGATCTCAAATGTAGTAAAGGTGTGAATCTAGTCCAAAAACAAGAAAAACACCTCGTATTCTACTGGTTGCAGCGGCACTCTGTGTACTTGAGGAGTTAACCCCTAAAGTTCTTTTGTGTTTACATGGTCAAATGGCTCAAAATTGACCTCTCTCAATAAAATGATTAGTAAGTCAAAATTTTGAATTTTTTTCAATACTTTAACAGTAAGATCTATTTTTTCACTTGCTTATGTACATCCTGTCAAAAATTCAAACTTTGTGAGGGCATACTTCATTAGATTATAACACTAAAAGTAGGGGCAATTTTTTTTGAAGCTTCTCTTATGAGTCAATTTTTTTTTTGGTCATTCAAACAAAATGATATCTTCCACTTTATGAATTTCTTGTGCAACTTAACTTTATTGTAGAGCATGAAGTTGGCTATGTGCCATACAAATTTCATGATCACTCAATGCTTAAAACATATTGGAAAAAAATCAGAAGCGGGAATTGCTTAATTTGTTCAAATTGTCATTACACTAAGAAAATTTTACCAAAGAGATTCTTATAGAAATAAATCTCAATTACAAAATCCATACAGTGTAAACCTAGAACATCATGTGAGAATACTTGCCAAAATAATTTTGTTTTAAAATAAAGTAAAATAGAAGTTCTTACATAGTCAAGGAGAGTTAATTGCAAATTTTGCCCATTGACCAAGCCATATTAAAGTGCTTTTGACCACTATTTGGGCAACACCCTTCCTCAATCCCTTAGTTTTTGAATTTTTTTGAGGATGCTTATGTTGACATCTATCACATTTGGTACCATATCTCACTCAGAATTTATTCAATTCCATTTTTTTTGGAAAGTATGCAAGCTTTTCAATATAAGCATATACACCCTCATTTTCACAATCTTATCTTTTGTATTTACTTGAGAAATGCTTGCCCAAATATCCCAAAAGCCCAAAGTGGGCTCCTTGATCTTTTAGGAGTTAAAACAAGAAATGAAAAGCAATATGCAACACCTAATTCCATAGTCTTTCACATAAAGTAAATTGTGGATATTTTTTTTATGTTCTACATCTCTAATATAAGAGCATCTCCACCTTTATTGTAAAACAACAAGATAGGGAGACTTTTGGAAAAGGGAGCAATGCGTACTAAACCCGTCAAAATATTCTCCTTGACACAACAAAAATTACATTTTCCTTCTCCACAACAACTCCTAACACTATTTTTTTTGAACAATTAGTAGGTTGTATAACCAATGATGGTAAATCTTTTTGCTTTTGCAAACCAAGAGGCTTGTTATCAGATGATTTGTTATTTCACCTAGCTCAATGGGTAGGGGAAACAAGTGATCAACACTAGAAACAAGATACACTAAGGTAATGTGCTTGAATTGCGACCCCTCTCTTGTGAAACATTCCATAGGTAGTTCAAGAACATATATGAAGTGGTCCTTGAATGGACCTCTTTAAGTCATAAAATGAAAGGTAGGTTTTATTACAAGAGCCAATCATGTTCCTCAATTTCACCTCATCTCTCTACAAGTTGCAAGGGAACGGTTTATGAAAAACTTAGAATCACAAATAGATGTCATTAAAAAAAACTTTGAACATTCATCAACAATTCAATAATGCTTCAAAAAAAGTGGAAAAAATTGTGATACATTTGACATCTATTTCTCTTTGCCTCAAAATTAGACAAAAAAATCTTCTTGTCTTGGAAACTCATGAAAGGCACACCAGCCCTCAAAGTGACGGTTTAAGAGCATATTACCTTGCAAATAAGAAACACTATTTCTTAGTGATGAAATCTTTGGGGTGGACTACAGAATGATGCTCTAAGTTAATGTAGAGTATTATCCAACAGCATGGCAAAAAGCCTCCCAATAAAATGCTAGATGAAGAACACACCGTAGGTATCACACATTGAAATCGCAACAAACAACTCAAGTAATAAATTACAGAAGGTACCTTGGCATCCATCGAGTAACTGAAGAGCAGGATTGGCACCGGCACACTGGCCAGCTTAGAATTTCCAGTGGGCGTTACAATTCAAGCAAGTGATAAAAGTAGTCATGGGTTCATTGGCACTTCGGGTTTGCATCTGAAAGTAGGTGGTCTTCCGTTGCAAGCACTTGTGGCACTTGAACTACTCGGTGGAGGTTGTGGCCTGGACGCCCCTCTCGCACTCAAACATGGCCTTGGCTTTGATGTTTTGCGTCTGCTTCTTCCGGTGATCACTGGCCATGTCGTCGGTAGTCATGGTGACGATGGCTTTGGGGCTGATTTTGCCGAGCAGAATGCGGCGCCGGAAGTCCGGGTTCTTCTCGTCTTTGATGTTGAACAGGATGGACCTGCACCCACCAACATCCAGTGCCCAACCACACTCAAAATCAAAACAGTAGTTCCCAAGAAATATACAAACTAACAAACATGTCATCATACTAATAAAACCACAATGACTTCTGTAATATCACATCTGCGCTCTTTGTGATATTACATAGATAACAATTTGAAGTTTTATTGAACTTCTTTATTTTGTATTCTATCTAATATATAAAATCTTAATAAATTTTTAATGATGAATGCGTAGCATAGCAAGCGCGAACCGCTAGTATTTAACTAAATTTGGACTGATAATGTGCTTCTGGACTTTGTCTACAGCAAGATTTCCCAACATTGAAGGGCATAAATCTCTCCATGTTTTGCACAAATCTTTTGAGACTTTCCATAAATATCCCATGTTTTACATACAACTCTCAATAAGTTGCACTCAATATATGCTACCAAGAGATCTCCAAATGATTTGCATTCAGATTATTTCTGGACTTTAAATAGTCCTAAATTAGCTAAATACTTCACAAATATAATTATAAAAACATGGTACCAATTACAAAGAAATTGCTTTCCACAACAAAGAGAGTTTTGAGCCATTTTTTTCTTACTAGCAAAATGAAGTTGTGAGGATTTTCATTAGCAGGAGATGAAGCAGAAACAAAAGTGTGGAGTTATTTTTTGAGCTTGTTTTAAGGTCTTCAAGGAAAAATTATTGTATGTGTTGCTCGTTTTCAAAAAAAAACCCGTTCCAAGTTAACCATTTTTCATTCTCATGTCAAAATGATTGGTAAGTTAGGTTTCATTTCATTATACACCTCGTCCTCTGGAGTGTTATCTTGTAAAATCACATGTTTCTTTTGTTGTTTTATCAAAATCTATTAGAAGTATTGTTATCATTGTAATTATCAATTTATCATACCATATCACCACATGTTCTTAATTTGTTTCCTCAATATATCATCAAGGTATGCAAATTATACAAGTCAAACTTTTACTTTGAAAGTCTGAACAGCGAAACTTCATCTTTGAGAAGATTTGGAATTTTCTTGTGTTCAAAGCTTAGGCAATTTTTTTTACTATTAGTGAAAATTTTCACTTCAAAATGTTAAGAAAATAAACTCAAAGAAATGCATTGGAAGATTCTATGGGTTGAATTTATAAGAAATAGAAGTGAATGATGATTTTAACATTGCTTTTAGGAGAGATTTTGTAGTAATCTTGAACCTTAAAATTTTGGGATCTAAGAAGCTTCCCTATGATCACTTGTTTGTAGCCACTTGAAGTATCTCATGTCATTATCTAAAACAGATACTTTCAACCTTTCAAATTTTCAAAGAAATAGTAAGGATGTCTATCTATAACAAACATACAGAGTACTAGATTTCCATCTTTCTACTATAAACGTGTTATTCATTAATTTGGGAAAACAATGGGTATCATTTTGTACCTCACCTTAACCCATTAAGGTCAGTGGTCAATTTTTGTGTGAGCAATCCTTTGTTTGGCCATTTGGGGCAAATTTTAAAACTATTGAATACAAATGTCTACCACATATCTAACCATACACATGGAAGTATCTTGCAGGGTTTAGTGTTATGCGTCATGAATTACGCTCACTCTTTAGTTGTTATGGTCATTTTTTGCATTTATTGGTGTATTTTTAGCCGGTACTCTTTTAGTTTTTCAACCCTCTAGCCACATGCCACCTTTAATTGGTCTGATTATTGTCATGAACTCTTCACTTTCCAATTCCCTAGACCCATCCCCTTTGCCACATCATCAAATTCCTTGACGTGCTCTCTCTACAAACTAAAAAGAGTCAAAATTGACTAGGAATTAATCGACCATACCTTAATGGATTAATCCAAAATAGCCACTTTGATTTAAATTCAGGAGGTCACCTTAAACCTAGTCAACAAACTGTTGTTCAAAATTTCAAAAGTTAATGAACTTTCTATCCAAAAAGAGCAAATTTCTAGAAGATATGTATCTCAATTCATTGGAAAACAATCAATGAATTCTCAATTCAATGAGTATGGCATTGTCAGGTAGAGAGGAGTTTGCCTTGGAAAATCACTGGGATTCTAGCTACAACCTATCTCAAATCAACAGATGGAAATATACCATAAAATAAAATACAGCTCTCAAATTAAAACTCCAAGAAGATAAAAAACAAAATATGCAAGAAGAGAGGTTAGAAGTAAGGAGTATGTAATATATATTATGAAGTACATCTCCTAGAGTATGTAATATGTTTTATGAAAAACATCTCATCTTTTCCCGAGTAGGTTTCCACCTATATACTAAAGAGAGAAGACATAAAGTAAAAGTCTTTCTCTACTATTAGTACTTGAGTTACTTTAAATAAAAATAACTCTAAGGCAAAAGCCACTCTCTTTTATTGGTCCATGGAATCCCTTTACCAAAGTAAACTCCAATGAACTCTAGTCACTAACACTCTTGTGCGGTTGTTGCCTCATCAAAACCTTATCCGGGAAAACCTTACTAATCAAGAGCAAAATTGCAGATGAAGGAAAAAGAGTACAACACCTTACACAAATTACAATATAATCAAACTTTATACATATTTACCACATGTCCTGCTTTACATCACAATAGCATTCTCTAGAAAAAAAAAAAGCCAAAAGTCCCATTTTGTACGATTTTTCCCAAATTAACTAATAATGCATTTATACATCTGTCAAGAAAAGGTGGCCTAGTATTATTAAAAAGTCTAGTTTCAATAAATACAAACAAAAAATCCTTGTTCTTATGTGCTTGACCCAAAATAGTACTGGTTAATTTAGAAACTAACGGTCAATTATAATAACACCCAAAGTACATTTCTATAGTAAAAACATACTTGACATAATTTATTTAGTTGTTCTATATTTATACACTTTTAAACCTTTTTGAAGCTTGTTTAATAACTTATTCCTTTTCTACAACCCTCCTTCCTTTGTTTTTTTATTCTTTCAAAATTGTGAATGTTGTAAATGGTAACCTCATTTATTTCATATAAAATGAATATAAGACCTAGTGCAATTGTTCATGTTCAATCCTATTTTTAGATGGTTATGTGAGGACAAGCATTGCATGTAATCTACTATGGCTTATGGTGAACACATGCCACAACCTCATTGCTCCATTACTTGGGCTAATATACATTCAAGGTAAGCCATAACATGTTGTATGCAATTCTCAATTCTACATTACATGGTTTTAAACATAACAAACCTTGGTCATGTAGGCAATTGGCTTAAACATTGACAAGCTAATGTTCATTTTCATTTTCTCTTCTTAATGCATAGTAATTGCTAATCAATGAACAATAACACTATCCACTCACAAAGATGTGGTGTCGTCTATGAATAGTGTAGCTAAAACAAATGTCACTTGTTGGCCTGTATTCGCTAAGGTCCCAATTCAACAAACATTGACCTCTAATCATTTGTTTTCGGTGAATATCTTGTTTTAGCTAAATAACGTCATGATTAAGGTAAGTAAACCCAAATGTAAGCACATGTCATAAGCATAAGCATGCCCCACTAATTTCAAACGATAAATAGATACTCATTGAGAATGTCCAACACTCATTGTAAAATGTTCAATTCTAGGACATTCAAATTAGTATACTCGTTTAAAAAATGGGAAACTTTGATGGATACCTCTCTCAATACCTCTTAAGTTGCAATATGTGTACAGATGCCTTTGGTATTTCAAAATTTGCACAATTATATATAATATTTGAGCTTTTGTTTTGTTGTGCACACCACTTCATTCACAACCAATGTTGAAGGAAGATGAAGTGCAAATACAACAAGAAAGGACTAGTGTGCGCACAAAGGGAGAAGGAAGTGGCATGCACAACAAAACAAATGCTTGAAAATTGTGATTCAAGGGCGTTTGTGCAATTTCTGAAGAACGAAGGGCATATCTACAAAAATTGCAAACTTCAAAGATATCCATCAAATTTTCCCTTAAAAAATCTGCCACTCAAAGTTTAACCTCTTATATCTATTGCATACAACATTCAAATGACGTGCTTGAACTTTGTCTAAATTTAGAAGAGATTAGGGAGAAAAAAAACCCATGGTTTCTGAGGTTACAGATCAACCATGTTAGTAGTAATGGAAAACTTCATGTATATCCCTGAAGTTTGTGATATTTGCATAGATACCCCTGCTTTTTCAGAAATTGCACAAATACCCTTGGACTAAAAATTTTGAGACGTTATTACATTCCCTTCTTCAACATTGGTCATCAAAGAAGTACAAGCACAACAAATAAATGCCTATAAATTATGGTCCAAAGGTATTTGTGCAATTTCTGAAGAAGCAGGGGTATCTATGTAAATATCACAAACTTCAGGGGTATCCATGAAATTTTCCCTAGTAGTGAAGGAGGCTGGGAAAGCATGAGACAAGTGAAGTGAAGGGGGGAGCGGAGGAACCTGTATTTGGCTTTCTCCTTGCCTTTGGAGAGTCCCAGCTTGGCGAACAGAGCGTTCTCCACCGCCACGGCCACGTTCACCACGTTCACCGCCTGGGCCTGGGCCAGGTCATCGCCCGTGGCCTCCGTGCAAACTTTGCCCAGACCGTCCACCAGCATCTCTCGAATCCTGTCCCTGCTGGCGCTGTCTCCTGCTGCTCTCGGGATGGGCCCAAACTGCCGTGTCCCGCACCCCGTGACGGCACTGGACGACACGGTGCTCGTCGTCGTCGTCGTCGTCGTCGTCGACACCACGCTCACTTTGGTCACTTTCACCTCCATCTTCACTTGTGTCACTTTGGTGCTCTTCACTTGGAGCTTGACATTTGCAGGTGCCACGTCCGTAGTGTTGCCGTTTGAGGATGCTTTCCTTGAAGCCGGATTCTTGCTGTCGGAGGCATTCGCTTCCACCGATACCACCTTTCTCCAGTCCTGCAGTAACTCTTGCGCTGACTTGGAGATTTTCATGGATGAATGCTTGGTGAGCTTCCTCAGTCGCTTGCCTACCTGCCACCTTCGATTCTTGTCAGTTCTGTTCTGTTGGGGTGATGTAATTATTCAGCAAGGCAAGGTGTTGTTCCCTAAAGGTGGCATCTTTTTTATAATTTTCAAAAGCGTAACCTTGAGAAAACAGAAACCAGCACTGTTCACAAAAGGCACCAACCCTCCTGAACGAGTTGGTAATGATATGAGAGCATTGCACAAAATTTTACAAAAACTAGGGCTAACAGAGATGTAGGTCTCAAGACTCCTGCCTTGAAAGATATCCACGTTGTGAGTGTTTGTTAGTATAATAGAATGATATTAACTGTTGAGGTGACGCTCAATCAATTTATATGAAATTGAGAAATTTGAGAGTGACCATACAGCAATGGGTCTCATTAGGGTAGGCCATAGAACTTGCCTTTGAAAGAAATGTTAATGAATATGTATGCACCCGAAATTGGAAGTTGTCACCCGAGTCCTCAACTCGTCTCAACCGCAGTGCATAAAAAATGAGGAGCAAGACCGGTTGTGCGAGACCGCTTGGATTCTCGATGTGACGAAGACGTAGACTTCGATTAATCTCACTAAAATTGCATAAAGAACTCCAGAAAGGATAATGTATATCCAGAAACTGCAACGATGTACGACGACGCATTTCACTTACAGGAGTGACGAAATGAGAATAAAACTGGAATGTAGGTCAAGCTTTCAGCGTCAAGTGGGGCCATGTTCTTAATTAGTTCTATATGATTATGGAACAAACTGCAGATTTCATCTCGTTGCCCCCATCAATGAAAGGCCCATGCTTACGACACCATGCAGGGTTGCCCTACATTGGTGAAGGCTCTCAATTGAGTGGCTTAGCACATAGATTATTACGTTGTTTTGGAAGCAGGGCAGCACGAGTGACTAAAAAAATATTCTGATTCAATACATGTGAAGTTATAGACGAGCGAGCCGTGGGGGAGGACCCAATTGCAAGTGACAGGAAGAGACTTGATGAGGGTACCTGAGTGGACAAGAGGAGGGCAGTGGAGACGTCCATGGTGCTGATGGCGCGCAACGCATCCGTGCAGCGTGCCTCCGCGCTCGCATCCACCACGGCAGCGTCGTCGTCTCCATCAGCAACATGACAGGCCTTCCGAGCAGCTGCGTTGGCTTTTTCAAACAACTCCAGCAGCTCCGCCTCTGCCATGCTCCCCTCTTCGCTATTAACATCTAAGACGCGGTTAGCCTCCACTTGCAACGCTTTCTCACTCGTAAACACGTAAACAGGCTGTGCTGCTGTTGTTGAAATTTACGTCTCACCAGATGACTCCCTCACGAAGCAGGAACAGCATGTGCATGGAGGTGACGACAGAACAGCGAGGGGGCGAGGAAGAGGGAGAAGCCAGGGATCACCCTTGGCGTGCACAAGGAGGCTGCGGCAACTAACTTCTTGGCTTTCATTATTTTTTATTTATCCCTTGGCCAAGCTATTGAGTACCTAGGGTAGTTAACCAGGAAGGTTTTTGGGACTAACACTTGTCTCTCGTGGAATCCCAAGTGCTGGGGCTACAATCACGGGCAAAAGCGCAGATTCCCACTTCACCACAACGAGTGCAACATTGCAATGGCTGCCATGATTAAGATTGCCAGTTTGAAAAGTCGAGGTTTACGAAACCCAGCAACATCAGTGTAGTAAGGGGTGACAGGTATCAGAGTGCGCAGCTTCACCTACCAGATTCTCTTCCTTCTTTCCTTTTTGAGCTTTGCGCAATTCCGAATCTCTGCTTGTTGTTGGAAATGCTAACCCTTGTGTAGTGAATTGAAATATTACTCGAAAATTGCATCTTACTCTGGAACACATGTCTCGCATTCTAACAGTCCTTAGTCAGAGTGGACATGTCTGGTTATTCTGTGACTTACATTTCCCGGTTGCCATACCCAGCCTGTGAGAATCATACTGGCTAATAAGGTGAGTTATTTTTTCTATTCGTTACCAACAGGTATAAGATTCTTGACGAAGCAAAAAACTACTACGTTATCATTGGGCTTGTGGAACTGGTACCCTCGCAATTCCTGAACTTCTCCTAGAGCATTCTATTAAATTGACATTCAGGGCCCATCAATAATGTCACCACAGCTCGGCAAACTACGGCACTAGTGCCAACAAATAGAGAACATTGAACCCTACTGTAGAATGGCAAACCGATGGTACTGAGGAAAACTAGCAAAGAGGGCAGGAGACTCCAAAAATCTTACCGGACGTAGGAACATGCACAGGATAAAATAAATTTACTTGATGAATATGATGTTCTCATCGTCATTAAAATCAAGATCCCTAAATTCTTCATCATCCCAATCAACAACATCGTCATCGTCCGCTGCTACTTTTTTGGCAGTAGTTTTGGAAGGTCCCTTGGCTTTCGTCTTCTTCTTCGGCTTCGAAGAGATTGGCGTCTCATCTTTCTCTTCGAGATCGAGATCGAAATCTTCATCGTCATCTACAGGAGTAATGAGCTGGCTTGGAGAAGTATCCCCACTCGCCTTCCGTTCCCGGTCCTGCTTAACCCTGTCGAGAAGGTCGAGAACCTGAACAATCCAATTGCCAAGTTAGCACCAGATCCAATGTAATTCCATCTGAATGAGATTAGGTGAACATTAGTAGAAAATTAAGCACAGACTAAATCAGAAAAGAATACCTAAATCAGCAAAACAAGTGGCAGACGCAAATGCCACAGCTTTGCGTTCGTAATACGACTGGCCAGGGGAAATGGCTATACAATACAATAGGCTACGGAATTACAGTATTAAGGACCACCAGTGTTATGTGATTGCAGAGGTCGAAGAAACGAGCCTAAAACTTAAACCTAAAGCGACCCTGAGAGATATGATGATAGGGCGAAAAGAACTTACTCTGCTTCCTCTTTCCAAGGACTCATCTTTCACAAAGCGAACCTCTGGTGTCATACGTAAACTCATCCGCTTGCCCAACCCCATGCGCACGTATTTCGCTTTTGACTTCAATCCTTCCAGTGCTATCTCCTGCTCTCTTTCGTCCCCATAAATAGATATAAAAACTTTTGCAACCTGTACGTATTCAAGTAGTGAGTCTCTCTACCAGGAGAAAGGTCCTCATTGAAAAAACGTTCCTCCAGCCACAATTTCAAACGCCACTGTGACATGTTGGTGACTTCATTGAGAACAAGGCAAAGGAAACAAAAACAGTTTAAAAGACCTGCTCCCGTCTCCTATACTGACTCCAGTTGCCAACAGCAACTCGTATATACATAAACTAGCAAGTTGAGTGTAAGCTTAACGTGGCTAAACTTGTATGCCAATCATCGTTAAATGGAAACCGGTTGTCTACAGGGGTCTACAATATCCCACGTTCAATGACTGCATATGAAAATTCATACATAGTGATATAAATTAGGTCTCAACAGAATTCGACTCACCTACACAGAGTGGTCTTTCCAGAGCTCTATAGCGATCTCCTAATCGAAGCGCTCTCCTCCATAATGATCAAAATGCTAACACTGATGCAAATAATATCCCTTGTTTTTAAACCTCGCGGATAGCTGTGCTCAAACCCGACGAGATATAAACCAATGCTGCTATATTTGCACGAACTGTACAAACCCATGCTTCAAAAACATCAAAGAAAGAAGCGAAAGCAAAAACCTGCAAGTCTTTAGAAATTTCGACATCGCTGATAGTGGCCATAGACGACAGGTACATATCAGCACCGAGACCAGCCTCTGGGACAATAGCCTGTTGTAGCACGGTGTCATGTAAAAGCATATCGGCTAACTCCCTATGAATCTGCTGCTGCACCATCTTCACACGCCTTGGATGCGCCATACAAACTACCTGCTCACATTCCCCATCCACACACGGTTCAGAACGAGCTGTGATGAAGACTCTTTGCTCATGTTCCAAAGCTGGACATTAGGGTTTGCATTCGAGGTTGGAGTTAACTTGCTATGTCTGCAACCTCGGAGGACAGAAAGCCACCTTCTGAATTGGTGCGTAACTACTACCGGATGAGGTAAGCCTCGACAACTGTAGATTCCAACATCGCCCTATTTTTGGTATCAAATCTCAATCCAACCAACCGTTCCCCTTGTAGATATAAGGTAGAGAGTACTAATATCACGAGGGACCTAATCCCGTCTCCTACACAATTGGACACAGATAGCATTCCCTGCCTTAGGAAAAACATGCGCTGCAAGTTTCCCTGAGAAGCTACCCTTAAAGCTTAGACAATGGGTTACAGACCAACTAAACATCTGCTTTAATCATCTACCAATAAGACTTTAAACCTTCATGATAGCTTTTGCATGTGATTTCCAAACAACGCACTCCTTTTGTGCGTTGAAATCCTCGTCCCATTGCTCTAAAGAACATTTTGAAAATCTGACCAATGAATCAAAGGTGATGGTTTTGGGCGTCCTCCTAGCTTAAGACAGCCAAAGACAGCAGCAAAGAGAAAACAGTAAAACACCACCTGTCCGTGTCATGACACGAAATGACCAAAGAGCCAGCTTTGCTCTCAGCAGAATGTCCCGTCCAAGCAGAGCAGCTAATGGCGACCCTCCCAAATCTTGGTAAATGAGAAATTATTGCAAAAGTATACCACATCAACAGCAGACCTCTTGATCCTTTAATGACAAACCATTAAACTCTTGAAACTTTTGCGTATAGTATCCTCTTACATTTGCTAAAGAAGTACTTAGAATCTGAGCATTCTAGTAATGCAATATGCTCAGCGCTCTAAGAGCCGCAATTAGGTTCGCCATTATTATGGTGTGAATACCTTAGCAAAAAACGAGTTTGCAACAGATTAAGGTTGAGAATGCACCGAGGCAAGACAGAATCATCACGTACCAAATTCTTCCGGCTCGTCGTCACGAGCACCTGGAGCGGTAGCCTGGCGGTGAACGAAGAAGAACAAGGGCCCGTATCCCTCCTCCAAACGGCACTCATCCCCACCGCCGTGCTCGAGGCCACCACCATGGCCGCCATCGCTTCTTCGCCTCTCAAAACCCCACCACCAGCAATGAATTGCAACTCCACAAAATCCAGAACAATCCCACACGAAGGAAGTAGGAGAAAACTTCCAAAAATTTATCTGCAACGGCGCATTGCAATCAAAATGGTCACCGTAAAACACTGAGGTCTCTCGCAGCAACTACCTCACAACCCTAAAATCTCAATAATCCCTCCGTCACTGATCAACTACACCTAGACTCAGCTTGATGGTTGGTGTGACGATGAGAAGAGAGGGGCGCAATTGATTGCAACTGAGCAAGATAAGTAATCGCAAACTCTTCACAATCTCACAAACACTTTACTCAGAATGAGCCACCTCTCAAAATCTAAGAATTGTAATGAAAGCTTCAAACCGCCTCAATAAATGCGAGGAATACTCCAAATGAGAGCTCCAAATCACACCTCGCTCTGTCTCCTCAACACACTAACAACAACTGAAAATTCAACAGAAAGCAAAACAGGAACACCCGAATCTGATCAGATGAGGCCAAGCTGCTGTTTAGTGCTTATCAACGAGCAGGTGAAAGTGCAGAATCACAATGGCTGGCAAACGCTCTGAAGACCCACTGCCGATCCGGGTATACTGGGCATCCGGCATCTTGCACCCGGGTATACGGGAGACCCGGTATCGTTATCCCGAAGGACTGTGATATCCGGGAGCAATATCAGGATCTTAAGCTTTTGGCGTCCCCACTCCCCGCCTCCTTACTTGGATAATGAACAGGGTGACATCTCGTCAAAATAATTTCATCCAGTAAAAGCAATACTGAATGATCTTTCATTACGATAAGTTTGATGAGTTTGAAAGAAATGGTTTATTTATACAAAAATATAAGCAACAACTAGTAAAATTTCAAAAAAAGAAATTAGAGATTGTGGCCTTTAGTGTAAAACATTTGTGTTGCAATGAGGTAAATGTGAAGACTGTATTTTTTGTTGTAAGGATTTTGTTGAATTTGCCACTCAAATTTCATACTCAAGTAGTATGAATTGGCCAAAGTTGAGTTTGGACAAGAGTAAACAATTATAAAATACATAGGTTTCTTTGCTCCATTAACGTTTTGGAAACTTTGTTATAAAGAACATTTTTTTTATTGAGAGCCTTCTTGAGATTGCAAGAATGATCAGTTTGTGGGATATCTCCTAAATAATAGTTTTTTGTATCATAGATTTGAAGAATGGTATTTCTAAAGCCTTATATTATATGTGATATTTTGATCAAAGTATCATTAACATTAGAAGACCAAGGTAGTACATATGCTAAATCATGTTTTAAAGCAGAATAGTACTAATCTACAACTATAAATCTCTTAAAATTAAAATCAAAAGCTTTTGAAAAATATAAACCTTCTTTTAATTTGTCATATTTAAATTGATCTTGGATTGCAATGTGAAAGTGAAGGTGACAATTTTACCAAACAAACAAACATTGTTAAATAACAAAATACAATTACATTTTATTCAAAACATTGTATTTTTTAAATACTTGGTTTTTTTATAATGAATTTCACTATCCCTTTGGAAGCCTTGTTCATAGAAAAATATGAGTTTTGTCTTTATTGCAAAGCTTTTGAATTTTGCTAGTTACCAAAGTAACATTTATGACATTGCAAGGTAAACAAGGTAAAGAATGAAAGGTAAACAAGGTGAACAATGAAGTTAGGAACATTAACACAACCAAAGAAGTGAGTTTGAAGGTGTAAAGCCCACAAAATTACTTTTCAAATATCCAATCTTAGGCTTTTAAAAGCTCACCATGATTTCCTAAGTTTTCTCATTTACCTCTATATGTAATTGTATAGACAAAAACTTGCTAAGTAAAAAGAAAAAAGAAAACTTTAAAAATTCAAAATAATGCAACTTATTTTCATTTAGTCTCCAAGATTTTTGAAAAGAAAATCTATGCTTTGTTTTATTTGTTATATGTTCAGTACTTGTCTAATTTTATTCTTTAGTATGTAAAGTATTAGTTATTTAATTTTACTTTTCTAGGTTGAGGATTGGATTTCCTAATTTGCTCTTAAGGTTAAATAGTCATACATGCTTATCCAACTTGAAAATCAAGGCTATAGCTATAATCTATATTAAAGATGAGTAAAAACCATAGAATGGTCATTTAATCTCTTATAGAGATAATTGGCTTTTTTTCATTTTTTTGATTTTGATGTATACATTAAAAAAAGAACCATCCTAACTTGGGCACGAGCATATAGTTTCATTATTAAAACCAAGTGCCACCATATTTTAGTATCAAAGAGTGGTACCACCAATCTCCACCTAGTCTTCTTCATGCATTTTTTTGATGGCATTTAACCAAAGAGGATGAAGCTTTGCTTCAAATATAAACCATATCTACAAGGAATGTGAAAAAAACTAGAATAATAATAGAGCAACTCTTACAATGTATATGATTTTCTTTTTAAAATTTGAAAATTGCATACAGTTTAACAAGAACCTATCATTCATTTTCTAGATTCAATTCAATTTTCACACTCTTATTTTGATTATTACATCTACATGCATTGTAATTGGCTTATTTTCTAAAATCAATTCTAATGTTTTGAATGGATTTATTGTGTCATGAAATCATTTAACCATAGAGCCAAGGTGCCAACCTACTATGTAATTCCATGTAAAGAAACAAATACAATAAGTTATAAATTAGAGCTCAATAAAGGATTAGAGCTCAAAGGACCATTCTTTATGAGTTTGCATGATTCAAGTCTTTGTCCAAGTGCTATAGGCCATCTTTGTGATGAAATGGATTCACACATGAATTCTCATATCTTAGTTAGCCTTGCTACTATATGAATAATGTTATCTCTTCATGTGCAATTGATTTATGAACACAAGTGCCATATTTTTTTGCAAATTATTAATTCACTTGGATTTTGGAGGTTTTGCACTAAATATTATATGTAATCCTCAAATAGCTCAAGGCCAAGGGACATAGCAAAACCTAGAGCTTAAAATATTTACATTCTAGATTATGGTTCATAGACACACGTATTGCTTATGCAAGTGAAGGGATAGCAGTTTCTAAACCAAATTGGATTTTAAATTTTTAAAATTTTAAAATTTTTATCCCTCTAAATTTCATCCCATCACACTCCAATTTATAAACCACCGGTTCCAACCTCCAACCATGTGATATTAGAGAGGAAGCAAGAGGGGGGTTAGTTGGATGCCGCAAGGGGGAGGCAAATTGGACATGCCGGGGACGCCATAGAATTTGTGATACGGAGGGCGGCGGTTGAGCGGTGTTTGATTCTCGTTGTCAATGCGCTTGGGCACATTCTGGAAGCGCGACATGATGAACCGTTTTTTTGGCACGGGCCGGCTCATGCGCGCTCGTGTGAAGTGCTTTTGCAGCTCCGTGGCTCGGTTGGTGATGACGTCCATGCGCCCCGGTGCTTCCATGAACCGCTCTGGGCACTTCTCCTTGAAGTACTTGTTCATGTCCACCCACGCGTCTTGATAGCCCCCGCCTACCAGGAACTTGAACTCTCCGTCCCTGCGCATGCATGTATGCATTAATTATTTCATACATATATTAATCCCCAATCTTTTGCAACACTGAGAATGATGACCCTCTCTTGACAATGCTTACATTTCCTTATAACTATATTTTAGCATTGAAAAAGTCCAATAACGCAATATTTGTGAATTTGGGAAAAATTTGCGATTTTGAGACTTTTGAATTTTGAATTTTTTGATTTTAAGAAATAATGATTTAGAGTGAATTTTATGATGATTTCTTCAAGACCTTACATCAATGATGAAATATTTTGAAGAAATTATTAAAAAACTTACTTAATATCACCAAATTATTCTCACAAATGCAAAATTCACATTATCCCTAGAATCCAATCCATTTTGGGAAGGACTTTTTCCCAAATTAATGAAAATCATGTTCCAGGACTGGTTTCTAGATGACATTGAAGAATTTGAGCACTAGACCATGTAGTGCAAAACATTATTCAGTTGGGGCAACTTTTTGGCCACCGATAGCAACCAAGAGCATTGCATGTGTTGCTCAAATGATGAATGCAATAGACGCAAAATTTCACAGATGAAAATTTTAAAAACTTTATGCAGCCCCAATTGGATCTTTAACTTGATTTTAAGGAGTATAACCCTTCAGGAAAAAGAACAACAACCCCAAGTTGGATCTCGTGTATTTTTTTCTTGTTTCTGAGACTTTTGTGTAGGTCGTGTTTAGATTTTCTTTCCAAGTTATTGTTTGACCAGCACATGCAAAATCCTTCACGATTGTGGTAATACAAAATTTGATGACATCTGAAATATGTTCTGAAGACTGAAGTCGTTTTGAAATGATGACTCCTACTGGCGTTTAAGGTAATTTTAATTTCTTTTCTTCTTATTGGTAATGAGATTGGCCCCTCCCTTTCCATGCAGGGAATCGGAACCTTAGATCTACACCAGTCCTAATTTGAGTGTCACTACCTCAACATTCTACTACAAGACTGCTCAACCGTCAATATGATATAACCACATTCACTTTGTGTAATTGATTATAAAGAGTATATTTTACATACCCCGGATGTGCAAGTCCATATCTATGGTGAGGGTTCTTGTCGGAGGGAAGTTTCCATTTCGTGTTCTGCATACAATTTAGCACACACATTACTCTTATTTCTTTTGAAGCCTTGTTCTCAACAATGATTTAATTTCCATGAACTGACAAAAATTAGTTTAGCATTGTTTGGCAGTTGGAACACCGTATTGTCAATCAGGATGCATTCAGTTTATTCTGTAAACAAAACATGCAATGCAAGACTCGGTCATGTGAGCCGTGACTGATTTAGAAGTAGTGGAGCAAAAGCAAAAAAGAGTGGGGATTAGTTTATAATACAAGGGTGTGTTTGGGTTGGATATGGAAGTAGAACCGCTCCCGCGCAGCTCGCTGCTCATTCGACCGACAGTAGTGACTGCAGATTCACAAACACCAGGAGTCATCGTCAATTGCTCGATCAACAAAAAGTATAATTAGCATAAGCCAGCCGATGGGATCACGTTCACGGCCAACTCACTGGATTGCAGCTGCCTTGTTCATTTTCTTGAAATCAGCGCCATAGCGTTCCGCCTGCGGCGCGGCGACTGTCTCGAGGTGCACTATCACTGCCCCATTCCTCATGTGAACATGCTTTCCAAGTGAGTAAAAACTCTACTTTTATTGAAAGCGCTGTTTCTGTGACCCAACATCAGTGCATACAAAACTCTACACAAACAGAATCTAGGGTCCTCTATTTGATAAAAGGGAAAACTTTATGGATACCCCTGAAGTTTGCCATATTTGTGTAGTTTCCTTAGTTTTTCAAAAGCTGCACAAATATCTTTTGATCATAATTTTTAGGAGTTTATTCTATTGTGCATGCCACTTCTTCCTCCCTTGTGCGCACACAACTTCTTTTTTGTTCTATTGCACTCCTTGTTTTAACATTGATCATGAAGGAAGTAGAGTGCATAACAAAGTAAATGCCTAAAAATTATGGTCTAAAAACACCATATTCAATAAATTGGGAAAATGAGGTGTCCCAACTTGTACTCCCCCTCAAATCCAAAAAGTTAGATTCGAAGGTATCAAATTCAGTATGAGACACTAAGATTTTTTCCCTCACAAATCCCTCCTCTCAAATGAGGACACGTGTACAAAAAAAATGCTGAGCTCAATTTGAGGAGATCACCTCAAACTTTTGAAAGCGAGTCTGAAAGTCCCAAATTATACCCTTTTCCCAATTTATTGAATATGGTGATTAAAGGTATTCGTTTGATTTCTGAAAAGCCATGGGAATCTATACAAATATGGCAAACTTTAGGGGTATCCATAAAATTTTCCCTTGATAAAATGACGGGTACCAAAGACTGAGCCAAAATTGTGAAAGTGCTAAAAAAGTGAGGCTGGTTTGAATCTGAGCTTGAAGAGAGTGCCAATTTCCTTGAAATTATGCCATTCTAATGAAATGGCGATGCTTGGTGGTATCATTACTCTGAACACATAGCTGAGATCGAACCCAAGACAGTTGCAAGCAAAAGGCACACAAGTTTCTCAAAATGCAAGAAGCTGATTGATCAGGTTAAAATAAAACGAGATTTTAAAGGACCGGAGAAATAAAGTTGAGATTTTGGAAGTGAGGAGGCCAGGCATTCACCTTCTTTGACGCCAAGGGCGCCGCGTTCATTGGGTCTCCCGTAGATGAACATGGGATCACGGATTCGATGCGTGACTCTCCGCGGCTGAAGTGCCCACCCCAGCCCCCAAGTATGCTCCAAATCAGGCCAGCACAACCAACTTGTCACAAAGACACGAGAAAACTGTACAGGCATGCAGAGGAAGACAAGCTTTCAAAGTAGACATCCAGATGGACATGGTAAACGAAAAATTGAAGGCGAGGAGGATGAATGAGCCTGGAGTTATTACACGTCCGAGGTCGGCTTTGACAAGATTCCAGTTCCATTTGGAGGATTTTCGTGTCATCCCACATCGAGGATCGTCCGATTCGCTGTACAAATGCAACAGCCCCATTCCGGATTTGTGTCCCCTTTCTTCACCGAGTCTTCAGGCCGCCATTTCTCGTGTCTCGACAATTGCACATACAGCCCTTGGAAGTTGGTTGATTTTTTGAGGACGTTTCAGGCTCCGCCTTTTCGTTTCAGCAGGTTGAACGTGTGCTGGTTCCAATTCGCACACGTCATACCACGGCTCGGGAAAGAGTATTTTGCAGAAGAGAAACTCTTATTAACCTTAAGAAGTCCAATAAAGCTACAAGTACCATATTCAGCTGCTCAGATACCGCATTTATTGCGTGGATTATTAAAAAGCTATGCTGAATCGTATCAAAGTGTTGGACTTTCCACCGTCGTCGTTGTTCCTTGCATTACCAAGTGACTCTTCAAAGCGAGAAATGATGCTTTGAGATTGCGTTCATGTGGAGTGACAGCAGCTCTCCGAGCAACGTGAAATGCCAGCCACCGCTCCTTTGCCAGTGGCTAGAATCTAGAAGCTACAGTCTAATGCACATTGTTGAATTTTCCTTGAAGAGCCAAAAGTGGCAACATAGCAGAAGACTTTAAAACGGAATGCAAGACAGTGCAATTAGAGCCAGAATAAAACTGTGAGCTTGAGTACCCAGCTCCTCCTCAAGATTTAATTTCCACGGGGTTATGGTATTTTGGTTTTGATCTGATCTGATCCGGGGAAAATAAGAGAACCACGTAACGTCCGCAAATGCCTCTCACAAGTGGTGATGGTGGCGGTTCATGGATTTGTTGAGACGCCGTTTCCTGCCTGCTGTTATCTCTAACTTCACAAAGTAAGTTCCGAGTAAATTTTCCCTCTTAACCTAACCCTTTTGCATGAAAAGCTTGCCAAACTACATCAACCGTTGCCTTCGACTTCTCAATAGCCATAGAACTTAACCCATAAGCGCCCTGGCCATGTTCCCAAATTTAGGGTTTTGGGAGACATACAACTTTGATGCGTTGTATTTCAGTCAATCAATCAGATGATCTGTAAAAAATGATCATAGAAAATGGCTTGCAAATTTTGGGAATAGTTGACCTTGGAAGACGGGAGATTATAACATCAAATAACATGTG
Source organism: Ulota crispa (assembly GCA_963920765.1). NCBI lineage: Eukaryota > Viridiplantae > Streptophyta > Bryopsida > Orthotrichales > Orthotrichaceae > Ulota > Ulota crispa. The sequence continues at coordinate 1,899,774 of OY987242.1, read as the reverse complement.
ATGACAAAATCTCATTTTTTGGAAGGTAGTTGCTATTTAATGATTTTTACAAAGGTCTATAAGCCCCTAATTCATCTCGATTTTTGTGAGTAGCAAGATTAGATTTGAATGCACACACTTTCAAATTATTGAAGATTGTACTTTTTTTCATGTTAAGTTTTAGGGCTTCAAAGTGTTATTGCGCTGTCGGGTTGAGAGGAGCGCGCCTTGGGAACACGCAGGGTGTCTTGCTGCGATCGTGCGTTGCCGACTGAAAACGTTGTCAATCTTGATCTTCTCTTCAAATCTTCAGTCTTCAGTCTTCCGTTGGCCTATCCTGTGGCTGGCTCTAAGGGTATAAGGGTCAAGGTAGGGATAAGAGCCCACTGGATACGGGACGGGTAGATCGGGACAGCAGACACGAGCTGCCGTCCGTATGACGGGATCCTAAAATCAAATTCACGATCTGCTGGCCAAAACTCCAGATCGTGAGAACAGAGCAAGTCTCGATCATGTGGGTGATCAATCTCACTTCATCACCACGACAATAAATGGGGTTAAGTTTGGTTTAACCCAAATTGCCCGCAACAAGGTTTACAAAACAGAATGGAAATGAATTGACAAACGAGCCTCCAAAACCGGCTAGGAATAACAAAGCCACATCCCACACATACATAAAAAATAAACCCAAAACATTCCTCTTGAAATCTTCATATCTTCAGATCTTCAAATTTTCATGTCTTCAAGTCTTCAAGTCTTCATGTTTTAATAAAAACAATGGGAAAAATCACAAATAACAAGTCCTAGAAAAGGCAGCAACCTTCTATCTAATGCCACAGATGGCTCAAAGATTCAAATGCTAAGTGTAATAGCAATTTGAAAAGCTCTCCTAACCTTCTAACATCCCTCTAAATTTCAACTCAATCTAAAATACTGTCCAAAAGTTATGCGAGTTCAAAGTAGAGGCTCTTCTTCCTCTTTACAAACTAAACACTGCCTCTAAAAACCTCTATAACTTTTGTTCTATACATCACCCATAGAAACGTGATATCAATTTAGAAAGATGATATCACTGGCTTCAACCCATAAAATTTGCACTTCAAAACAAAACTTTGTCCGAAAGCTCTAGTCAATCAAAGTGTGGATCTCAATTTTTTAGAGAGCACCCAAATCCGCAACTTCTACCCACTATAACTTCTTCAATAAAACTCCAAATGAAATGATTAAAGACAATTTGAAAAGCTATGACAACAAACTATCACTCCTAAAATTTTGAAAAGAAAATCTCATACTGTCCAAAAGTTGTAGCTCTTCAAAATCTCGGCTTTCTCCTAACAAAAGGGCAGCCACCTCCAAACCTTCACACTTCCATAACTTTCTCGTCCAAACTTCAAACCTCAAGTTTAAAGACTTTCTAGAAAGCCAATAATAAGATAAACACTCTCTTCAAATCTTGTTGCAAAATGATATACAGATCATAAGTTATGGCTTGTCAAAGTCTCAGCCTTTCTTCATAGTTTGGCTTTTTGACTCCAAAATTCAAACACTCATAACTTTTGCATCACAACTCCAAATCAAACTTGCAAACTCATTTTGGAAAGGTAATCACACAAGGAACAACCTCTTCAAATTTCAATTCAAAATCACGTATACACAGAAAAAAATCTCCTCTCAAAGTTTCGGGATTTTTCCCTTTCTTCCCACCAACACTCATACACTAACTTCCAACAACTAAGGGATCTTTTTTCCACAATTTCGACCCTATCTAAGGTAGGGAGGTGGGGCACATCAGCCCATGTTCCTTCTTATCCTAACCCCACCATAGATGCCAAAACCCTTTTCCTTTCACACCTTTCCCATTGACTTCTAAATCCTTAGTATTTTTATTCAAACAAAGGCAAAATATATGAGTCTTCCAAAATCTCTAGATAAACATATGAAAATGATTAAATTACAAAATAAACACCATCGTAAAATGGCCACATGCTCTTGCGAGCATATAATAGCGTCAAACGCTTGTCTTCAGTTGCCAAGTCGTAAACTTGGTTGGCTGGAAAAGCGGTCGTCTCTGGCCGCCCGCCGGTCCGAGTTCGAATCCCATCGAACTCGTCGAGCGGTGATGGCGGCTCACGGCTTGGCAGCTAGTGAGGCAGGAAATTGGCCCAGCCAACCCGCTACCTACCCCCCTGAGCTGTGCATGTGACAAGACGGCGCAGCGCATTGGAATCTATGGCCGCTGCGCTGTCACCAAACCGTGGTCCTCACCACGACCACCCCTTTTGCCTCAACTGTTGATTTATTGAAATCAACAAAAATATAAAGAAATAACAAGTATTTACATGATGGAGGGAAGTCCATCAGGACAGCGCAAAAAACAATGTTTGGTGAGGGTTGCCACGACAAGAATCTAGAACATGCTTCAACCCTTGTTAATGAATTTCTCACTACCACAAAGCACAAGTAAGGAAGTTTGCAAGAGGTAATGACCAATTGCTGCTTGTAAAATGTTGCATGTCACCACGTCCCGTACGGTGTTGCACCTAATTAAAGCTCATGAGACACTTGTACAATATTTGGCTTACTTTGCCATCACTCCATTTACATGTACCAATTGAACACATTTATAATTGTAGTTTATGGCAAGATCAAAAAATAGATCGAGTACCTCAAACAAGCGGCTGAAATCATGTGAAGACACTTTTGGTCCTGTGGGGCGTTTTCTGGGCTCTAACAATTTACAATCCTAGCATTCGCTCATTCTCTCAGGGCTTTGGACTTTCCAGTGCATTTGAACACGGGCTTTCTTAGGATTGCCTAAAAATATCTGGAACTATGTGCCTTCATTCTCCTTGCTTTTCTTGTACAAATTAGGACAAAACTTCATAATGCGAAGCAAGAAATGTGGACATATCATCAAAAAAAAACAAAGTATATATATATTGAACATAAAATATTGTAAGGAATGCTATATGCAATTATGCATGAGTAAGTATTTTTAAGAAAATTGTATGGGAAGACATGCAAGACACTCTTTGGATGTAAGAGCAATATCTGTTGCGAATGTAAAATTAATGGTGTAGGAATTACTGCACACTTTCAAGAGAAGAGATCAACGATCAAAACTTAAATATCGAATACTAGTCTAAATCCCTGTCTACAACCCCATTTTCATTCAATAAATCGTTAAGACTGATATTAATACGGCACATACCAAAAACTCCCCTCCGTTCTTTAAACTAAAAGACATACCCCTGTATTATTTGAAATCTCAAAGATATCCCCGGTTTTGTGTAAGAATATCAATTATACCCCTAGTTGTTTTTGAAAAAAATCTTGTACATTTAATTTTCTGATACTTCTTTAGTGAATTTTTTGTAAATGCTCGGACGGCAATGGAAATTACAAAAACTACATGCAAGTTGAATGTAAGTCAAATCTTGGAGGCAAGCTCTTCAAGCTTTATTGAAGATTTTTGCATTTAAGTTTAGGGTTGCCAAAACCATTGCAATGATTGAACAACACGTTTTTCTTTGCCAATGTCTTTGGTGCAAATGTGACTTACAAATTTTTTTAGTAACAAGGCGCAAGGAAACTAAGGGTATTTGATGTTTTCAAAAACAACTGCAGGATATAATTGATATTCTTAAACAAATCCAAGGGTATTTTTGACATTTCAAATAATATAGGGTTATACTTGATATTTTGAAAGAATTGAGGGGCATTTTTGGTATTTTCCCTTGATTAAATGGCTTTGTACATTGCACACAACCTTCTTAGAAGACTTAGTATGTTACATATGCTCATGTGTGGGCTCTGGTGGATAAGTTTCAATTGATGTACAAAGGAAGCTTCAAGAGTAAAGAGGTGCCCCTACTTTGGAGTTGGTCAATTTACCTCCTTCCAGAATAAGGTAGTTGGCTCATAAACCGTGCACCTTCTTAAATGTACCCTACACATACATGTTGTTTTTTACAGTTTTCAGTAATGTATAGTAATGTACAGGCAGTGTACATTTAAGAAGGTGCACGGTTTTAGAGCCCTATGACTTTCCACTTCAAAATTTCATAATTAATTTCACAAAGCTCCAAAAAATTTGAAACAAGGTGGGTTAGATGTCAATTCCTCTTGTCTTTCAAGGAAAATTTACTAAAAAACATTTCAAGAAGTTTCACCTCCCAAAATTCAGTTTCAGCCCTTAGATGCCTAGTTCTTGAGCCTCCTACCTTAGTGCTCCTTGAGTCTTATTATGAGCTCACAATTTTCCAATTTGGTCTTTTGAACTCTGTGGTCAATTTCAATTTTGTTTTTCTCATCACGTGGGAAATCTAGGTTTACCTCACCTTGGATTCACAAAATGGCACTCTCAATGCACCAAACAAGAACATCTTTATTGAACAAGTTTGCAAAGGCAACAAAGAGAGAGCTTTTGAATTGCACAAGTTTTTTCTCCTACTAGCTATCATAATGGAGTGCAAAAGTGGGATGTACAAAAGCAGCAATTGTGAAAATTGCCATGCATCCTTGTCTCACAAAGTTGTATTTGTTGGACATGGCTCATCTAAACTTGCAAAGTTGTTTAGATTACAAGTGAAAATTATAATTTTTCAAAAAGTGGAACATTGAAATGCATAGACTACACCTACTTGCTGTCACTTGTCAATGCAATAATAGAAATCACTCTATTGACTAGGCATGTCTTTTCATTATTTGCTCCATGACCCCATTATGCAATAAGCACACTAGTTGTTTCACTTCAAATGAAGGCTCAATCCTTCTCAAAAAACATAGTTCTTTCAATTTGCTAGATATTTGCTACTTTGGTCTTCCTTTTGTTTAGCAATTTCTTATGTAAATGTTAATGAGGACAATGATGGAAACTTTGTTGTTCATGACACTTCTAATTCAAAAGAAAATTTCTCTTGGAATATGACTTTTGAGTTACAATATGGATTGTTGACAAAAATAATGATCTTCTTAATGCAAATGGTGAAACACTTGTCCAAGTCAAATTTCACAAGGAATCAATTTATATATCACAAGTTAGAGCTTGCTCAAAAGATGAAATGGCCCAAAAATGTAGTTCTTCCCTACTTAGACTAAAAAACTTCATGGTTCTTCTTTGTGTAGTATAAGAATTTTAGCATCTACTAGTTCAATTCAATAGGATAGAGCACAATTTTTGGTAGATTTGTTCAGAAATTACCACCAAGCACCAATGAGTCAATCCATTGCATATTTTGTATAATGCAACTATTTGGATTGACCAACCAAAATAGTTGAGCTTTTGTTTTGCACATTTGTTGACTCTTGTTTGTGTAAGATTCTAAATTGTTACTCAACTCAATCTTATGCTGTAAAAAGTTGAAAAATAAGAGCACATATTTTTAATCACAAGAATTATTTATTTGAAGATTGTTGATCTTTGGACTAAAAATTTCAATAAAGTTTGATTTTTTATGCATTGAGTGTTAGTATATAAGTGTATGATTGTATATTTAGTTTTGTATGCATAGGACTGTAGGAAGCTTTTCCAAAATTTAGAAACATTGTTGGTGTAATGAAATCCATATTCATTTTATGCTTGCTAGATTGACAAAATCAATGGACATGTGTCTATTTTGTCTTTGTGTCTATTTGATTTGTTTGATGAGTTCTTGTTTGTACTTAACAAATTGTTCACATGTTTCTAGATGAACTTTGTTGGATTTGGTCATCTTGTTAAGTTTTGGGTGGGAATGTCATAATCAATCCATCAACATGTTAGTCACGGCCATGAGTTTGCCTACTTTTGCCCGTACACTGTCCACGTCTAATAAATGCAATTTGGACAATATGACCCCCTTGCTTGTTCATTTGAAGTGCAATGCAAAGTACTTTAGAAAGATCTTGAATCAAGGTTTTGAATCATTATGCCAATGCAAATAGTGCTTTAAATGTGCAAGTTGCAAACAATTTGATCAAAGCACATTATGAAAACTAGAAATTGACATGTATCAAATTCCCCTACCATGTGCCTTGTACCACAAGTTAATTACAAACAATTTTATTTGCATATTCTATGCTCACCAAAAGTGCCACATTGGATTGTTATAATTATGGCCAAAACCTTTTTGTGCCCTACCAATCTACCATTGGTCCAACACTGCATTCTTGCTAATATCAAAATTGGGTAATACAACATAACATTTCAAATTTAGTCTTCATTATGATTTGAGTTTTTGAATCAATTCTGTACGAAGATCAAAAAAGAAACACATGTGATGGTAAGGACCAAACGGTGCTTACTTGTTGTGAAGGTTTTTATTTTATCGAGTGTGGTTACTACTCTAATAAATCCTCCCTCTTTCAACAGTTCCAAAGAATTGACAACAAACAAACACTGATCATTCGTTTGTTCGCAATGAAGTTTGATTTTTGTATTTTGTGGAACGAGTCACACGAAATTTGTAGTTAAATGATTGTTGAGTTTGGGTGACATTGTTATGCTGTCACGCATTGTTGTCTGCTACATCTGAGTAGTTGTTGATTTTAATCTTTGTTTGTTAGTGTTTAAGTTACTCTTGATCTGGATGATTTTTTGTAATTTTAGGAGTAGAGGGAGATGATGTTTGAAGAATTTCCTTTTTACAAAATAAAATTAGTAAATCATGTCAACTTAAGAAATTTATACGTTGACTATATATGTGATAATTGCTTTCTTTTTACTAAACTAATCTAAGTTACGTTAATCCCTTAACGACCAGGTCCACTTGTTGTTGAAAGTCAATCAAGACATCCAATTCTAGGGGATTGAGTAAGAAGGTGGGTAAAAAAGGTTACTTTGAAAATTATACCACAAAATCTTGCTTAAGATTTTAAGAGATACTTGTGGGAAAATGATTAGCTCATATCAAAAATACATAAATTGCTCAAAAATTAAATTTTCAAATTTTACAAGGATAGATGGAATGAAGGGTTGGACGTCCTTCAAGATGGATGCCTTCTACTCAACTCCCCTTTGTTCAAGTGGCCACATCTTGTGCTATAAAATGCTAACCAACTTTGAATTTAAAACCCATCTAAAAAACAAGGTCTTGGTTGAAGTACCTTGTCTTCCCCTAATTTTGATGAACTCTTGCTTAACTTTTTTCACAAATATTGAGACGGAGAATAAATTGGATCCCCATGTAGGTCTTTGATATTGCCACCTTTCATAAAATCTTCAAATAATCTTAAAACACTACAATTGTAGGTACATATCCAAAATCTCAATTCTACCCTCAAAAGAGCCATAAGGAAAAAAGCACCTATTTTGGATTGGGTATTGTAAACAAACTTGTAGAATCATTGTAAGTCCCTATTTGTATAAAAGCACACTTTTAGAACCTTCTTAACCCCTAAATGCCCAAGCTCAAGCCCATTTTTTTAAACATTGAAAGCTTTCAATTTTGATCATTTGATTCTAAAAAATATGTGTATATTTTTTTTACAAATTTTTCAATAAGATCTTGCATTAGACTTATGCAAGAGGCCTTAGTCAAAGTTTCATGAAGCCTGACTATATGGATTGAGATATTTAATCATTTGAAACTAGTAGAAGTAGCTTTTTGAATTTTGTTCAAAATTTTCAAGTCCTTTTGACTGCATATTGTGCACATTTTTTGCACTATGGATGCAAGAAAGATTTGCTCAAAACGCTCTAAATCATGTTAGGCACATTTCCACAAGTTTTCATGGCAAATAAAGACTCAGAACATTCTCTACATGGGTCTACATTGCAAACATGTCCTTGAAAATCACACCACACTAAGGTTTTTTGCAAACTATACCTCTAATGATTGTTTTTAATAGTAAGGGTAAAAGTCCTTAAAATAGATTGGGAGTTTTGTACATGTTGACAACCCAAAAGAGATAATGAATGTAAAACTAAATCTCTAGTAGCTATTGCAAGTCAAAATACAACAACATGATTATCTAGTACACTATTGCATTTGATGTACTCCAATGAAGGGTCATGCTTCCATTGTTTATCTATGAAAAACATCAACAAAAAATGGCTTGCTTGGCTTGTATATAAACAATAAAAACACTTAAAATATTAATAAATTTTCAATAGTAGATTTCATTTTAATAAAAATTGTCCCCCCATGTAATCCTTACCAGGGTTGCTAAATCGTGAGCAGTGAGTAGTGAGTAGTGAGCAGTGAGCAATGAGCAATAAGCAATGAGCCATAAAAGAGACTTTTTAGAGTTTAGGGGGAGAAATAAAATTTTCCATAATATGAGATTGGATGTTTTGAAACAACAAAAAATTCCCTAAAGCAACACAATTTGTCTCTAAAGTGTAGTAATCATTTGAAAGAGAGGAGGATGTGGATGAAATAAATCAATGATATTCATTGGAGCCAATGAATGAAAATTAACACAGATGAAAAGTGGCAGTGTAAGGTGGATGAAAAAATCCGTGATGGTTGTTTAGCATATTGAAACCAATGAACATTAACCCCTAAAGGACCATTGTCCCTTTGGGGGACAAATGGTATTTCAGGCATGTACTTGTGGCTAAACTACTTTGTGTGATTTTTGAAACTTTTAGTGAAGTTGGGGAATTCCAATATCTGTGTCGGCATCTAATTTTACCTTTATTCCGACATTTATTGAAGAAGTTATGCATGAATTTATGAAAATCAGGGGAGGTTAGGCAACCAAAAACTTTTTAAAGAATAATGCTTTTTTGAAATAAAAATCTGAAATTCATTCTTTAGATTTATACATATGTGAGGAGCTTTGAATCATTCAATTTTGGTTTATGAGTGAAAAGTTTTAGTTTATGGGCATGCACAAGATTTCCATACCTCCATTCCTTTTGCCTTTGGTGCATTACTTTTTTGAGCTCTTTGTGATTTTTTTTTTTGACTTTTTTTTCTTCCAAGTTTTAGTAGACTAGAATTCCTTGGTTTTTAGCATTTGGATCAAAAGAATTCATATGTCTCAATTTTACATAAATCCTCTAATTTGGCCTAGTGTATATGCAAATTTCATGTCTTTACGACATTGCAAGATTTTACAAAGTATGATCCACACCTCCAATTCAATTGGAAAATCTCCCACACTTACCTAACTTGGTCTTCTACATGGAAAAAATAAACCTCAACTTTGCGTAGAGCAATTCTTTTGATTTATGGGCCATTAAAGGCTTCTGAAATTTTTAGGCAATAGGGAAAAAAACTTTTTTTTCACTTCAAAAGTGAATATCTCACTTCTCTACATCTTGAATGAGATGATTTTTTTCCACAAGTACCTCCCATAGTCTAAGACAAGATCTTACGGTTGGATTTCCAAAAATAATTGTTTTTCCTACCTTTCTATTCATTCCCCCAAAAGTGGCAGTTTTCAGCAACTTTTGCTGAAAAAGGGACTTGGTCCTTTAGGGGTTAAGCAAATTATATCCATAAAGGACCTACATTTTTATTGCCATGGGCAATAATTGGTGCAATGATTTTGTAGATCATGTACAGTACATTCAAGCATCTTTCTTCAATTTTACAAAAGTCTATCAATTTCTTCTTAATGATTCAACATGACTTTACCTACCATAGTAAGAAATGCACTTTGTTTTAGAAGAACCATATTTTAAATCATGTACCTTACATTCAAGCATCTGACTTGATTATGCATAAGTTAATTTATTAATTTATTTATAAAGATTCAAAAGCCTAGTCTTGCCTAAATACCACATCCATGTTCCTCTAAAACAGAATAATTTATTGAGATATATTCTAATATTCCAAGTAGCATATTATTTAGCATATGTAATACTTGCTCCCATATTGGAGATTTGAAATGACTATTTGAAAGTCAAATTGAAATGTTCTCAACAGCGCATTTTCTAGAGAAATTTGAGGGTATGCTTAAGGGTGCAAAGGATTGGCCAAATCAGGTTCTTGCTTTGCACATTTGGAACTTGAATTCTTGAGGTCAAGTATGATGTTCAAATGTTAATAGAAGAAAAAAATCAACACTTATTAGGAGTTAAGAAAGTGAGAGATACGGCTCTTGAACGCCCTGGAAAAAAGCAATTTGGATTCTAATTGCCTCTCAGTGGATACAGAGAGGAGGAGAAATAGTTATAGTATTATCTTCAAAACTAATAACTCAAATAGTATTTGAGTTAGAAGTTTTGAAGAAAGATCTTAAACTATTTCACTTAGTGTGCATCCATTGAGGGGCAATTAGAATCCAAATTGCTCTTTTCCAGTGCGTTGGTGAACCCAATCCTTAAGTAACTTAATTGCTAAGGGCTGATTTGGCCCCCAAGAGGCCATAGTTGCCCTTAAGGGTTAATTTACTTAAGCATTCCATTCACCAGCGCACTAGAAAAGAGCAATTTGGATTCTAATTGCCCCTCAGTGGATGCACACTAAGGAAGTGAAATAATTTAAGAATTATTCATAGAACTACTAACTCAAATACTATTTGAGTTAGTAGTTTTGAAGATAATACTATAACTATTTCTCCTCCTCTATGCATCCATTGAGGGGCAATTAGAATCCAAATTGCCCTTTTCCAGGGCGTTTGTGAGCCCAATCCTTGAGTTTATTATTCCTTAAGGGCCGACGTGGCCTCTCGAGGGCCTAGTGGGCTCTTAAACGTTAATTAACTCAAGAATTGTGCTCACAAATGCACTTGGAAAGGGCAATTTGGATTCTAATTGCCCCTCAATGGATGCACACTAAGAAAGTGAAATAGTTTAAGAACTATCTTTAGAACTACTAACTCAAATACTATTTGAGTTAGTAATTCTACAAATAGTTCTTAAACTATTTCACTTCTTTAGTGTGCATCCACTGAGTGGCAATTAGAATTCAAATGGCCCTTTTCCATGGCGTTCAAGAGCTGTGTCCCTCACTTTCTTAACCCCTGATTGGTGTTGATCTTTTTATTCTATTAACATTTGAACATTGTACTTGACCTCAGGAACTCAAGTTCTAAATGTGCAAAACAAGAACTTGATCTAACCAGCCCTTCACAACTATAAGCATTAGGAAAAATGGGAGCCCTCAATAAGGCCTTTATAAAAAAAAATCCCAAAGTGGGAACCAGCCCCAGACCACCCTTGTTGGTTGCTTGAAAAAATTTAATCAAAAAGAAATAAAAATAAAGAATTGTAGAAAAGAATTAGAAACTTTTAAGATTTTTTTTAAAATTAATAAATTGATGTGGCACCAATGGTGCCACATCAGACTGCACATGTGCAAAGTTTGGTGTAATGTGCCCAAAGTTCCCATGCTTGGTAACTCAAGGCCTTATTGAAGGCCCAAATTTTTTCTAATGCATACCCTCAATTTTCTCCAGAAACAACGTTGTTGAGAACATTTGAATTTGACTTTCTAATAGTTGTTTCAAATCTCCAATATGGAGCAAGTATTACTTATGCTGAATAATATGCTACTTGGAATATTAAAACTTCTCTCAATAAACTTTTCTATTTTCAAAGGAACATGGATGTGATATTTAGGCAGGACTAGGCTTTTGAGTCTTTATAAATAAATAAATAAATAAATCTATGTATAATCAAATCAGATGCTTGAATGTACTGTACATGATTTACAAAATGATTCATTCAAAGCAAAGTGCGTTTGATACTATGGCAGCATAAGTCATGTTGAGTCATTAACCCCTAAAGGACCAAGCAAAGTTTTCACCAAAACTCTCCAAAATTGCCATTTTCAGAGCATTAACCAAATTTGAAAACAAGAACATTTTTATGCATATGTGACCATAGGATCTTGTAGAAGAATAGTTCTAGAAGATGTGGAAAAAAATCCAGAATTTTCCACCACGTGGATTGAAAGATAAGTGGTTTGAATATTCAAAATTGTCTTGTGAAAAACTGGGCAGCTACCCTTCAAAAGGTGAAATTCCTAAGGAAAAAAGGATGTGTGGGTGGTAGTTCTCTAAATTTCTTATTCCACCTAAGTAAAGTACATATCAAAAAGCTTTAAATCATTTGGAATTGTATAACATATGGAAAAAATTTAGTAAATAAAAAGAAGTAGAGAATGATTCAAAACACTAAATTGTTAAGAATTTAATTATGGAAATGGAAAATGCCAATCCCAATGGTCATAATGTTTCAATAAACAATCTACTTCCTTTGGTTTTGTTTTTTTTCCCAAAATGTTGAAAATTGAGTAAAATCAAGGACTTCAAAGTTTATTTTAGAGTAGTGAATCCATAACTGCCCACAAACAAGAAATCCTCATAACTTTCATCTCGTTGATCAAAATAGAATGATTCAAAGCTTCCTACATTCACATAAATCTCCTAAACCAATTCAAAAAAATTGTTTTTCAAAAAAGTGATTTTTAAAAATCTGCCCAAGCTATTCAACAAAAGTAAAAAACAACATATTAGGCCATAACTTTTTACTCAAAATTCTAGATGTTATGAAATTTAGTGTATTTGAAAGATAGACCTTCTTCCCACATTATATTAAAATTTCAGCCTAAAATATTAAAATCTTCAATTATAGGTACCTGCTCAAAATTGCTATATTGATAAAAAAAAAGGGAGTCCAAAAAAGGGGGTTTGGTCCTTTAGGGGTAAGAAGAAATTGATAGACTTATGTATAATTGAAGAAAGTTGCTTGAATGTATTGTACATGATCTACAAAATGATTGCACCCATTGCCCATGGCAATAAAAATGTAGCTCTTTTATGGATATAATTTGCTTAATATTCATTGATTTCAATATGCTACACAACCATCACGGATTTTTTCATCCACCTTACACCGCCACTTTTCATCCATGTTAATTTTCATTCATTGGCTCCAATGAATATTGTTGATGTCTTTCATCCACATCCTCCCCTCTTTCAAATGATTACTGCACTTTAGAGACAAATTCTGTTGCTTTAAGGATTTTTTTTGTTGCTTCAAAACATCCAATTTATAATTACGGAAAATTTCATTTCTCCTCCTAAACTCTAAAAAATCTCTTTCATTGCTCACCGCTCATTGCTCACTGCTCACCGCTCATTGCTCACTGCTCACCGCTCATCAGTCACTGCTCACAATCTAGCGTCATTGTAATCCATACACAACTCTGAACAAGCCTGCCCAAAATCCATATTGCGGTCACATAGAAAAAACGGTTTTAGGAGTTGAAAACAATATAATCGTATCGAATGCCATAAATGTCCAAGGTTTAACCCATTCCATACAAAAGCAAATTGAAGTACAAACAACTGATACATCTTCGCATCTTGAGCAGAATTAATCCATCGTCATTCAAAATACAAAAATCAAACTTCATTGCGAACAAACGAATGATCAGTGTTTGTTTGTTGTCAATTCTTTGGAACTGTTGAAAGAGGGAGGATTTATTAGAGTAGTAACCACACTCGATAAAATAAAAACCTTCACAACAAGTAAGCACCGTTTGGTCCTTACCATCACATGTGTTTCTTTTTTGATCTTCGTACAGAATTGATTCAAAAACTCAAATCATAATGAAGACTAAATTTGAAATGTTATGTTGTATTACCCAATTTTGATATTAGCAAGAATGCAGTGTTGGACCAATGGTAGATTGGTAGGGCACAAAAAGGTTTTGGCCATAATTATAACAATCCAATGTGGCACTTTTGGTGAGCATAGAATATGCAAATAAAATTGTTTGTAATTAACTTGTGGTACAAGGCACATGGTAGGGGAATTTGATACATGTCAATTTCTAGTTTTCATAATGTGCTTTGATCAAATTGTTTGCAACTTGCACATTTAAAGCACTATTTGCATTGGCATAATGATTCAAAACCTTGATTCAAGATCTTTCTAAAGTACTTTGCATTGCACTTCAAATGAACAAGCAAGGGGGTCATATTGTCCAAATTGCATTTATTAGACGTGGACAGTGTACGGGCAAAAGTAGGCAAACTCATGGCCGTGACTAACATGTTGATGGATTGATTATGACATTCCCACCCAAAACTTAACAAGATGACCAAATCCAACAAAGTTCATCTAGAAACATGTGAACAATTTGTTAAGTACAAACAAGAACTCATCAAACAAATCAAATAGACACAAAGACAAAATAGACACATGTCCATTGATTTTGTCAATCTAGCAAGCATAAAATGAATATGGATTTCATTACACCAACAATGTTTCTAAATTTTGGAAAAGCTTCCTACAGTCCTATGCATACAAAACTAAATATACAATCATACACTTATATACTAACACTCAATGCATAAAAAATCAAACTTTATTGAAATTTTTAGTCCAAAGATCAACAATCTTCAAATAAATAATTCTTGTGATTAAAAATATGTGCTCTTATTTTTCAACTTTTTACAGCATAAGATTGAGTTGAGTAACAATTTAGAATCTTACACAAACAAGAGTCAACAAATGTGCAAAACAAAAGCTCAACTATTTTGGTTGGTCAATCCAAATAGTTGCATTATACAAAATATGCAATGGATTGACTCATTGGTGCTTGGTGGTAATTTCTGAACAAATCTACCAAAAATTGTGCTCTATCCTATTGAATTGAACTAGTAGATGCTAAAATTCTTATACTACACAAAGAAGAACCATGAAGTTTTTTAGTCTAAGTAGGGAAGAACTACATTTTTGGGCCATTTCATCTTTTGAGCAAGCTCTAACTTGTGATATATAAATTGATTCCTTGTGAAATTTGACTTGGACAAGTGTTTCACCATTTGCATTAAGAAGATCATTATTTTTGTCAACAATCCATATTGTAACTCAAAAGTCATATTCCAAGAGAAATTTTCTTTTGAATTAGAAGTGTCATGAACAACAAAGTTTCCATCATTGTCCTCATTAACATTTACATAAGAAATTGCTAAACAAAAGGAAGACCAAAGTAGCAAATATCTAGCAAATTGAAAGAACTATGTTTTTTGAGAAGGATTGAGCCTTCATTTGAAGTGAAACAACTAGTGTGCTTATTGCATAATGGGGTCATGGAGCAAATAATGAAAAGACATGCCTAGTCAATAGAGTGATTTCTATTATTGCATTGACAAGTGACAGCAAGTAGGTGTAGTCTATGCATTTCAATGTTCCACTTTTTGAAAAATTATAATTTTCACTTGTAATCTAAACAACTTTGCAAGTTTAGATGAGCCATGTCCAACAAATACAACTTTGTGAGACAAGGATGCATGGCAATTTTCACAATTGCTGCTTTTGTACATCCCACTTTTGCACTCCATTATGATAGCTAGTAGGAGAAAAAACTTGTGCAATTCAAAAGCTCTCTCTTTGTTGCCTTTGCAAACTTGTTCAATAAAGATGTTCTTGTTTGGTGCATTGAGAGTGCCATTTTGTGAATCCAAGGTGAGGTAAACCTAGATTTCCCACGTGATGAGAAAAACAAAATTGAAATTGACCACAGAGTTCAAAAGACCAAATTGGAAAATTGTGAGCTCATAATAAGACTCAAGGAGCACTAAGGTAGGAGGCTCAAGAACTAGGCATCTAAGGGCTGAAACTGAATTTTGGGAGGTGAAACTTCTTGAAATGTTTTTTAGTAAATTTTCCTTGAAAGACAAGAGGAATTGACATCTAACCCACCTTGTTTCAAATTTTTTGGAGCTTTGTGAAATTAATTATGAAATTTTGAAGTGGAAAGTCATAGGGCTCTAAAACCGTGCACCTTCTTAAATGTACACTGCCTGTACATTACTATACATTACTGAAAACTGTAAAAAACAACATGTATGTGTAGGGTACATTTAAGAAGGTGCACGGTTTATGAGCCAACTACCTTATTCTGGAAGGAGGTAAATTGACCAACTCCAAAGTAGGGGCACCTCTTTACTCTTGAAGCTTCCTTTGTACATCAATTGAAACTTATCCACCAGAGCCCACACATGAGCATATGTAACATACTAAGTCTTCTAAGAAGGTTGTGTGCAATGTACAAAGCCATTTAATCAAGGGAAAATACCAAAAATGCCCCTCAATTCTTTCAAAATATCAAGTATAACCCTATATTATTTGAAATGTCAAAAATACCCTTGGATTTGTTTAAGAATATCAATTATATCCTGCAGTTGTTTTTGAAAACATCAAATACCCTTAGTTTCCTTGCGCCTTGTTACTAAAAAAATTTGTAAGTCACATTTGCACCAAAGACATTGGCAAAGAAAAACGTGTTGTTCAATCATTGCAATGGTTTTGGCAACCCTAAACTTAAATGCAAAAATCTTCAATAAAGCTTGAAGAGCTTGCCTCCAAGATTTGACTTACATTCAACTTGCATGTAGTTTTTGTAATTTCCATTGCCGTCCGAGCATTTACAAAAAATTCACTAAAGAAGTATCAGAAAATTAAATGTACAAGATTTTTTTCAAAAACAACTAGGGGTATAATTGATATTCTTACACAAAACCGGGGATATCTTTGAGATTTCAAATAATACAGGGGTATATCATATAGTATGAACTTCTAAACGCATGTTTGACCTTTTTTTTGGTTGCTGCCATCTCCGCTGGTATGTGAGATGGAGAAATATTTTGTTTGAGTAGTTCAATTACATTTTTTTTTATTGGAAAGCAAGTGTACATTCCAACCTAGTTTGAATCACGTCAATTTATGTTAAACTTCATCGAGGAGAATTTTGCAAAGACAAACACTTCATTATTTGTTACTGTTGTAAAATTTACTACTTTGGGAATGAATGATGTTATCTCTTGTAGAAACATTGCATTTTTGAGTTTTAAAATAAAATGCTTTTTTTTGTACCTAATCATACCAAATTTGTACTCTATCAAATTTGTAGTCTATAAATATTGTTTGTAGTTTTGATGAATACCAAATTAGTAAATGCTTGTAAATTTATTAATTAAGAATCCAAAACCCTTTTTAATTGTTTGATCAACAAGAAAATTACTAAACAGCATGATTTTTGTTTTCTCCTTTGAAACAATCTTCATCAAAGTTAGAAAAATATCATTTTATAATGCATCTATATTTTGCCCTTACCCCTTGGACGTTTAGGGGTTAAATTACTGAGGAGTGTTTTATATATTTTCCCTATAAACAAAACTCTCTCCCTTTATGACCAACATTTTCTCAAATTTATATTTAAATTTTAAGCACTTCTGGTTTTTCTTTATTTATATATATATATAAATTTTCATTGCAGATATGAAAAATCAAGTGGCAGGTTTTTTTTTCTTTCTAACTTGTCAAAATGCACAAATTTTGAGGCTCACTACCAAACATTTCGAAAGACAAAACATCACCTTTGAAAAGGGCTAGAAAGATACTTGTTTTTTGGGCTCAGGCATTTGGCAATCACTGAAGATTTTCATATTAAAATTTTAACAGGGCGCACCTGAAAAAGGTAACAAGAAGACCCTACAATTTGATTTGTCAAAAATAAAAATAACAAAAAACTAAAAATACTAGTTGAAACCTTGCATTCGACAAGAATAACTGAATGGAATTCTGGGCCACAAACATCATGTTTCTTCAGATATTGAACTGATCCAGAAAAGCGGCTTACTATAATTTCATTGTCAATAATTGGCTATGGTCTCACAATCATTAATTTATTATCATGATAACTAAGGAAAAGAAAACAAAATTACAGTATTCATTATGAGATTTCTCTTCCATTGCCCAAAAAGTTTTTACAGTTCCAAAACCAAGGGATTATAAAAGGGGTTGTCTTGTGATGAAATTATGAAAATATTAGCTGGGTGGATATGGAATAACTGGCTTGCACAATGAAATGAATTTGATGAGTGCCACTGTGGCTTTTTCCCAATGTCCAAAATAAAAGCGCTGCTCGCGACCGACGAGGCAGAATCAACAAGAATGAGAATTTTCCACTTATTTAAGGTTCTAGAAAGAACTTGAGAAAAGGTAAGCTTACCGGCAGGAACCATGATGGCTCTCCAGTTCAAACTTTCAAACTTTGGCGAAACCAAGCCAGGGCCACACAAACTTCATGGCGTTCCGTCCGGGCACCCGGGCAGCCCCAAGCAAATATTCCTAACTTATCGCCTTTCCACGCTCTGATCGTTACCGTCCATGCTTTCCGTTCTCATTCGGAGTCCGCTCCTGTGCGCC
This sequence comes from Ulota crispa, assembly GCA_963920765.1. Classification (NCBI taxonomy): domain Eukaryota; kingdom Viridiplantae; phylum Streptophyta; class Bryopsida; order Orthotrichales; family Orthotrichaceae; genus Ulota; species Ulota crispa. The sequence continues at coordinate 1,881,692 of OY987242.1, read as the reverse complement.
ATCGCCACCGCTCAGGCTGCTCGATTCGATCGATCTGCAGCTCCGTCTCCGATCCGTTCCACTTCCACTTTGCTGGGCGTGAGCTGGCGCCTCAGATTCCCCCTGTGGATGTGTTTGCTGATCAACTAACAGGCAGACCCACCCTTCCGAATGTTTGGATTTGGCAACTTGGTGAAGAGTTCCACGGTTGGAGAGTTGTTTTTGCGAGGCTTTGGGTGAGTTGATCTGAGATTAGGTTGACTGGGGGTGCATGGGAGCTAGCGATGGTGCAGGGTTTCTGCTGCTTGGGAGTGATTTCTGAGGTGTTAGGGTTAAGAGCGCGTTTTCACGGACCTGGATTAGCGTGTTGGTTAATTTAGGGTTGAAGGTGATGGTTTTTGCTTGGAACGGGGTTTTCAGGGGTTTATCTTGTAGCAGGGAGGGATTTGGAAGTGGGTTTTGTGTCTGTGTGAGTGTGTTGCTGTGATCGGAGTTTGGACATGCAATGACATCGATTACGAAGACAGAGAAAGCGCACCAGAAGTACAGGGCGGCAGAGTATGCGGAAGCGTTGGAGCTCTACACGGAGGCGCTGAACGCAGCGACGCAGCTGAACCATCGAATCGCGCTGCACAGCAACCGAGCAGCATGCCATCTGAAGCTGCAGGAGTACAAGCTGGCGGCGGAGGAGTGCAGCGCCGTGCTGGAGCTCGACGCCAAGCACAGCGGGGCGCTGATGCTGCGCGCACAGACGCTGGTGGCCATGAAAGACTACCACTCCGCCTTGTTCGACGTCAACCGGCTGCTGGAAGCCAACCCGAATTCCGAGGTCTATCGCAACTTGCAGGCGCGGTTGAAGACGCAAATGGCGTTGGCGCCCATTCCCGAAGCGGAGAGCGAAACGCCCCCGGGGTCGCCCTCCCACCACCACCACCAACAACGCAAGCTGCCAGCGCTGGCGTCACCGCCGAAGCCCGTCGGCTGGGCGGCCATTCCGAAGCCCAAGGGCCACACCGGCGTGGATTACTCGCGCTGGAGCGGCATGGGCGACGACGTCAGCAGCGACGAGGAGGATGAAGCGGAGGAGCCGCAGTACGAGTACCGGCTCACCAACGTTGGCCTCAGCAATTACCGCGTTGTGTAAGATACCGTTAGCTTCTACTCTTTCTGCGCCTGTTTCTTCCAAACCTAGTGTCAGGAGTTTTGCTCTTTGACTGTTGTATATATATATAAGAAAAATCACCTATCAATCTGAATTGCATGCATGCCATACATGATGCTTCCAGCATGTGGTAGGGGCGCTCTCAATGTAACTCAATTCAGCAAAACTTCTACCAGATAATGTTCATAACTACAACAAGCAAAAAAAGATGTTCACACTGCAGTGTCAAATTTGAATCTTCCGCACAGTTAGCATTATTTATTTGTTGGAGCCACTTGAGCCGATTTCAAAAGTCGCATTGGAGGTCACTTGGTGACAAGTATGTGTTGTTCTGCGACCATTGGGTGAACATCAGTAATCAGGTGTTCATCTGAACTGCAACACAGATGCCATTCTTCTGCACGCACGGTGCTTCTAGCACATAGAAGGTGTAGTCTCCGAGGTTTAGTCCTTTGAATGTTATTGGTCTGCTCCTGGCATGAGGTGTTCTTCTGCAATTTGGAATTTGAATGCATCTCTAACTAGGTTTGTGATGTTTTAAGAGGCCTTATTGAACTTTGCGCCAATTTGAGTATTGTAGGTTTCTTTTTCAAAATCAGAGATTTCGCTCCCGTTGTCTAATTGGTGAAGTGAAGGAATCTGTGGTTGGAGCCGTGGGTGACTTGTGTGTTTTCAGAACTGCCATTTGACATGAAATCAACAATTTAGTATTCCGGGAATTTATTATCAATGACTTTACACCAAAAAAAATATGATTTTAAAATGTGAAATCGTTATCATGGGGATTTTGAAAATGAAATCCTGTTACTTACTTTCTGCAGTCATTAGCGAAGGACCATTTTTGGAACCGAGAAAATTCGTTTTTGGATGAAACGTGCTTAGGACCACTTTACAGTAGGTTTACAGTATGAGTTGAGGCCATGAAAAATGGTCTCCAAAATGGCCCTAAGCACTCATTATAATAGGAGTTTGATAGGGGCCCATTTTTTTGTGTTTAACCCCTAAATGCGTGAGGCACCACAGGCACCACATTCTGGTGGTTTTTACAGTAGAATTTGGTGCCTCAGGCATTTAGGGATTAATGTCTTCAGGTCATTCAATGCAAGCCTTAGTAAAAGGAAGGAGAGAGGTCAAGTAGAGCCGTGGAGAGTTCTATTCCATATTTTGGTGTTGATCTAAAAACATATTGTTCATTTAAAGAAGTGTGTTTTATTGAAAGTTCATACTGACATAACAGTCATGAACTGGCCTTTTATTTTTTGTAAACCTAATATATGGAATTGGGGCCATGTCAATTCCAATGTTCAAATATGTTCTAAAAATTTGGCTTAGATTCATAGTGTAATAGCCTTGGGGCTGTTTCTAGAATTAGAATTGAACTATGCAAGGATCCAAAATGGCCTTGACTCCTACTATTAATTACCCCTTGGACTCTTGGAGGTGTAAAATGCTTGCCATAAAGAGATTTGTGAATCCATATTGCACTTATGTTAGAAAACTAGTATTAGATAGGGAATTGCTAAGCCACACTCAAAATTGCTAATGCCACACTTCAAGGTGTGCTTTGAGCATGAAATGTGAGAATTTAATGTTGATTTCTTTGATTTGGATCAAAAGATTTATTTCACTTTTAAAATTCTAAGACTATATTCAAAAAAATTGGAGGTTCTTGACTTTGAAACTAAAAATATAGGACTTTTGAATTATTTAAAGAAAAAATAAAAATGAAAAATAGCAACGGTGCAATAAAAAAAGTAACAAAAATTTGTGTTTATTCTTCATTCTTTCAAGGAGGTGGTAATGCCGTGATTGAATGAGTAAACGATGGACCACTTTAATGAATTAAAAAATAGCATTGAAATCTCAAATTACATGCTCAAAGGGATGTGACTTTTGCAATTCCCATAAAATATTGATGCACGAACAATACAATATATAATGATACAAGATATTATGATATTGAAGGGATGAAATTAAAGCGTGTTATCTTGAAGCTTTATCTATGCACAATGGTAATATTCATGCAAATAGGCTAACATCTTGCAATATGTTTCAAATGACGAATATAACTACTTACTAACTTTTCATATTATTATTATGAAATTTTTACTTAAACATCAAGAAATCTTTCAATGTTTTACATGTATTTCTCGATATTATGCAAAGCAACACACTCAAATGCATACCTGGATTATTATGTTTGGACTTTGGATAGTCCGTAAGTAGTTAAACGTTCATTGGATTTAGTTGAGTGTGTATACTATGAGATTTTTATTCATCAGATTGACTTATAAACATGTGATAGTTGTTGTTACTTACCACAAGTTTACAATCAACGTGACATTGTAGCTCTCTTTCGTATATATTGATAATAATACTAATATGAAAAAATGATGTCTTTCGCATATGACATTTCATAATCCATCTAATGTGCATAGTTGAAAGTTGGGTTTGATTTTGATGTTGTTTTCACCGTTTAAGGGAAAATTTCATGGATATCTTTGCTTTTTCAAAAGTATCACAAATATTTTTGGATCAAAAAAATTAGACGTTTGTTTTGTTGTGTATGTCACTTCTCTTCTTCCTTTGTGTACACACTAGTTCTTCCTTGTTATACGTGTGCACAAAGGAAGAAGGGAAGTGACATGCACAACAAAACAAAGACCTAATTTTTTTGATTCAAGGATATTTGTGATATTTTTGAAAAAGCAAGATTATTTATGAAAATATTGCAAACTTCAAGGGTATTCATGAAAATTTCCCTTATTCCAAACAAATCATTGGGAACTTAGATAATTTTGGTTTTTTTCAAATTTTTAGAACTTTAACTAAAAGATATTACCCAAATGCAAAACCAAGAATTCAGTGTCCAAGCAATCATTAAGTTGACACACATGTTTTTTCAATCGTTTTGCTAAGCACTAATAACACTAACTTACACTTGTTCAAAAAATAAGTGAATTGTGAAGCGTATTAATACAGCAATACATAGGTACTTTGGACTTCAATTAATGTGACATAAAGTACTTGAATATTATCTCAATATTGTGATTCAAGTAGCCAAATTTACTAAGAGATTTTGCAAGCAAGCATCTCAATTAAAAATTGTGAGAAGAATGTTGCATCATTGAGTCAGCTCCAACAAGAAGCTACATGAGGTGATGAGGGTCACAATAGGTTGAGGTTGAACTTCTAATAGGAGAACAAGGGTAGGAGGCATCTTCATTCTCAAATCATTTTGACAATATTCATCCAAATTAGTGTGAATGGGTCTTGCACTTTTTTAAAATCATTCACAAAAAATTCTTTCAAAAAAATTGAAATTTATGAAACTAACCAAATTTTTGTGTCATAGTAGAATCACAACAATCCCAAATTTTGAGTAAATGTGGAATGTTGTGATATGTATGATTTTAACCCTTAACCCTTAAACATCTAAGCGTGCCGTTGTGGGCACGTGACTAGTACAATTCAAGATATTTTCCTTACGTTTGGAATAGATTTACTCATTTTCACCTTTACTACATTTGAGATTGACAAAGTATTTGGAATATAGATCAATACTGTCCTAGTGAACTATTTGAGATCCCAAATTTCAAAAAAATCAATGGTCGTAAATGCCAATTATATAGCAACGTACCTACTATGTCCTAGGGAAGTTTAAGGGTTAAACATCTAAAAGGGCCCTTGCAACTAGTATAATACAAGATATTTTTCTTGTATCTTGAATGGATCCACCACACCTTTGCTACATCTGAGATCAACAAAAAAATTTGAAATACAAATCAATGCAATTCTAGTGAGCTATTTGAGATCCCAAATCAAAACTCCTTAATGGTAGCAAATGCCAATTGTATGACAACGTATCTACTGTTCCCATGGGACGTTTTAGGGTTAATGCAACTGTCTGGAAAAGGAAATACAGTGCTAAAATACGAAGATCAGAATACGTTTTTTTGATACAAACCGAGAGGAAGGACATTCAAGTTGGAGGCCAGACTCGGTGCATGTCGTCGTCTCTTCTCACATGAAAATTCTGGTATGAACTACAAATGAGACCTGTGGGGACAGACGACTTGGTCAGGGTCGTCCACTCGTCCCTTGCATGGCCCCAAAACTGTTGCCAAAAGTGTCCTGCTCTTGGCCATTTGTACAGTACAGTCAAGTCCATATCATCCACAGATGTGTGTGATACTGTTATGAGTACGTGGATCCTGACATGATTAAGCACCCTGACCGGTGAGCATTTTAGCCGCACTTGAGCCAAGGACACGTCCACACTCCACACAAGGGCAGTGATCGATAACCAAAACAAATCAGTTCTGGTACCTGGAATCCTCTGGATGAGGAGATGCTAGTTAATCAAGTTCTTGCCTCCTTCCTTCCATCCTCACAAATCTGGGTTTTGATGTTAAGGCCATTTGATTCCTTAGTTTGAGGTGTAAGAGGCCATTTAATTTAGGGAAAATTTCATGGACACCCTCACACCCCTAAAGTTTGCCATATTTATATAGATATTCCTGGTATTTCAGAAATTGCACAAACACTCTAACTTGGATCATATTTTTTAGGCATTTGTGTTCTATTGCACTCTTTGGAAGCAGAATAATAACAAACCCAATGCCTGAAAATTATGTGGTTCAAAGGGTATTTGTGCAAATTCTGAAAAACCAAGGGTATCTATACAAATATGGCAAACTTCAAGGATATCCATAAAATTTTCCTTTTAATTTATTATCGTAAGAGTGTCACATATAACTGATATAAGTGCTGGAACCGGCTGTTCACATTCCATTCCACATCCCAAGTTTCATTCAAGTATTAGAATCTATTTGGGTAAGCGCTAAAAATTAGGGCTTCTAACTTCACAATTCCCTCAAGTTCTTGTTTACTTGGAATTGGAGTACTGTAAGGCCTGCATAGTAACTCTTTTTGGAGGTTTTAGCAAAAAAAAAACTTGGCACCAACACTACGGGGCTTTAGTCACTTTACTCATGATTGAGATTTGAGAGTAACAAAAACAGAGACCCAACTTAGGAGCCAGGTCCCAAGAATCCTTTTGCATCAGGTATTTAAATATGTTTCTTTAACAATCCAACAAAGTTGAGAACTAACATGGAGTTGGAACTGTAGAATTGGAACTTAGTTGGAACTTGGAACATGGAACACAATGTGAATCACCCCTTGAACTTTGGGTGGTGAACTGGTGATACCATATTTTTGAGGTATGTATTCCAAACCAATTGTCTCCTTTTTATAGGAACTTAGTACGTGATTATTCGTAAATAAAGTAAGAAATCTAATTGGTAAGTGAGTGATTGCATTGAGGCCACTTAGACCCATGCACCACGGTACTCTCAACCTTATTCAATTAATGAAACCAACGAGATCGGTGTTCCTCGTCACTATCAAGTATTTACCCAAAATTGCATCAAATTACACATCATCATGTCGAATGACACTGCCAAAAGATCATATTGAAGGATTTTTAGAAACAAGTGTCCATAATTTGACACGTGGAAGCTGTACACAATCAAATGTGCACACAGCAAAACAAATTCCGAAAGTATACACAGAACATGCAAATATGAAGTGTGTATGGTTCGAAGGGGTTGAGCATAGTCTACCTTGTGAGGAGCAAATTAAAAAGTATATCATATAATGCAATGTGCATCAGGCTGCCATGTAATTGAAAATCATTCAGCAAAATTGTTTGTTTGGGCTAAAGTATAGAGTCCTGGGGATTGAAGCTAAACTACTGTTTCAATCAAATCATTCAACTCTTGCTGACCTTGGGCCCTCCCGGCCTCACCATGTCCTGCAAAAGCCCCTCCGCCGGCTGCTGCAGCTGCTGCCCAAGAGTACTACTCTCCAGAATTTGCCCGTGTAAAGTCTCACTAGAAGAAATCAACCCCCCTGCAAGTCCTGATCTCGTACTACGATGCTGTTGCTGCTGTTGCTGTAGTTGTGGCACCGGAGTCCTCGGCTGGCCACGTGGATCTTGACTTCCTGAACCAAGAATAATAGATTGGCTGCTGCTACTCATGGATCGGCCAGCAGGCTGTGGTTGACTCGAGGTATCTTCAAAAATTGGTCGCCCGGAGCTGGAGCTTACCAGATTCTCCAGGCTTTCATCGATTCGACTACTACCGCTAGCTACAGATAAAATTTCATGCCTCCCTGCAGGTCCAGCGCGGGTGTCGGGCTCACGTAACGTGATATTTGAACTGGAAGAAGCCGGACCTGAAATAGGAACCCCGGGTGGCAAGTTGGGGAATGCGGGTAACCCTGTGAACAAGGGTCCTGGTCTCTGCAAAGGAAGTTCTGATAACGATCTGGTTAATAATAAATGGGAAGGGCCGGGCTGCTGCAGCTCGGGAAACTGGCGAGGAATCCGGGACATGAAAGTCTCCGGCTGCGCAGAGAATTGGAAAGGCTCTTCCTTCACAGATCCAAACGCCGGGTCTTGTAAGCCTAGAAACTGCTGCGCTCGGAAGAGGCTGTCTTGCGGGAACCCCAGCTGCCGGAGCTGTTGTTGTTGCTGCTGATGTTGCTGTTGCTGGGGGAAGCTCGGGTTGGGCTGCAGGCCTCGGAAGTCCCTGAGTGTATTGGCTTGCTGCAGGGACTCCAAGTCGAAGCCCGGAGGGAGGGGGAGCAAGTTGGCCCCGCCGGGGCCTAAGCCACTCAACGGAGACTGAAACAGCCCGCCTCCCATGCCCAGTGGCCGGTCACCGAAGTAGCCGCCCGCCGTCTGTCGGTGAAACCCCGGCGTTTGGTGGGTGTGCGTGCCTTCGTATGTTGTGATCACCAGGCCTGCGTCCTCGTTGGATCTCTCCACTCGTTTTCTCACCGGACATGAAGGGGTCGTGCACCTGTAATAGTTTCTGCAGCAACAGAAAACGAAATAAATAAATAAATAATGGTCAAATTAGTTAAATTTTGGCGTGCTCCAAAGTGCCAATATCGTGCTGTTCAAGTGCTCAGAGCTCCAAAAAACTAGCACTGGTACAGGTTTGAGGATTCAGGCGGCCTTCTGAAACTGCGGTAATGTGAAAGTAAGATCTGTCATTTTAGTGAAAATAAGGTTGCCTAGAAGTCAGTGTGTCTAGGACCCGAGTTCATTAAAGAAATAGAGAAATGGGGACTAGATTCACAACAGTATCGTAACAAACCTCATACTCCTCAACACAACATTCTTGAGCAGCTGCGTTGGCACATTTGCTAAAAAAATTTAGAGTGCAGCCTCCCCACTGCTCTAGAAAGTTATGAAATTGGTCCATTTCAGAATTCCAATAGTACTTGCGGACAGATGTCCAAAATCTAAGCCATGGTGATCCAATGGCTAACAGCAAAGTGCATAAAACCTGACATTCATGTGTCTAGAGCTCTCCAATATAAAAAAATCTTAGATTTGAGGTTATGCTGCCTAATGTGATTACGATGATCGAATTGGGCTACTCAAAGCTGCTCCAGTTTCAGCTGGTGATTCAAAACGTGCGCCAGTTCCTTTATGTACGCATTAACCATGGAATTCAATCAAATGAATGCATGTAACACATACAACTAAAAAATGAATAAATTACCACTTGGTTGACTGCCGACCGGGTAGTTCACTGGTTCTTTATGGCTGTTATTAAGTTCATCTAAATCGACTAGAGATGTCAGTAAAGGGTCGAGCAGACATGGTGAGCGGCCGAGCGCTACCATTTTTTAGATCGTGGCCTGGGCGCACAACAACCTCCGTCATAATTCAATGTCATGACTGTGCAGTTATCTTTGAAGATTTTGGAGAACAATAAAAAAATCCAGGGCTGCTGCGATAAGTCACGATGGACTTTCAATCGTCGTAAATTCTGTCAGTCTCCAGCGCGAAGAAGTTGTCAGCGCACGCAGTATGTGCATGTGCATAAGAGGCCGCTTAGTTCCTTTTTCCTATTCAGTCAACTACAATTGCAGGGATCGAGTATCGATATTATCGGCAACTTGGTTAAACTGGAGCGCTTCAGAGCGCCGAATAGTGAGGCTCAACTGTGCAAATCTCTTAAAACTAAGACCGCCATAGATACATGTTTCAGACTATGCATCCAATATCATGAACATCCGTCGATTCAACGAACTTGACAGTATGCATCTACACTTATACCAAGTCTTGATCAAAACGAATGCTGCAAATGAATTAATACAGCAAGTCCAGAAGATGTCATTTGACTTGAGCGGAAGAGCTTACCTGGGATGAGGGCTATTCTTCACGGCTTTTTGGCCATATTTACGCCACTTGAAACCATCGTCGAGGACGTCCACATCCGTTCTAGTTTTGATGGCGTATCTGGGTTCTCTTAACCTCTTGGCGACTCCACGTTTCCTAGTTTTACTTCTGCCAACAGTCAGCAACATCTTAGACCTTTTTATAGCTTCTCCTCCCAAAAATATGCCTAATTATACACTATCTCGCTCTTTACACACTCCAACTCTAGACTAAAGTTTGGAAACTGTTGAGATGCAAAGATTCTCTCAAAAGAAAGTGAGAAGTACACGTACAAAATCTCAAAAATCATCAACACCATATTCATTAAATTGGGAATTTTGTATCATTTTGGGTTTAAGCTGACCAACTTGAACCGACCGTTAGGGTACAACTTGGGAATCTGGTTTTCCCAATTTAATGAATATGGTGTTCATCCACTTGTGTAAAGCTACGTGTCCGGTCAGATAACTCTATGATTAAAGGTAACCAGTTGTACCCAAGCGGATCTATTAGGAGACCAGCTACCCGTTATCAAAATGCATCATCCACCTCTAGGACATTTTGAGATAGAGATTCGTGTAAGGATATTACAGATGACATCTGTGAATCATACATAATATTGATAGACTTCCGGATGATTCTGAAATCTGGAATGATCACCAATAGCCTGGCTCCTCGGATTCTCGTTGGTCCTATTCATCATTGAAAATTCAAAAGAGCTGGAGGACCTAGCTATGAACACAATTGCAAAAGCGCTAGAACTCCCTGGCAACTAGGCTCTACATTATTCGGAACGACTCTATGAGAATGACAGTGAAGCAGATCAGTGACACCCGTCCTGTCATTAAAAACTAGAACGATCCTGCCTCGCAACCTCATTAACAAACACAATCTCCATAAAGCCATGGAGGGAATTTTTCTGATAGAGCCATTTAGAGAATTCCATATGTGCAACACCTAAGAAAAATGATAAGATATAATCCATCGTATAAGTGAGGCACGATCTCACTAGCCTATCCACACATACTTTTAATCAGAAATTGTATAAGTGAGGACTACAATACTTTCAAGATAAAAGTATGACTAACAGAGGTGATATCCGATCACGGAAGTACAGTAAAAGATTATGAAATTATCGTTGAACAAAAAATATATACAGAAAATGTAGGAAAAGGATAATGGATTACACATGTACAGTTAGCGCGTCACTAGCCTAGCGCCGTAGACCCGGTCACTTTCCACAGCGTGATCACGTAATCTCCGTAGCAGTCTCACCGCACACCTCCACGACCAGCTAGACCAATGGAGAGCATCATGACTTGCGTACTGTAAGGTCTTCCGGAGACTAGGACAAGGCCTGACACGAACATAACCTGATTCACGATTTTTACAGTCTTTTCTAACATTAAACTGTACGTAGACCGAGACCGCGCAACCTTCGAGAATTACAACAGCAGCAAATGCATGCCTCGATACATAATGGAGGATTCCATACTGCCACGATATCCGTTGCCAAAAGCAATGAAAACTAGGACAGGTAAAAACATTCAGGGACTCCGCCAAAATTACCAAAACTACGATTAAAACGAATGTTCGTTTAAATTCCGAAACTCTGAATGCTTAGACCATGTTTAGACGTACACACGTCGACAGAACACGTCAATTTCTTTGAATTGGCAGATGTTCACTACAAGGACGACTTTCAAGGCAAGGGCCTGAAATCTACATCAAAACCGGTCCTAGCTCACAGAACTTCAGAGCCACAACTTTGGCGCTCTGAATTGCACCAAGCTAACGAAATTTAAGATCAGGACACAACTGTAAAGTCAGTTTTCAAGTTTTCAGGTTCGAGTGCAGACTACGAGCATTGTTCTAAACTTCCAAACAGGCCATTATCACTTAGTTAAAATTAACAGTGACTGAGATCTATGATTCATAACTAGCTGACCCTCTTTAAAATCATGGGAAGTTGGAAGTTGTTAAGTAGACTGAGCAGGCTTATCATCAGATTACTACGCACCATATCAGTTTAGACACGATTGGTCCAGAGTTGACTGAAGCCACCGTTGTCATAAAATGCACACTAACATGGCAAGATCTGTCTGAGCTCAGAGAAATTCTCAGATGGTCAGGTCTGCGACCGAACTATTACAATATGTTACAGGAAGCCCAAAACGCAAGAACAAAGCAAACTTCGAGGATCACTATGCTCACTAGTATTCATTAGACTTGCCACGGTATAGTAGAAAATGCACCAGTGATGATTGTGTCCAGGTGCAGATCAACTCGGGAAAGGCTTCCAGAGGTCTACTGCTGACCTAATCGCTGAAATACATGAATAATCCTGAGTGACAGGAAAGACGATATAACTTCTTCAGCGTAGTTTTTCAGGGTTTGTGGAGTTCAATCGTCACTACAGACCTGAAACTGTTCGAAATCCATCCTCATTCAGCAGAAATTTGCCCCCGTCAATTCCGACTACAGCATCTGCTAATCTACTGAAACCAGAGCTCCTCCTCCTAGTGCAAATTAACACTTACTAGGTACGTCCCTAAGAGGCTTGCAGAATCGTTCGATCACCGAACAAGTTCCAGCACTCATATCGAGCAAGCATCAGTTTAGAAGTAGAAGCTCACAATTAGAGTATCCCATTGTTATTTTAGTTACACGTTTATAAATTTAGACTCCAAATTCCCCTTGAACTTAATGTTGCATATGGTAATGCAAAACGCACAAAGATCGATGCAGAAGAAAACTAGGAGTGCTTACTTGGGAGGATCAGACTTCTTCGATTGATCCGGCGTCTCGCTAGCAGCTCCCGCCGTACCACCCTCCTCTCCACTGCCACCTGCTGCTTCGGGCTTCTTCCTCTTGCCACTGCTGGTTGCACCCTCCTTCCCAGTACTCTCAACCTCATCACCAGCATTACTCGTGGACGGTCCCGACGACACCGAGGTATTGGACGTACCTGCAGATGTCGTCACCGAGCCTCCTGCGCCCACGGCAGTTGCGTCCGACAGCAGGGGTGACGTCGGAGGCCGATGATTAACTTGCCTGGAGCCAATAACTTGGGACCCAGGGTCACTGAAATGTTCCGAACTCGATAATGACCGGAGCTCTTCGGAGCCCGGAGCCCTCTCGAAACGCGGCACTGGCCCTGCATCCAATTTGGAGATGCTACTCCCACTTCCATGTCCAACTGTAATTGGATCTTTTCTTGACGCAGACTCATCCCTCACTGGAAATTGACCTCTCTGCTGAAAATAATGCGACGAAGGAGATCCCTGAAGCCGCTCTTGCACCGAGTATGAGCTATACAGCCTCTGAGCAGAATCAAGGGAGTCGGTGTCAGGACCACCCGGCAATCTAGACTCAAGCACCGCCTTAGGATGATCGAATTCTTGCAACAGCCATGGAAATTCGGCAAGCGGATTGGCGGAGAAGGGGGCCACTGGAACCGAGGAGCCGGGGTATGAGAGGTTTTGCGGTTGAACATCTGCGTTGAGAATAGACGCCGATATGAACGACCACGGATTGTTGGACGAATACTCCGAGCTTGAGGATGCCAACGTCATGGAGCCGGACGTGGAAAGGGTGGCGCCGGTCTCCTGATCGGACGTTTGATCCAACCTGCGCAGGAACTGGTCTAGGAAGCTCTCGCCAGGGCCCGCCCCCTCGGCCTCGTCCTCACTAGACGCCTTTTCGGCCATGGCCAACGGCAAGAGGATGCCGTTTTCCTCAGGATGGATCCGTCACCGCCCCGACACTCCAACTGGTATCCTCCAAGCGCGCCTTCATTGTGATCATCGGGTAAAAATGATTGAACTGGATTTTCAAACACCCTTCCTCACTAGCCTCCTGTAGGATACTTAGACGATCAACAGAACAAAGTAGCAAGCCTCCAAGGCCAACCACGCAAGCTTCGTTGTTGTCAGCTCGAAGCCTTGCAACTTGCGGTGGCGGGGGGTAGCGAGGACGTTTGACTGGAGCGACAAGGAGAGAGAGTACTATTACGATTGGAGTACATTAGAATACAGACAGACAGATAGACAGGCCGACTGAGATCCCTTCAACTCCTTGAGTGTGTTGACCCACTGTGACAACAACCACCCCTGGTTCCGGACACTTGAAGGCAGCTCTTACTAGTCTGGAACGTGCGAAGCGAAGTCACACACAACGGAAAAAAGTACTCCTAATTAGTGAAACCCCAGAGATTCACGACTACACAAGGGGACGCTGTGTCTCCAGGAGCTAGTCATTCTGTTGAGCTGCTGGTTAGCTAGAGAGAGAGAGAGAGACGACAAAACTGGGCACCCGTAGCCTCTCATAAATGTTCCCGTTTGGCAAGCTAGAAGGGCTCATCAGGGAAAAGCCAGCACCTGGCTCTCAGGAATTAGAAGCTCATGACAATAGTTGTGTTCCTGCCTGGGGAGAGATTAAATGATTCCTGTGCACGCTGAAACCCTACAACATCGGTCGAGAACGAAATATATATAATTTGGGGATAAGCATCCTTGTGTGGGTTCTGAAGCGATTATCACCCTGTGATCACCGAGCCTAGTTGTTGTAAGTTCTCGCTGTGTCCCGAACTAGGACAAAGTTAGACTTCTAAACATCCAAGTGTGTTGCTCACCGGACAATCGAAATAGAGGTGGTGTGTCGGTGCCCCCACTTGTGCATGCTCGAATCAATCTCAGCTTTCTCAGAACGCGCTCCAGTGGGGAATAAGAGAGTCCAATCGCGCCGACCTGTGAACCGATTTGCGCCTGCTGCAGTGCTGCATCAGTTGTGCACGAGTGCACAATAGGCACAGGGTGCTTCCCACCACGGAAAGACAAAAAGAACAATATTTCCAGGCCTCCGTGCTTGCACCAGAGCATTTCGCAGCTCTCTACAGAATCCTGCATGTGTGTGGAGCAGCCAAATAACTCTTCCCCCTCATTCAGTCCGAATTCTTAACCCTCCTTGACAAGAACCACTTCCAGCACCGTCACAGCCGAAAAGTTTTCCGAAAATCGTTTCAGAATCAATCGCAATGTACAGTGAGGAGGAGGATTGGGGGGTAGAGAGGGTAGTATCTGCTGGAAGTTCTCCATACGCTGGAGCCTAAGTTTCTGGAGTGGCGGACCGCTAGTCGACGCTTGAGATGGAATCCCAAATGGAGCTGCGGCTGGTCGGGGTGTACTACTACTACTACAAGTAGGTCGGAAAGAAGCGCTGGCACGAAACACCGGGGCTTGAGGCCAGCTACAAGGACGACTCCCCTGGAGTGCATTGACTTGCGTGGTGCAAACTTGGAGGGGACCAAGGAGGAGCCTGGCCTTGATGATTGCACTTTGCATGACACCGTCATGAGCAGACACTGAGTTAGGTCTTCAGGGCGTCACCCCTCACAAAGTGTGGTCGTGAAGCTACGCTTAAGACCTCACTGTAAGTAAGTTGTGCTACTCATAATAAACTCCTGCCACTCAGCTACCATAAACACACAGAATCGTTCACCGATGAGACAATTTTGTTCCACAAACAGCAAAATTAATAATCCAAAAAATCAGAGGCCTGAGGCAAGATATGATTTTTATGTATGTGGCTGCTGCTACAGGAAAGTAAACATTGATGACTGCCGGTGCCCCGACGGTCCTACTTTGCTGCCCGCGTGAGCTTTTGGTGAAGGCGACAAGCAGGCCCTTTTGCACACTACAATTTGTTGGAGTGGTCCTGCACGACCCAGGCAGGGGATGCGAATCGCATTATGCAAGTGGGCCTCAATCTCTCTCTGCTGCGTTTCTTCGGTTGCGGCGCTTGCCTCCTAGCCTTGTCTGGCCTTGGGCTTGCCTTGGGCTTGCCTTGGGCTTGCCTTGGGCTTGGCCTTGCGTTGCGTGGTTGCTTCCCCTTGCAAACAAGATCTGACACCAGATATTGTCAAAGCCTGGGTGGGTGTTGGACTGTTGGTTGTTAAGATCGTAGACACCTACTCTCATCACTCAGTGCAGATTCATGTGGTGCCAACGTACTCGAGGGCCGACTAATGTTAACTTTACCTTACCTTACCTTTTCTTTTCTTTTCTTCTGATGCAACTGTGTGAGGGCACTGGGGCAGCCTCTCTTCAGCTTCTTTCTTTCTTGCTTCGGTCCAGAACTCCAGATGGCCTCGCCCTTGAAGTCGCCAGACTCGCCACCGTCGAAGCTGTCACCGGTCAGCAGTTTTACTCCCTACCCCCTGGCCCTGGGTGGGTCAGGTTTTACTGTGCCGCCCTGGCCACGACTCCACGAGTGTTTTTTTAACGATTTTCTCCGTGGACCGTAACGCGCAACGCGGATAGGACCTCAATTGACAGATTGCTCAGTTGGCTCAGTTTTTAGTTTTTTTATTTGTCACTATTTGGTTTCAATACGAAATTACTGTTGACTGATCTCTATGTATGTCCTTGTAAATCCATTCTTTAACCCCTAAACGTAGGCACGGACGAAAACGTCCGTTGCCTCCTAAAAAAATTCTGTATCCCAAAAAAAGATCGATTTTGATCTGATTTTTTTCAAAAGTGATCATAAAAGCGTAGTGCATCATGGAAGGCAAAAAATTTCTTCTTAAGACACATTATTTTTATTTTGTAACTCAAATTGTGATACATGGTGTTAGCTCCCGAGCTGCCCTTCTTGCAATTTTCATGAGGGCACCATGTACTGTTGACTTTTCCAACTTTTTGAAGCAATACTACTGGTGCCCATGTACAAAACACTGTAGAATGCTACAAGCAAGGCCAGCCACGGTGATCCATCCGTCCTTTAAGGGTTAAAAACTTGTAGATTTTTTTTTATAAAACTAATAAAAACAACTCAAATCTTTGGGTGACATTTTGTAAACTAATGCCCATAAGGAAAAAGGCTAGTGACCAAGCCATGCTTCAAAGTAAAAAAAATTCAAGGGTAATAATTATTCAAAGAAAAATCTAGCTTTATTTTTAACCCCTAAACGCTCAAGGTTAGGGTGTTTTCCTTGTTTTTGGAAGGCAATTTTGAAGTTTTTTTTTGTCCTTGTAAGATCATTATTAAACATCAAAATAAAATTGTAACTGTTGACTCTTGAACTTCAAAACTTCTAGATGGCCTTGTGCAAAAAGAATCCAAAGTGGCCATGCAAATTTTAAGATATTTTTTATTGAATGATGATGAGTATATAATCTTTTGCTTTTTTTGGAGTTGCCCAAAACTTCTAATGCAAATTGGCAACTTTTGGATACAAAATTGGGAAACAACCACTTAGGATGCTTTAGTGTTTGTTGTTGTTACTTCAAAACTAATGGCCCCCCTTCCAAATCCATGACCAAATTTTCACAAATGAGCCTACAACGCAGCTATCAAAGTGCAATTGTCTACTACAAAGAAATTTTTTAGCTTCAAATATTGACCAAAAATCATTATGAATGAAAGAAAATTCAATGGTGAATGATTTATAGTTTTTATAACAAAGACATTCCAAGTGAAATTAGTCCAAAAGCACTAACTTTTAGATTTTGCTAGATGTCAAGATTTCACTAGAAGGGCCCATATTGCCCAAGGGAGTGCCGAAGGGAAATTGTCACCTTTTTCTCAACTTGATGTCCTTTTTTTTCAATGTGGCAACCTGTCTGAGGCTCTGTGACACTATTTACAACACAATTCATGACACTTTCATGACACAAAATGTATGCATGCACTTAACCTTCCACAAAAAACAATTGGAATAAGACATTGAAGGAATTTATATTTGAATGCTAAAGCTAACTTCTATGCGTAATTTTTCCAAAAAAAACCCAAAAACAATAAAATATGTGCCTTCAATAGAGTTTCAAAGTTTCTTGAAGTTTTTTGAACACCAAAATGTGGTGCCTTGGGCATTTAGGGGTTAAGGAGAAAAATGTTCTTTATTTTGTTATTTTTATTATATTGGCTTTTAAAGTAACAATAAATGAAAAATAATATCAGTAATTTTACTTTTAAACATCATAACACAATATTCATTAAATTGGGAAAAAACAGATATTTTGGGAATTTTGACCCTTTTTTGTCAGTTGTGCACTTGACTATTTTCCAATGAAATGAGATATATATCTTCCAAAAATATGCTCTTTATTACCCAAAAAGCTAAAAATCTTCCAAAAATACGCTCTTTATTACCAAAAAGCCAAGAACAAGACCTATTTGTTTCACAAAATAACAATATTTCTGAAATTTGAACACAAAGTTCATTAACTACATGTAAATTGACCTCTTTAAACGTTTCAATTGACTTGAGAAGTTTTAGGTGAAATACAGTTTGGGAATTTTTTTTTCCCCAATTTGATGAATATTGTGTTTCATGCTCCAAAGTAATGATTTTTGAAATGCAAAAATACTTCATCAGTTTTGGAAAAAACCATGTATTTTAGCAATCATTCGCTTGCGCTACATTAAAGATGGTTGCAGTTCTAAAAACACAATCAATCTTGTCTCAACTAATGTTAATGTTACACATAGTTGGGTAAGGTTACGTTGTACAGTACAGTAATTATGTTTGCTCTTGCCAACACTCCATCATAACGACCATCACGTTGTCTAATTTGATAGATTACCTCGTGCCAGTTCATACTACATAATTATGTTGAAATTTAAGTTGCCCCTATTTTGAAGTTGTTATGTTGTATCCTCCTCCGTGGCTTTAGACTAAAGCAGGGTCTCTAAATACAAATGTGAATTCAAAATTTCCTAGTTCAATTTCCTTGTGATAAACATTAAAAATCTTACATTTTTTAACGGGTGAAAAAATAGAGCTAGTCTCACATCAACGTAAGCTTATGTGTAGTAAATCAAGCATATGATTTGCGTACTATATCACTCTTTGAGGAATGCGCGGCAGCACGGGCAGCCTTGTATTTATTGCCCAAACCTAGGATCAGTGTGCAGCTGCCCGCAACTTGCTACCCCTCTTAGAGCATCTCCTGCAACACATTAAAATAGCCCTTTATGTTCCACCTATATCGGCTTCTGCGATTCAAGTCTCCAACATCACTCTACTCATCGATGTGCAGGAGCAAGGCCTTTCAAGCTTGGCCACTTTCATATCAAATTCAAGCTTTCTCCAGGCCCACTTCATGATCCCTGCCAAGCACTGTTCACGCATTGTTCACGCACTGTTAACACTGCGTTGCCAGACGTACCCTTGTGATTTGTTGTAATATAGGTGCAAGCCCTCAAACCTTCCGGACTGCAAGGGAACTTCACGCCTTGTTGCGCTACTTAATGCTCCCGTCCCCTCCAAACCTAGTTTACAGGCGCTTGTTTAAACATGTTGCAGGAGATACTCTTAGACGACAAAGGTCAGTCCTACACAATTTACCCATCAGAGATCAATTTTACTCCGTCACAACTGACCACATAAACTGCACCAAACGCACTTGCACACGCTCATGGGTGCTCCCACTGGTTTTATACACATTCCGGTGGTATTTCGTTGCAGGGCAGGGCAGGGCAGGGCAGCAACCTTGGCTTATTACCTGCCCCGGAATAAAATATCCTCACCTACACCCCCAAGAACTCAGTATTATACATAACATTATTCTCTAACGGTGGAAAGGACTCTTGCAATAACGAATACAGGACCAGCACAAGAATGTAGGATTTAGGGCAGTTTTTTATTTGCAAGGCAAAGTTGGCGTCATCAAATTAGTATATTCCATATTGTCAAACAACTTTTGTGCCAATCACTTCCATGTGATTAGCAAGAAAACAAGTGATAGAGTAGGATTGAATGTTTTCAGAAAAATGTGACCTATGCTAAGTTTTAATAATTTTTTGTTTATTCTTTAACCCCTAAAGCCCTGGAGCCTTTATTTTGTCAAAGGACACTCAAAACTGCCATTTTTATTGCAAAGAGTAAATAAGTTTGAATATTGGTCATATTTCATATCTAACCATAGGATCTTGTACTAGCCTAGTATCCAAATGTGGGAAAAAAAATTCCAAAACTTTAACCACCCAAATTGCAAGATATTTGCATTTAAAGTGTAAAAAACAAACATTTTTGCACCTTGCATGACTATGTTATTTGACTTTGAACTTTTTAAACGTAAAATCTTTGCACCACAGAGTCTTGAGGTTTATGCTTTTGTGGTGGAAAATTGAGTTGTGAATCTTTGGAAAAAAACCAAAACTAAAATTACTTAATTTTCATTCTTAAAAAAAGAACATTAGATGAAAGAAGGTATGAGATTGAACAAAAACTTAAATTGTTAATAACCCTGCAATGGAATTGAAATGGAATAATCCTAGTAGTGAGATTGTTCTAGAAAGAAAACTTCACCCTCTCCAACAATTTTTTTGAAAAAGTGTTAAACTTGCATTCAAAAATGAAATTTATAAGTTATTTTTTCAAGAATATGCTTGAATTGCCCAAAAAAAAATAGTGTCCATAACTTTCTCATAACTAGTCCAAATGGAATGAATCAAAGCTTCAAATGTAGTCAAAACTATAACTTATGAGAAGAAGAAATTTTCAAAAAAATCAAATTTTTGTAAAAAAAAATTTGCTGCCCAATCCCCATAAATTTGTGCTTATCTAGGCATAACTTTTGCTTTTGGGCAAATTGGAATAAAATTTATATTCCCCAAAAACTAATGCGTTTTCCTATCTTCAAAAAAAATTCAAACAATTAGGACCAAAATTGAGGTTGTAAATACGTGCCCAAGATTTCATTTGTCAAGGATTTAGGGGTTAACCCCTAAGCGCCCCATCGCCCCAAATCCAGCCTCTTAAATGTTAATTTGGGGTGTTGGGGTCACTTGAAAATTGACCATACTAATAGTATGAGTATTGTGTTTAGGAGGTAAGAGAGTGGGGGTCCCAAGTTATTATACTCACATGCTCTCTTAGGGACAATGCAATCATGGGAAAAACTGGCTTTTGGCACTACTTTTGGGCAAAATGGTAGTCACAACCGTACCCTCTTCTCATTGGGTGTTTCTAAACCCTTATGTCTTCAAGGTCAGCTTTAGGGTGCTCAAATTTCTCAGAAAAGCTTGTAAATTGGAAGGTACTTAGTGAACCCATGAATGAACCCGGGTAAACATTTCAAGGGCCTAATTTGAGAAGGAGAGACCTAAATCAGATGGAGAAAGAGCCAAACATGTAAAAAAGTATACCCAAAAAAAAATTCAACCTGCTTTGACCACTATAAACATGCAAATGGTATGGTCAAAGTACCCCCATTTTAAAAGAACCTCGGCACTCAAGCCCTGAAGATTATTCAAAGGTTCAACCACATGGATCGTAATTTCCAATGAACGACATGCTTTACTTTGCCGGGAGATCTCTCAGACCTACACATGAGCAGTTTTGAGCTGGCTCAGGGGTTAACAAAGTGTTTATCCTTTAACAAAGTTCCACAGGTGGGATTTTATTGTGAGTTGATGCATGATACATTATTGAAAAGGTTTTGTCAACACATTTCCAACAATATCTCACAAGTTTTGTTCAATAGTAATTATAAAAACTCACATTATGGTGGTGAGTAGAAACCTTCTACAATACGTCAATTTCAATTACCAAATTTGAGCAAGTTCATAGTCACTACAGTTCTTAAAAACACAATATTTGTCCTGAGATCATGCTGGCCAAGTTTTTCAAAATAAATAATATTTGCCAATGAACTACAAACTTAACTCCTCAAGGACCAAGGGTGTTTTTGAGAAAAAATCTCAGAAAACTGTCAACTTCTAGTGAATTGCCCAAAATTGAAAATAATTTTATTTTCCTAATTTGAACCGTACAAAATCGTGTTAAACAAATAAATCAATAAGTGCAGAAACTTTCAGCCCATTTGACCTTGTAGATTGTAAGGTTATGTGTTTGAAGTGAGAAAAACAACTTGTTTTCATTATTGCAAAACAAGGTCAATAGATTTTGAGCCCTCCTAAAGTAAATTTTTTGCTCTAAACAAAAATAAGATTTTTAACTATTTACAAATATATGATGTTAGGTTCACTCATGAAAAAATTCAGAAGCAAATATAGAATCTAGCTTATTCTAAGTCATCTTGCAATGCAAGGAGGTTTAGTAAATTGATAATACACTAGTCATTTTTTCATGATTTCTTGTGCAATAAAGTAGTCTTCTATTTGAAATTTGAACGATAAACTAGGGTTAGAGGCAAACATTTGGAATATGTGAATTTGTTTTCAAGAACTTTGAACTTATGAAATGCAAGATAATAGGGCTTGAAGTTAGAAGAAAATGTTTTTTCTTGAAACCTCCCGGACATAGTTAACAAAGTTTTACTCCTCTTAGAATGTGATTAGTGAGCTCCACTTTTTTTTTGACAATTGTATACCATTTATATTAGTTGCATACATGTCAAGTTTCAAAAGTTGATGAGAGTTTTAGCATAAGATTCTCCAAAGATGCCAAAGGTGCCCAAACTCTTTTGGGCATCATAACTTTTTACTCCAATATCCAATTGGAGTTATTTATTTCACACAAAGCCGTTCATTGAGTGCATCTTGTCTTCAAATTTCAAAAGCATTTGCCAAGATTTGACTTCTTAGGAACCTACCCAAACTTTCAACTAGTTGTTGAACAATCAATTATGGTTTAGGGGTTAAATATACAAACTACTCTTGGGTTTTTTTTGAGTTCTAAGAGTATTAAATTTAACTTGACAAGCAATAGCAAATTAATATATTTGAAATCCAATGTATACTTATGGAAGTTTGGTTTCATTTAGAAGTGTTTAGTTGCATTTAACCCTTAAAGGATGAGGTGGACATTTTTTGTCAACTGCAAATACTTGCAGCGCAACCAAATCACGGTTACTAGCCTGTCCTTTAAGGGTTAAAATGAAAAGCTAGTACAATAAGTTTTTGTCTTTTTATATTTTTACCTAGATGTTTTTTTTAAGAGCATCTTAATTGATAATGACTGTTCGCACTCTTTTTTGACAAGTAAATGAAATTCATGAGTGATTTGTATGCCACATGTAACTACTCATTTAACTAGTTATTAACTACTCATGTAATTATGGACTTTCTACATCCATGAAAGTTGGAAAATCCACAAATGCTTTGTAAACATACTAGGATGTTTGCTTTTATTACTTAATTTGATTATATCTCCCAATATTTTGCAACAATCCCTCAAAACCTCATATTCATTAAAATGGGAGATGGGGACCTCCCAAAATAACCAAAGCAGACATAAAACTTTTCAATTTTAGGTTAGTTTTGAAAGGTTTTATTACAATTTAGGTCAAGTCGACCTAATTTGCAGTAAAACTTTCTAATTTTAAGTAAAATATGAAAGGTTTTATGTCAATTCAGCTCAAATCAAGTTGAATTAACATAAAATCTTTTGTTGACTTTCTTTTACATTACCTCTCATTTCAATGAAAAACTCCCATTTTATTAAATATGAGGTTTCAATATATGACAAAAATCCTCCAGTATTTTCCAAATTACAAAATCACCTAGATTTTAAACATTCCATATTTAGGTAAAAGTGCCGTTTATAACTTTACATTGCCAAAAGTGATCATCTATGATGATGGAGAAATTTGGTGATGGCCATGCCATATCATCATGCCAATTCAAGCTAATTAGAGCTGACTATTCTAGTTCTACACAAAACTCCAACATTAAATAATGGTTAAAATTATAAAATAATGCACTTATCAGAGGTAGTTACTTGCTATAGAGTGTCATTTCAATATCCAAATGGTTTTGTTATTCCATGGTTTCATTTTGTCAATAGACGTTTTTAGTTAGAGAGCATTTTGAATTAGCTGTTAAGGTCTTGTTTTAACCCGTAAAGGATCAAGCCCTTTTTTATGTGAAAGTCTCCAAAAATGCCACTTTTTGGGAATGAGTAGAACGGTAGGAAATTATTTATTTTTTGGTAATCCAATCATAAGATCTTGCCTTAGATTATGGGAGGTATTTGCTAGAAAAAAATCAACTCATTCTAGATGTATGCAAGTGAGATATTGACATCTTAAGTGATTTTTTTTTTTTTTTTTTTTTTTTTTTCCTTGCTATCCAAAGATTTCATAAGCCTTTGATCATTCCTAAATCAAAAAAATTGCTCTACACAAAGTTGAGGTTTATTTTTCCCATGTAGAAGACCAAGTTAGGTATGTTTGGGAGAATTTTCAAATGAACTTGAGGTGCGAATCATACTTTGTATAATCTTGCAACGTTGTAAGGCTATGAAATTTGCATATACACTAGGCAAAATTGGAGGATTTATGTAAAATTGAGAGATCTGAATTACTTTGATCCAAACAGTAAACACAAAGGAATCTTAGTCTACTACAACTTGGAAACAAAAAAAGTCAAAAAAACAAATACACAAAGAGCTCAAAAAAGTAAAGCACCAAATTTTACAAGGGGCAAAAATAATGGAGGTTTGGGAGTCCCATACCTACGGGCAAACTAAAACTTGTCACTCATCAATCAAAATTGAATGATTTAAAGCTTTCCACACATATGTAAATCCAAAGAACCAATTTCTGATTTTTTTTTTTAAAGCAATTTTTAAAAAGTTTTTGGGCTACCCGCTTTCCTCCGTTTTTCAGAAATTCATGCATAACTTTTTCAATAAATACCAAAATGAGGACAAAATTAGATGTGCATGTAGATCTTAGAATTCCCCATCTTCTATAAAAGTTTCAAAAAATCACACAAAGTAATTTAGCCATAGCTACATGCCCAAAATCCCATTTTTCCCCCAAAGGGACAACAGTCCTTGAGGGGTTAAGATTAATTACAAATGGTGAGGTTGCAGTTTTACCAACTCTTGAAATGTATATTAATTCCTCATTCAACCCCTAAAGGACCAATCTAAGTTTCTACCAAATTGCTCCAAAACTGACATTTTTAGTACAAAAACCAAATTTGAGAAAAAGAACTTTTTTGGACACATGTAATTGTAAGATCATGTAGTAAACTAGCTTCAAAAATGTGAAAAGAATTTCAAAAATTTCCACCAAGCATGTAGATTGTAAGTTATTTGAGTTTGAATTGTCAAAAAGCCATCTTTTGTTTTGCAAAAACTACGGCAGTTGCACTTCAAAAGGTCATATTTGTATGAAAAATACTCCAAAATGGTTGTACCTCTTTGGATTCATTCTTCAAGGCAATTTGGGTACACAATTGAATGTTTTCAAATCATTTGGAATTGTACAACACATGGGAAAAAATAGTAAGTAAAAAGAAGTAGAGAATGATTCAAAACACAAAATTATTAAGGATTTAATTATTCAAAGGGAAAATGCCAGTCTTAAAGGTTGTAATGTTGTAGTAAATTATCTACAACCTCCAATTTTATTTTTTTTCCAAAATATCAAAAATTGAGTAAAATAAGAGACTTCAATGTTTACTTTAGATTAGAGAATCCATAAGTGCTTGCTTATAAAATCTCCTCATAACTTTCATCTCATTGATCATAATTGAATGATTCAAAACTTTCCACCCATACAGAAATCTCCTAATCCAATTTCATAATTTTTATTTCTCAAAAGAAAATGATTTTTTCTAATATGCCTAAATTGCCTACCCGTGGGGAAAAACAACATATTAGGCCATAACTTTTTACTCATAATTTCAAATATCATGAAATTTAATGCATGAGAAAGATATTCCTTGTACCCACCTTCTTTTTAAATTTCAACCTAAAATTTGGAAACCTTCAATCATAGGTACTTGCTTAAAATTGCTATGTTGTCAAAAAAAAATGCAACTTGGTCCTTTAACCCCTAAAGGCCCAAGTGGTCCCTCAAGGGCCAAGTGGGGTTTTGGGCATGTACCTACAGCTAAACTACTTTAAGTGATTTTCTGAAATTTTTATGGAAAATGGGGAATTCAAAGATATACATGGGCATCTAAATTTGTCTTCATTTTGACATTTATTGAAAAATTTATGCATGAATAATTGAAAAATAGGGGAGATCTTGGCAGCAAAAAAAATTGCATTTTTTAAAAACAAAATTTGAAATTGGTTCTTTATATTTTTTTGTATGCAGGAAGCTTTAAATCATTCAATTTTGATTGATGAGATGAAAGTTGTGAGAAGTTTTAGTTTGCCTGTAGGTATAGGACTTCCAAACCTCCATTATTTTTGCCCCTTGTAAAATTTGGTGCTTTACCTTTCTGAGCTTTTTGTGTATTTGTTTTTTGACATTTTTTGTTTCCAAGCTGTAGTAGACTAAGATTCCTTGGTTTTCACCATTTGGATCAAAGTAATTCAGATTTCTCAATTTTACATAAATCCTCCAATTTTGCCTAGTGTACATGCAAATTTCATGGCCTTACAACATTGCAAGATTTTACAAAGTATGATCCACACCTCCAATTCATTTGAAAATTCTCCCACACATACCTAACTTGGTCTTCTACATGGAAAAAAACTCCTTTGTGTAGAGCATTTTTATTTATTTAGGAATGATCAAAGGCTTATGAAATCTTTGAACGAACAGCAAGGGGAAAAACAAATTGTTTCACTTTAGATGTCAATATCTCACTTGCATACATCTAGAATGAGCTGATTTTTTTCTAGCAAATACCTCCCATAATCTAGGGCAAGATCTTACAATTGGATTTCCATAAAAAAAACTTGGATTTCCATTAAAAAAACTTGTTTTCCGACCATTCTACATATTCCCCCACAAAAAAAAGGCTTGGGTCTTTAGGGGTTAAGGCCTCATTTGAACACTAGCTAAGTGGCTATCTTCCCACCAAACAAATTGTGTGAAAAATCAAATGAGATTGCCAAACCATCGTGAAAGAAACATTAGGTTCACCAATGCTTGCATGAAGGTTCCTAATAATGATTCCAATTCTGAGATCGATCGATCGATCGATCGATCGATCATTCATTCATTCATTCATTCATTCATTCATTCATTCATTCATTCATTCATTCATTCATTCATTCATTCATTCATTCATTCATTCATTCATTCATTCATTCATTCATTCATTCATTCATTCATTCATTCATTCATTCATTCATTCATTCATTCATTCATTCATTCATTCATTCATTCATTCATTCATTCATTCATTCATTCATTCATTCATTCATTCATTCATTCATTCATTCATTCATTCATTCATTCATTCATTCATTCATTCATTCATTCATTCATTCATTCATTCATTCATTCATTCATTCATTCATTCATTCATTCATTCATTCATTCATTCATTCATTCATTCATTCATTCATTCATTCATTCATTCATTCATTCATTCATTCATTCATTCATTCATTCATTCATTCATTCATTCATTCATTCATTCATTCATTCATTCATTCATTCATTCATTCATTCATTCATTCATTCATTCATTCATTCATTCATTCATTCATTCATTCATTCATTCATTCATTCATTCATTCATTCATTCATTCATTCATTCATTCATTCATTCATTCATTCATTCATTCATTCATTCATTCATTCATTCATTCATTCATTCATTCATTCATTCATTCATTCATTCATTCATTCATTCATTCATTCATTCATTCATTCATTCATTCATTCATTCATTCATTCATTCATTCATTCATTCATTCATTCATTCATTCATTCATTCATTCATTCATTCATTCATTCATTCATTCATTCATTCATTCATTCATTCATTCATTCATTCATTCATTCATTCATTCATTCATTCATTCATTCATTCATTCATTCATTCATTCATTCATTCATTCATTCATTCATTCATTCATTCATTCATTCATTCATTCATGACCCTATCCATTTTCCATTTTCCTTTTCCTACATGTAGGGAGCCGACTTGCTCTACCACTGGATTTCTGTTGTTTTCTATGTTTTATTTTCTTAAAAGGCAACTCTTCAATTGCCTTTTTTCGGGGAATCTGAAAGTTGTCTGTAAATATAACAGACAAGTGTTCCTGCACTTGGAAGTTTTCTGCACATACTATGAAAGTCTCCCAACTCCTGGCAGGTGTGAGCGTGGAGAAGGTGATAAATTGCAGCACATGTTTTTGACCATAAGGAAAACATGGCCTCAAAGCCGGACTGAAGGTCCGAAGGTTTGAAGGTTTGAAGCTGATGTGCAGGAAAAATGTGGCGCAGTCTACATCCACATACAGTGATTCAGGACCAGCCATAATGATGTTCAACTCTGACCCACTGTGTGGGTGCGCCAGTCAAAACAACTTCCATGGTTTTCTTCACCATGAGGAATCGTGTAAGACGGACCAGTCTGTGGCTTTTCAAAAACAACATTAAACCTAAGATGGGAAGTGGCCCCCCAAGGCCCCAACCGAGTATGTTTACGGAAGCTGGGATGTTGCTACGGATGTGCCTTTCTTGCCAAACTTTTTTTTTTTTCACTTGCAAAATGGCTTCCCCCTTTGAGGTGCACATACGTCGATGTGGTGCTAAACTGTTAGGAGGTTGAATTAGGGAATTTTGAATTAACATTTGGGTTCAGTGACCCTGTTTTAGCATAGAATCTTAGAGGGGGATACCACCAATGTTTGGGAATTTTTTTGGACTTCACCAGCTAAACTCCAGCATTTTCCATATATAATTGGTTATCTTGCTAAATTGTGCTGGATATATTTCTAAATCTACAGTGTAGCATACTATATTTAAACTTTTTAGTGAAATCTAACCGATATTTTGCCGTTAATTTCAAAATACAATCCGGGTTTTTTCCCAATTTCACTAGCTAACAACAACCTAGCAGCCGATTTTTCTCGCACATTGGATACCACTGAACAACGCCAAATAGGAGACAATATATTACTTCTCCACAACATATCACTTCTCCCCTTATCTGTAATAAATGCTGAGCTTTTCCACCCTGCCCATACATCAACCATACGTCAACGTATGTTCAGTAAACCGAGCCCCCTTGACTCCTGAGGTTGGGAGGATCTGAATATTCTATGCAACTCTCCTCTTCCGTCTCTAGGAAAGTCATCAGCAACCTGCGGCCACTTCTAAGAAGTACCGCTTCATACACGGCTGCGGTTAAGGTAGGAACACCCATAAGCGTGAGTTTAAGGGTTTTGAACACAAGGGTTTTGAATACAATGACTATTAATAAACATCTAGCAAATTATAGGATCTTGTTAACAACAAAACAATAATAAATTTACATTTTTGGAGGTATTATTTGGATATTGTGAGAATAAATTGTGAATTTTTAAAAAGCAAACTACCATTGCACCCATAATCAACACTAAGGTTTCATGTTCACATGTTGTACATCCTTGCAATTACATTTATTTATTTCCACATATTTTTCAAGATTTTAGAGGTGACAATTATGGGGACACTACTGCTTACGGATGTTCCTACCTTAGTTATGACTTTAGCTCTTTTGGCTTTGAGATTTTTAGAATTAAATCACCCATACAATGAATACCTAATCAATCCCTAAAGGCCCAAACAACATTTTCTTGGCAACATAGCAATTTTGGGCAGCTCACTACAAATAGATTTTTCATTTTCCTCCTTTGAAGTTTTCACACATGGTGTGCCCAAGGAGTAGCTTTGAGGTCCAACAATTTTCATAATTTTTGACTACATGGCTTAAAGGTTCTTGCATGATATGTTGTTTTTTTATTCAAGGGGTAGCTCGCGTAGTTCAAAAAACTTTTTCAAAAATTATATTCAATAAATAAATAAATTTTAAATTGGTTCTTTAAATTTATATGTACTTGGGAAGCTTTTAATCATTCCATTTTGATCAGTGAGATGAAAGTTATGAACAAATTCTATTTGAGGGCAGTCATAGATTCCCTACTTTAAAAAAACTTTTAAGTCCTATGTCTTACTCAATTTTTAATATTTTGGAAAAAAATAAAAGCCAAAGGAGGTAGATTGTTTATTACAATATCATGACCATTAAGGATTGGAACTTCAATTTTTCCTAATTAAATTCTTCACAATTTAGTGTTTTGAATCATTCTCTATTTTTTTTTACCTACTATTTTCTTCCTATATGTTGTACAATTCCAAATGACTTGAAAATTTTCAAGTGTGTACTTAACTTGCCTTGAAGAATGAATCCAGAGAACTACAACCATTTTGAAATGATTTTCATACAAATATGACCTTGTGAAGTGCAGCTGCCCGGATTTTTGCAAGGACAAAAAATGACTTTTTGTTGGTTCAAACTCAATTATCTAACAATCTACATGGCAAAAAAAATTGAAATTTTTCCACATTTTTGGATACTAGTGTACTACAAGATCTTATAGTTAGATGTGTCCAAAAATGATTTGTATTTAAAATTTGGTACTTGTACTAGAGATGGCAATTTTGGAGCAATTTTGGTGAAAACACAGTCAAAAGTGTTTAGAGGTGAACCCCTAAAGGACTATTGTTCCTTTGGAGGGCCAACAAATGGGATTTTAGGCATGTACTTACAACCAATCCACTTTGTGCAATCTTTTGAAACTTTAATGGAAGATGGGGAATTTAATCCCTATGCGTCTTGCTAAGAAAATTTAGTATACCTCCATTATGGAATCTTCAGCACATTCCCTTAATTTTTAGAAAATTGAACAAATATTCACACAATCCAAACTGGTCATTCTATACCTAACTATAAATAAAGTTTTTAAGGCTAGTTTGATTTCAATTCCAAATAAATCTGCAAAATCCCCACCGTTGAGAGTCTCATATTTGTTAATTTGGGTAGCAATTCGCAATACGGATTTTGGACTTTGATGTGATTTTTTCCCAAATATATTTTTATCTATTGGTTGATCCCATGAGACTGTGTCTAGCTATACTTGATGGAAAAAAAAACTCCTCAAATGGGAAAAATCTCCAAAACTAATAGTCATTCAAAGTAAGTAGATCTAGCTGGCTCACTACTTTAGAGTTACAAAAACCTTGCCCAATTGAGAGAAAAAAAAGGGACACATCACCAACCTTCTCCCCTATACATGGAAGTGTGGGCTTTCAACCCATCCCATCCAAAATTCCTCCATCCACAATGCAATGCACAATGCTTATATATACTCCCACTAATAGTTTCAACATTAAAAATAGTAAATTCAAATGTTCGGGACTTTGGGTTCAAATTTTGGAGGCTTCAAGGAACAATAAGCCAATCCAAAAGTTTTGTTGGACTTTTAGCTCCATTAGGACTTGAGTGGCACACCAAAACTTGAGCATGCAATGGCTTTTTGTCTACTTTTACACCTCAAAGAACCCCATTTGGCCATATTGGGCTCTTTGGTCTTTTAGAGGTTATAGGTCTGCAAAGGCATCTAATTTTTTCTTCATTCCGACATTTATTAAAGAATTTATGCACGAATTTCTAAAAAACAAGGGAGGGTGGGCATCCCAAAAACTTCTTCAAAATTTGTATTTTTTTAAAATAAAATTTTGAAATTGATTCTTTACATTTACATATATGTAGGATTGAAGCTACAAATCATTCAATTTTGATTGATGAGATGAAAGTTATGATGAGTTTTAGTTTGCAGGTAGGTATGGAGTCTCTCAAAACCATACCTACCCGCAAACTAAAACTCTTCACAACTTTCATCTCATTAATTAAAATTGAATGATTTGTAGCTTCAATCCTACATATATGTAAATGTAAAGAACCAATTTCAAAATTTTAATTTTTTCAAGAAGTTTTTGGGATGCCCACCCTCCCTTGTTTTTTAGAAATTCATGCATAACTTCTTCAATAAATGTTGGAAGAATAATTAGATGCCCACGCAGACCTTTAAATTCCCCATCTTCCATTAAATTTTCAAAAAATCACACAAGTAGTTTAGTTGTAAGTACATGTCCAAAATCCCATTGTCTCCTTGAGGGGACAATAATCTTTTAATGATTAAGCAACATGTATGGCCCAAATGAAATTGAGGATAACTAAATTACATGTAATTTTAAATGCACAATACCTACTTCTAGAATGAGGAAGTTGAACTTGCAAGGGTATGGTAGATACACCCATTCCCAAACGGCTGCCAATTATATATGAATCCTAGATTTGAGGGTTTTGCTATACACTATTGAATCCAAATTGGAACTATGAACGCTATTTGCACAAGCAAATCTTGCCACATGTCAGCTGGTAAGCTAGTTAGGGAGGGTTGGATTTGGGACCGTCAAGTGCTATCATAGGAAAACATCCAAGCACTTTTAGGGTTAGTCTAAAGTTACTTTTAAGGACCCTATGAGTTGTAACTTTACCCTTTAATATAAAATATCCCACAATATTGTTTTCCACAAAATAACATTCCATAATAGCTTGTTGAAAGGCTAACCCTTGGGATTTTTTTTCTTGAATTATCCAAATCCTTGCGGTATCCTAAACCCTTATATGCTCTGGAACAGGTTTGTCTACCTTACTTAAGGTAAACACATCCATACCCGATACTTCAGATTTTATGTACCTAGAATGTTCATATCATTTTTGAAATGAACATGCTGGGTACACAGGGGTCGGAATTCAGATAGGGTCAGAATAAGGTGTGTCTACCTTATTGTTGGTGCATAAACCACAACAAACCCACCCATTATAAGACTGTATTATATTACATACTCCCTCTGTCCCAATATAAAGCTCCAAAATACTTTTGCATGAGGGATTAACTATATTTTTAGTCATTATGCTAGTGACAAATGCATTCTAGAATCAATATGCCACCTACCAAATATCTACAAAATTTCAAGTTTTTATGTTGTTGTTTAGACTCTCAAATCCCATGCAAAAAGTTCCTTATTTGTGCATAGTTTGAGAAGGCTGCCGGCTCCTCATTATTTTAATATTCTTGCTACTAACACATGCATTCTAGAATCAATGTACCTTCTACCAAATGTGTGCAAAATTTCCAGCTTTGATGTTGCCGTTTGGGCACCCAAATTCCATGCAAAATGTACCATATTTGTACATGTTGCTAGCTCCTCATTATTGATGATTTAAATATTAATAGCAACAATGGTACCTCATATGGGCAAAGCCAAGCTTGTTAGGAGAGGAATGCTATTTAATTGCTTAACTTGCCCCTATGAGACCATTGGACATGATAAATGCTTTCTCAGCAATTGAAATTAGCAAAAAAGAGCTTTTTAGAGGGACAAGAACTATGCCTAATTTGGAGCTTTATATTGGGACAGAGGGAGTACAAATTTGACATGCACAGTCATATGAACTCAAATGGAACTACGTTGTTAGGTCCCCTTACATTCCATATCTAATTTTCTTTTAACAAGAAGCACCTCTTAATCCCTAAAGGCCCAAGTGTCGGTTCTCAACCACTTGAGAATCTAGGTAGGGTCATATTGAGTCAATTTTTATTGGATGTTCTTGAAATTGTTACACAAGGTGTAAATATGTATCTCACAAGTGCAAATATAATTTTTTCCCCAGTCGGATACTCAATTCAAAAGTTATGCTAACCAAAAAAAATTGAGCAGCTCGGGCAGTTTGGGCATCTTTGGAGAATCTTATGCTAAAACTCTCATCTTTTCAAATTTGGCAAGTATGTAACTGAAAAAAATGGTGTACAATTGTCACAAAAATAAATAAATTGAGGTCTCACATCACATTCTAAAGGGAGTCAAAATTTTGTTAACTATGTTTGGGGAGTTTCAAGAAAAAATGTTTTCCTCTAACTTCAGGGCCTACTATCTTTCAATTTATAAATCCAACACTCTTGAATTTTTTTTCAAACATTCCAAATGTTTGTCTCTAACTTTTTGCCATTCAGATTTCAAATAAAAAATTCCCTCAATGCACAAGAAATCATGAAAGAATGACTAATGTATTGCCAATTCACTTAACCTCCTTATAGTGCAGGACAATTTAGAGTAAGCTAGATTCATAATTTGCTCTTGAAACTTTTCATGAGTGTACCTAACAAGATTTCGATAGCAATGGAAAAAAACTTTAATTCATGCCGACCAAAAATTTGACTCCAAAGAGGCTCAAAATCTGCTAACTCATTTGGTTAGGGATAAAAAAAAACTTTTTTATAAATTTCAAATGCTATAATCTTTCAATCCATGAGGTCAAATGGGCTGAAATTTTTTGCACTCAATACCAAAATATTTCACTACAATTTTGTATGATTGAAGTTTCAAAAACATTTTTCAAATCAAAATTCACATCAACATATTGAACTAATTTTGACAGTTTTTGGTGAAAACACCCCTTGGACCTTTAGGGGTTAATCGACCAACCTCAATCTAATGAACGAAACTCATATATACGTTTATTTTTGTAGGTTTTGTATAAGTTCTTACAGTATATGAATTTTTTTTTTTAAATTTTTGACGCTGACTCCAAGCCGCTTGTGATTTACTGCTTTTGAATAGCAAGAAGCGGTTTTGCAACGGAATAAACTACCTTGAAGAATTTGGATTACGCACCTTACTAGAAAAGCAATTCCCAAGAGGGAGTCTCATAGAGAGGGTAGTTGTTAATTGTACAATGGCTACTTTTGTCAAAGAGGGCTATTGATCTAACATTTACAACTATAAGCGGAAATTTAAGGCTAATTCTCTTTTCTGATGCAAAAATGCTTAAAATTAAACTGTACATTCTCCATACTACGCTTCGCATTTTAAAATCATTTCAAGTAACCCACTAGGATTTTCTTTTTAACGATATGAGATTGTTGCAGTTGTGGAAATATGGAGTGTTCTTCAGCACCTTAAAAATGTAGTTATATAAGATGTCTTTTTGGAACTAACTTCTTCTATTAAATTTACACCTATAATGTAAAATTAAATGAAGATAGGAAGTTATTTGTATCATCAATGTTTGCAAACACTGCAAGAAAAACTATACATAGTGACATGTCCAAATTGACAAAAATTTGACCAAAACATGTCCAAATCAGCCTGACCTAATTAACAAAAAGTGTACAAAATTGACACTGCTCCCTTATAGTGAAAGTAGGCTCTAACATGCAATGGCTAACTTGAAAAGTGTTTTCATTTTTTATCATATGTTAGTATTTATAAAAAAATTCAAGGATAGCCACTAGTCCACTATTTATTTCATGTCTTTCAATGTAAGCTTTATTCATTAAAAAAAAAAATCACCAAAGTATCTATTACCCAAGAGAAATGAAAATTACATTTATTTTTAATAGTGCATTGATTCTACTAGTTCTTGATCCTTTTTAGTTAAACTTTAAATATAGTTATCAGAATGAGTTAGCAAGATCAAACATGATAGTTCTTAACGTCAAAAAATGTGAACAAAACTTGGAACAAAAAATCATTTTGTTGATTAAATTTAACAAAAACACTTTGCATGTATTTGCAATTGTCCACAGGTATCAGAATATAAGGACTTTCCAACTTAACTTTCTCATAATCCTTTTTTTAGCAAAAACGAACTTCATACAAATATTTAAGATCTCTAAGTAACCGTAAGTTCATAACAATAATAATAGGCAAAATTAGATAGTTATACATAATTTTATTAATCTTAAATATACAAAGCATAGTTCTTCTTTCCAAGAAGAGAAACTATGTCTTGCTCTAACCAAGCCTTTTTTTTTTAATTTTTAATTTTACCTAATAATCACAATCATGTGCTTGAAATTGGTCACGAACACTTCGTTATACTAAAATTAGTCTGATTATTTAAATGTGAATATTGACTAAGTGATTACTAACTTTACACAAAAACATGCTGTTGGTTTTTATTTATGCTTCCTAATTGTTTTATTTTAATTCCTATTAAAATGGAATCAACTACTTTTCCATATGACCAATCAATATTTTGTATTTGAATGGATCATACAAATGGTAATTGTATTAACAATGAAACAATCCGCTACAAGAAAATAATTTCCAAATTGACTAAAATGTCTAAATTGACAAATTTTTGATAAAAATATGTCCAAATTGATATAAAAGTGTATTTATCAGAGTGTCCTAATTGACAAAAAATGTCCAAATTGACATTGCTCTCTTGTAATGATTGTTCAACAATGAGAGTGCCTTATCAAGTAAATTGTAATACTAAAGAGGGATCTGTATGCAAAGGTGGAATGCTCTAAATATAATCATAATCTAAAAGCATATTTTTGATTGAAAGAAACATTTTGGAGTTTTTGATGCATCAATAATATACATTTAGGTAAAGGTTTTCCAAAACCACCTTTTGCAAATCTTATTAATTCAAAAAATGCTTGAAATCTATCTATGTAACAGAATACGATTGGCAATCCTTTTAACGCGTGAGTAAAAAAACCTGTGCAAGCAAAAATTTGTGGGGGTAAAAGATTGTGCGGATAAAAAACTTGCGTGGGTGAAAAACTTGTGTACGGAAAAATTTGCATAAAAACAAACCTGCGCGGGTAAAAAATTGCATGAGTAAAAAATGGCATATGTAAAAAATGTGTGGGTAAAAAAATGTAAATAAATTGCATGGGTAGAAATAAAAAATAAATTTTTTTTTGCATGAATGATTACTATGTGGGTAAAAAATTTGTGTAGGTGAAATATGTATATATATACATATACATACATTTGCTTGATTACTACTTGGATAAAAAAGTTGTGTAGGTGAAATATAAATAATGTTTTTTTTTGTGTGAGAAAGCAATGATGTTCTTTTTATTATGTGGATAAAAAAACTTTGTGGGTATAGAACAAAAATGTTTTACTGCAAAGGAATGTTTGTTAAACAAAAACAAATATTTTACTACATGGATATTGGGTAAAGTTTGAAATTAGAGTGCGTGGATAAAAATTAAGAACTGTTTTTTTGTGGGAGAAATATTTTGCGTAATTAGACCTAAAATGATTTTATATCTAGTTGGATTGACAGGTTCCTATACTAGTAGATGATTAAAAATACATCAGATGTCAATTATATTTGGAATTAGCAAAAAAATCAATTGTTGAAAAAATGACAACGTATACAGTCCCTTAGAAAATCTAAATCAACTAAATAAAAAATGTTTTATACAGATCTTAGTATAGTGACATGAGTGCAAGACCTCTAGCAAGTTCCATGGCAAGAACACAAGGCAAGATAGTGGGAACACAAACACAAACTCAAATGAAGTTACCAACAAAGATTTGATTTAGAATAATTGTTTTGCATTTAACCCTTAAAGGACAGGCTGGTTACCGTGGAATAGTCGCACCGCAAGTATTTTCTGCAGACGTTTTTTGGCCTCCTTGTCTTTTAAGGGTTAAAAGATTCATCTAAATATCCCTTATCAAATTATCTAATTGACCAACTATAGAAGGACAATGAGACGCTGTTACCCTTAATCCCTCAATGCCCCGAGTATCATAGAATACACAGGGAATGGAACAAGTTTTTTGCTGCTAGGGCATTGAGGGGCTAGAGCCTTGAACACTCTTTTTTTGCAACATAGCAATTTTGGGCAGTTCAATACCAATGGGGTTTTTATTTTTATTTTTTGAAATTTTCACACATGATGTGTCCAAGGAGTAGCTTGAAGGCCCAACACTTTTCATAACTTTTGACTTCATGGTTCAAAAGTTCTTGCATGATATGTAGTTTTCTTTGCTTGGCGGGCAGCCAAAAACTTCTTTAAAAGTTTCATTTTTTTGATTTTGTTTCTTGAAATTGGTTCTTTAGATTTATATGTATTTGGGAAGCTTTGAATCATTCCACTTTGATCAATGAGATGGAAGTTATGAGGAGATTTTGTTTGCGGGCAATTATGGATTCTCTTCTCTAAAACAAACTTTGAAGTCCATCAATTTACTCAATTTTCAATATTCTACAAAAAAAAAAAAAAAAAAAAAAAAAAAAAAAAAAAACCAAAAGATGTAGATTATTTATCACAACATTACGACCATTGGGATTGGAATTTTTCATTTCCATAACTAAGTTGTTATCAATTTAGTGGTTTGAATTATTCTCTACTTCTTTTTACTTACTATTTTTTTTCCATGTGTTTTACAATCCTAAATGATTTGAAAATGTTCAAGTGTGTACTCAACTTGCTTTGAAGAACAAATCCAAAAAATCACAACCGTTTTGAAGTTGTTTTCATTCAAATATGACCTTGTGAAGTGCAGTTGCCTAAATTTTTGTAAAGACAAGAAACAACTTTTTGTCAATTCAAACTCAAATTTCTAACAATCTACATGGTGAAAACTCTTGAATTTTTTTCACATTTTTTGATACTAGTGTAGTACAAAATCTTATGACTACATTTGCCAAAAAGTTTTCTTTTATAAAATTTGGTACTTGTACTAGGCATGACAGTTTTGGAGCGATTTTGGTGAAATTTGAGCTTAGTGCTTTAGGGGT
This sequence comes from Ulota crispa, assembly GCA_963920765.1. Lineage (NCBI taxonomy): Eukaryota > Viridiplantae > Streptophyta > Bryopsida > Orthotrichales > Orthotrichaceae > Ulota > Ulota crispa. Next base: position 1,844,022 of record OY987242.1, on the reverse strand, counting down.
TAAAACAATATAAACAAATCACAAGCTGGCTGAGTCATGGACTTTATACAAAGGACTTGGATGATAAAGATGTTGATTGAAACTTTAGCTGAAAGCAAAGCTTGGACGGTCAAACATGTTGGATGATATTAATGCACATGAGGCCTTGGACCAAACTCCTAGTAAAGCATATTCCCGTAAGGTTGCCTTGAGAAATCCCAGAACGAGTGTTTAGGACCAAAGTGCAAGAGCAGCACTTGGTGTGACCCATTTTTGTTGCAGGACAAGTCAAACTAGGAACCCCAAGGACTTAAGGTAGATATACTATCAACGGTTAAAATAAGCCACTTTAGCCTGTAAGATATGGGGAATTTTTGGAGAAATTAAGCTCAATCTCTGGAGAAACAAGGATAAAGGAGAGTGAAAAAAAAAGAAAAAAAGAAGAAGAATGAATATTTTATGCTATATAAATGTGGATTTAAGGTTTCAACCGATTCTTGTTTCATAGGTGCACCATAAACGGCTACCTCTAGAATCTTGTTCCAAAACAAATTTGAATCAATCAAATGCGAGGAAAGAGCATCTTTTTGAAATCTTTTTCAAAACCAACTCTTGTTGGTTTTAGAATAGTCTACTTTGCCATTATTGGGGGAGTAACTGTTTATGGTATTTCTACCTTATTATCCCATGTCCCTTACCGGTCAATGTGGGATGATTTACTAGACTAGGAAACTTGACTCTGAAGGTAGAGGGGCGAGGGAAGTTGAAAACTTGTAACAAGAATGTTGAAATGACCGTCCAAGTTGCAAGGAGTTGAGTATCAGGAAAGGACAGCAAGGCAGGCAGGCACTAGACTGCTGGAGTGGTGGAGGCTTGAAGCCTTGGTGAGGAGAAAGCCTATTGTAGAATGGTTGTGTGATGGGCTGATGTCCATAAGGATGTTCTTGGTGGCTACCTTTGACTTACAGCAATTAGCAAAGCACACAAAGTTCAAGATCGCTTTCTAATTCCCTTACGAGCACTTTAGTATGGCAAACTCCAATGACTCACTAAGCTTTCCTAGTTCACAAGCTGTGAACTCATAGTCTTACATTCTTTCTTTAGACACACGAAGATCAGACTTAGCACACCATGTAGATAACTAGCAGGCATCCTAGATAGCCTTTGTCAAATTCTTCACCGTATCTAGTAGTAAAGGGCTCTTAGAGCTTGCCTCTCACATTAGAATTTGACCTTACAATTTGCAAAACATTGAACTATTGAGAGAATGGACAAACAGCAATAGCTAGTGGTGACCTTGGCTAAGACTACCTCTAGCTTATCAGCCAGTGGCAACTCCAAGGAGCATGTCGAGTCAGAGCTGAGGAGGCACTTGCGGGAGCAAGGCCTATCCCATGAGCAGATGGAGACAACACTACAAGCAGTAGCAATCAAGATAGCAAGTGGTAGGAATGATGAGCGAGCAAGTGCTGCGTTCCCCCACGCAGACGTGGACGGCATTAACCACGGCCCAGAGATCTAGAGCGAGTGGCCTGAAATACGGCAGCTCCAGGGAGAGCTAGAGATAGAACGTCTTAAGAGCAAGCTAGCAGCTTTGCAACGTCAACAAACAACGCACGAATCGGAACCTGTAATGTAGCAAAAACGATTACAATTTCTAGACCCAAAAATGTTTGAAGGAGACAGAACTACGTACACTCTGTTTCAATGACAAATGGGAGACAAGATGGAATACAATGCTGACCAATACACCACCAAAAGGCTGAGGGTGGGATACATTTTTTCTCGGCTCACAGGGAAGGTGGCACTTGTAATCCAACCATGGTTAGACATGGAGTTCAATGTTACTGCTGAGAGATTATGGGAATTTTTGAACAACCAATTTGAGGACCCCACCAGCGTGAAAGGGCCCTCAATAAACTGCAAGGCATGAGAGAAGGAAGGTGTTCAGTTAGAGACTTCTATGCGGATTTCAATAAGCATGTCCTCTTAGCAGGGGCTGAGCTTGGAGACTTCGTTAGAAAGGCGATGTTTACACGCGGTCTACATATTGATCTCCAAAAGTTCATTGTCTTTATATTGCAAGATCTACCCTTTGAGCGGTTTGTAAACAAAGTTGTGGGTGTTTCGGACGCTCACTTTTGAGCAGGCCTTCAAGCTTTGGGACGAGGACGGGTCGGCTCATCGACGGCACCAATAGCAATTTTGACTGAAGACCCCATGGACTAGAAGCCCACACGGGTGAGCACTGTAGACATCAACAACCGTTGTGGTAAGCGAGCTAAGTGGGTGAACCAAGAGGAAGTCAATAAAAGGAGGAAGGAGAAGTGTTGCTTAAGGTGCGGCACCGCCAGACATTTCATTGTGCATGTTCATATTGAGCAGCTCGACATTGTTCAAATGAATGAGTATTTGTGAGTCAAGCTCATATGGAACCTGTAGTAGTTAAAACACAAGCTGAAGTGCATTCCAAATCAGAGTCAAAAAACGACTAGCTTTTGCTCATAGTTGCGAGCAGAAGCCATGTCAAGATCTAGTCAAAGAAGTAAAGTGGGAAGGATTTTGAAAGAAATTCATGATAGCGCCACCTATGTTAGTACATGTGATTGTTAATCAAATAAACGTTGCTGACTCATTGATTGATAGTGGTTGTTTATGCTATTCTCTTGTTAGCTCCCATTTTGCAAACAAAGTTAGACTAGAGCACTTCAACATCAAGCCTTGACTTATACAAGGAATCAATGGAAGAGATACGCCTGTCCAACAAGTTGCAAAATTTTGCTTTGATGTTCACGGGCATAAAGAGTTTGGGTTCGCCTATATTTTCCAAAATACCATGGGACACAACTTGATCCTTGGCAAAGGATGGATGAACCAAAATAACGTCAAGTTGGCTCTAGCAAAGAAACTGCTCTACATTCATAGTTCCGGCACTAAGGTCAGAAGTAAATGAAGAGTACCTCCTAATCAAAAGATTTCTCCTTAAACAGGCAGTGATAAGGCAAACTCTCTGCTACAAGAGATCAGTGCCGAAGCCTATTTGCACTACGTGAAGAGGAGTCAAAGCGGCGCAGTTAAGGTTTTTGCGGCTTCAATGGCGGATATAGATAAGGCGCTAGCTCCAAAAAAATTAATCAATCCCAAGACACGACTTCCACGGCATTACTGGCATCGTTTAGGACTGATTGATACAGTAAGCAAATGAACTTCCACCGCTACGTGGTCATGGCATTGATCATAAGATTGATCTAGAGACAAAAGATGGCCGAGAATTGGATCCGCCGTGTGGGCCGCTTTACAATATGACACGAGGGGAGTTACTAGTCCTTCACATGGAACTCCCATCACTCCTCAATAAGGGGTTCATCCGGGTCAGCCATTTAGCTGCTGCTGCACCTGTCTTGTTCGTCAAGAAACTCGGAAGAGGATTGAAATTCAGTGTCGATTATTGTGTGTTGAATAAGATCACAAAGAAGGACCGATACCCACTACCATTGATTCACAAAACCTTAACGCAAATTAGTAAGGCTCAATGGCTTACCAAACTTGATGTCACAGCTGCCTTTCACAAGATTTGGGTTGCAGCAGGGGACGAGTGGAAGACAGCTTTCCGTACTTGATTTGGACTCTACGAATGGATGGTGACTCTTTTTGGCCTAGCTAACTCTCCGAGCACCTTCCAAAGATATATCAATTGGATACTACAAAAGTACTTGGACAAGTTTTGTTTGACATACCTCAACGACTTTCTTATCTACTCACCAAGATCCCTCCACAATCATTGACACAACGTAAATCTTGTACTAGACAAACTTCAAGCTGCAGGATTATACTTAGATATAAAAGAATGCGACTTTGAAGTTAAGACAACTAGGTATTCGGGATTCAATATCAAGGCTAGTATAGGCATGCAGATGGACCCTGAGAAAGTTAGGGCTATCAAGGAATGGAAAGCCCCTACTACTGTAAAAGGGGTTCGAAGCTTCTTAGGGTTCGCCAATTATTATCGACAGTTTATAAGGCAATTTTCAAACATTGCAGCCTCTCTTACTTATCTTATGGGGAATGTTACCTGGCGATGGACTAAGACTAAGCAAAAGGCTTTCAAAAAGTTAAAAGAATTATTCACCACTGAGCTTGTGCTGGCTAGTTTTGACCCAGATCGGGAAACAGTTGTGGAAACAGACTCCTCAGGATATGCTGTTGGAGGGGTACTATCGCAATATGACAACAAGGAACTACTTTGGCCTTGAGCTTAATGTTTTTTAAAAATCAACCCTCATGAGTGTAACTACAAAATCCATGACAAGGAATTGCTAGCAATGATCCGCTGCCTATAGGAATGGGATTTCGAATTAAGTTTTGTAAAAAAATTCCAAGTTGTGACTGATCATAAGAACTTGGAATATTTTACAAAGCCTCACATACTGAACAAGAGGCAAATGCATAGGTCCTTAATACTAGGTCGCTATAATCTCAAAATTTCTTATCGGCCTAGGAGACAAAATGAGCATGCCAATGCACTGTCCCAGAGAGAACAAGACTGGCCGAATAGAGAAGATGACCCTACATTCAGCATCGATGCCTGCAGCTACTGAAACCCACCATGCAAATAGAGGTAGAATCAGTGAACGGTGAGGATGAACCATCGGCGATGATTTTGTTGGCACAAGAAGTTGGAATAACTGCCGCTCCAGCTCAAGATCAGGGGACTTTGCAAAGAGCAAGTAACATCCGGAATCAAGGGCCAAATGCTGACAGTACAAATGAGCTTGAACAACTATGGCTGGATGTTGCTCTATTAGGCAAAGCTTATCAACAATTGTCTCAGAGTGTCAAAAATGGTGATCGACGATTCCCGGCTCATTTAAAAATCAAAGCATCGATTTCTGAACGTTCTCTGGATCAAAACAATATTTTGCAATATCAAGGCCAAAAATGAGTATCAGAATTTGAACCACTACGTACTAGATTAATTCATGAGATTCACACCTCATTGGTCGCTGGACACCTAGGACGACAAGTAACTTACAGACTTTTGATGAGAGATTATTTTTGGCCTAAGATGTTAGCGGATGTCCGTCGCTATTTGCAAAATTGTGATGCTTGTAGGAGAAGTAAACCTTGGCGGGATGGATTATATGGGTTTTTAAAACCTTTGCCAGTACCAAAACGCATCTTGAAAGAATTGTCCATGGACTTTGTTGAGGGTTTACCAGAAAGCAAAGGAAACACGATTCTTATGGTTATCATGGACCGATTAAGCAAAGATATTGCTTTGGTCCCTTTACTAAATATGGATGTCAACATTGTGGCTTGGGCTTTCATAGGAAATGTTGTAGCACAACATTGGCTCCTAGACGCCATAGTCTCTGACAGAGGAACGCAATTTCTAAGCATCATGTGGGAGCGACTATGTGAGATTTTAAAATCAACAGACAATTATCAATTGCCTTTGTAGTAATAATTTGGGGACTAGCTTCACAAAACACAAGGACAAGCTAATACCAAATTTGTTCAGGGAAAGTTTAAAATAGCTAAAGTTATAGGATCTAAGGTCAAATGTAAGGTAAATGTCGTTCAATTTAGAAAATGTAAAGATAATGTTATGATGAAGGTTTATCCAATTGAAAATAGTTTGTGTATACATCTAGTGTATGAATTTTAGTAACTAAAAATCAGTCCATTAAATATGAATGCAATCCCATGCAAATGCCGTAATTCTATCAAAGAATTAAAAAATGGGATTAAGGGAATTAACATGCATCAAACAACACATGCAATAGTCATTGGCCATAGTCACAATCAATAGCCAAATAGTCCGAGGCTGTAGTCTTGTTATTGTATGTTATCAACATCACAATGTGACAATAGTCTGGCAGTAATTGTCTGTCAAAAACCATGCGTCAGTCTTTTGTAATCAATAACCATTCAAAGCAAATTGAATTAATTTCTATTTTTAACCTTTTTTTGCTTTTAGCACATCTCTGGCCTAGTTCAGAAAGGATTGAGCAAAGAATTAATTATTTGCATGGTTAAATGATCCACAGTTTTTCCATAATCATAATCATCATCATTCTATCATTCAGTCAATAGCCTATTTAGTTTCTATCACAAAAACTATGATGTATTCACTCTATAAATAAACACATCATTTGTCAATTGCCATCTGCTTTCCTTTCTGCAATATCATGCAATGTTTAGGAACTTGTACTTAACTATAGTCTTTTGCTTCATGCTTTGGCCATAGCATGTCTCCTCGCTCCATTTGTAAAAAGCTCATGCAGAGTATCCTCCTCAGATCATGGCCATCATCTTCTTATTTAAGCATCACATCAATCAGTTCATAGCCTTTCTCTTAGATTTAACTATTCGGGCTATAACCTCATAACTTCAATTATAATTAACAACTACTTCTCTCAAAAGCATAATTTTCACTTCTTAAATTATTTTATATTTTGAGTGTTACAATTAGGGTTATGTCAATTGCCTTCAGCATTGCTCTAATTTGAAAACACTTGCATAATCTTTGTTAATGAACTGGCAAAAGTTTGGATACTTTCTCAAGTATAATCTCTCTTGCTAATTGCCTTGGCTATAATCAATTAAAAATTGCATCTTGTTACAACAAGGAATAAACTTTCAAATATGGTCTGACTATAGCCTTTTGCTCTCAATCACTGAGACACCGTCAATGGTAATAGTCTTAACTTCCACAACATGGACATACATTTTGGATCATAGCCTTTTCTTTCACAAGTAAAATTTCTATAACAACTCCGGCTATGTTCTGCTAATTTCTACTCAATCACTAAATATGCAATTGGCTATTACCCCAAGCTCTCAATCACTTAGTTACTCTTTCTCTGGTTATAGCCTCAACTTCTATAAATAAATATTGAGACACGGCCATTGCCTTAAAGCTCTGCAAGTTAATCACCCTTGCTCAGGCTATAGCCTATGCTTTTATGAATGAGGATATTAAATCAAATCCTAGCCTCAGATACCTCTCTTAGGTTTCTCAAATAAACTCTCTTGCTATAATCAATCACACTCATTCATTGAGTTAAATCAGGCAATGCCTCAAATACAAATAAAAATTATCTACTTCAGACTATTGCCTCACCTCTCTCAAGCTACAATTAAACAACTACACTTGGGCTATAATTTGGTATACTCGCTCATTGAGTTACAATTGGCCATCGCCTTTAATCAAAGTTCAGTACAATCACATCAATTTTCAACAAATGCTTCAATCAATCAAAGCATAAATAAATCAGATTACTCAAACAACATTGGCCTTGCTTCATGCAAGCTGGGATAATCAAACATAAAGAGAATATTGCCTTCCTCAATTGGTAAGATTGGGCGCATACATATTATAAAGCATAAAATTGAATACAAAGAAAACAAAGAAAACACCACAAGGGAAGACAGACTCTAATTTTTGCTCCAAAGAAACATCAAGAAATCCGTAGCCTATATACTGAAAGAAAGTCTCTTCATTTCTATAACTAACTTTTGGCTATGCAACTTCTAATTGTATATAGCCTGTTATCCAATTGCTTCAAAAACCACATACACTTTACACTATACTTTTGAACCCAAATGCATTATAGAACCATTCACACTCAAAATTCAAATGCAAACATAAATTCAAAAAGTAGTGTTCACAGCCTTTCACCTCCAAACTGATGGCTTGACGGAAAGGATGAACGTGATTGTTGAAACATACTTTAGACCATATATCAATTGGAGCCAGAATGACTGGGCAACTCTCTGTCCAATGGCACAAATTGCAATAAGAGGACGAGATGCCACATCTTCGGGAGTTAGCCCTGTCTTCCTGCAGCACGGATACAATGTGGATTGTGTTCAACTAGAAATACTACAAGGACCTGCATAGCCAAGCAGTTGATATGCCAGAACCAAACGAGAAAAAGCAGAAGCAATCGTGGAAAAACTCCGTACAGTAGTTGAACTAGCGCTGGCAGCAATGGCTGAATCCCAGCAGGAACAAGAATGACAAGCCAACCGTCACAAGAGAGAAGCCACGCAAGACCCAGTTGGCGACAAAGTTTGGCTCAAGTTAGGATATCAATTCTCGACTGGCAGACAAAGTAAAAAACTAGACTAGAAAGCAACAAAATACACAATTACAGAGATCATAGACAAACATTTGGTACGGCTCAACACCCCCCTTATGATCTCATAATGTCTTTCATGTAGATCGGCTCCGACTAGAAGCCACGGACCCTCTTCCAAGTCAAATTATTAATGACGAACAACCACTGCCAGTCCAGGTCGATGGACATAATGAACTTTGCATTGAAGAAATTTTGGCGGAACAATGGCAAAGATGAGGCAGAGGCCACAGACAATACTTTGAGGTAAAATGGTTTGCTTATGCCTTGCCAACATGGGAACCAGAAGAGAACCTCCAAGAAACAGCAGCTTTGGATCGATGGGAACAATACTCTGCCCCTTTTCATGATGAAGCTAGGGAACTACACCCAAATTTTTGTCGCACTAGTACAGCACCCTAAAGGGGGGGGATAATGTGATGGGCTGATGCCCATAAGGATGTTCTCGGTGGCTACCTTTGACTTACAGCAATCAGCAAAGCACACAAAGTTCAAGATCGCTTTCTAATTCCCTTACAAGCACTTCAGCATGGCAAACTCCGATGACTCACTAAGCTTTCCTAGTTCACAAGCTGTTAACCCATAGTCTTACATTCTTTCTTTAGACACACAATGATCAGACTTAGCATACCATGTAGATAACTAGCAGGCATCCTAGACAGCCTTTGTCAAATTCTTCACTGTATCTGGTAGTAAAGGGCTCTCAAAGCTTGCTTCTCACAGGCCGGCATGCCAGAGAAGAGCCAAAGCCATGGTGGTAGTAGGCTTGTTGGGTCTATCATTAACGCCGACAATGGAGCCGTAGCTAAGTTCCTTTGCGGTGTGGTCGGTCTGTCTCTTCAGTTTTGCCTCCCCCAGAAAGTCACCCACTGCCATATGGGAATTCAACTACACTATCATACATTTATTTCATCTACTTGCATTGAGGCCTTCATCATGACTTCCTCGCTTACATTTCCTTTCCATTATTCTACTTTTTGAAGACACCAAGAGGGACCTCTATACGCGGGGCTGTACAATACATTGCTCTACCCTTGCTAGTTATCTGAAATTATATACGTCTTGAAAACAATACTATTGTCACTACAATTAGTGAACCTCGTTCCCACGTTTGCATCTTTTCAAGAGCCCGGCAATAGCGGGACCCTTTAGCCTTTAGCCTTTGCATGGTAGGTTGGTACATAGGTATCCCTGCCAGTTTACTGTACGTGATTTATGTTTCCGCTCAGTGTTTGAGGAAGAGTTTGGGCTTCATTGGTTAAAATACGGCGTTTCCCTTTCCCATTCTCAACTTGTTATTCATTGGATTGCACATGGTATTTCATATATATATATATGTAATATTCCACGGTTTGTTTTTTTGTGAAAGATCTTATCAGTTTTAAGCTAAAACACCATATTCAATAAATTGGGAAAAAGAGTATATTTTGGGACTTTGAGGTGATCACCTCAAACTGAGCTTGTAGCATTTTTTTTAGTACACATGTCCTCATCTGAGATGAGGAATTTACAAGGGAAAAAATCTTAGTGGCTCTGACAGAATCTGATACCTTCTAATGTGGTTTAACCCCTAAAGGACCAACTGTCCCCTCGAGGGACAAGTGGTACTTTGGGCATGTACCTTCAGATTTTCTAATTTAGGGTATTTTTTGAAATTTTTAATGAAGGTGGGGAATTGAGAGACCTGCGTGGCCATCCAAATTTTTCTTCATTCCGACATTTGATGAAGAAGTTATGCAATTATTTTTGAAAAAAGGTGAAAATGGGGCAGCAGGAAGTGGAGCTCTCCTTTGTATGGGATGGTTGACTAGCAGAAGGGGCAGCCTTTATGGGCACCAACAAAAAGTATATTGAGCAGCAATTTGAGGGCGTAGTGTGTCAGACCCTTGCTTGACACGGCCTGACAGCCGGTGTGGGGATTGAATTCTTTAGCATTTGCACGTGGTGATTTCTAAAACAATTGGCCATGGGCCAATGGGAACATGGAAGCACTGCGGGAGCATTAAGGGAGCAACTTGGGAGCATGTGGGCGCATGAAGGGAGCAACACTAGAATGTGTGAGAACACCAATGGAGCAAGAGGGGAGCGCATGAGCGTGTACATGGCTCCGGACCCGGATATTTCCCAGCAACCTCCCGAGCAGGGGCTGGATGGAAGGGGGTGGAGGGGACCCGTGATGGAGGCCAATTTCATCTGCTCCTTACCCAATTGTATATTCTAATTTTTAGAGCCATATTTGAGTTACTTTTTATTTATAAATTTTATTGAAATTGTTGTGAACTAAGAATCCTAGTTGTTCACCGCTTTGATTTGTAAAATTAGAATTTTTGAATTGTACATAAATTTTTCAATTTTGTCTAGTGTATATGCAAATTTCATGGCCTTACGACATTGCAAGATTTTACAAAGTATGCTTCACACCTTCAATTCATTTGAAAATTCTCCCACACTTGCCTAACTTGGTTTTCTACATGGAAAAAATAAACCTCAATTTTTCCTAAAGCATTTTTTTATATAGTAGCAGTCAAAAGCTTCTAAAAATTTTGGGCAGCACGGAAAAAAACTTTTTTTTCACTTCAGATGTGAATATCTCACTCCTCTACTTCTAGAATGAGCTGATTTTTTTCCCACATGTACCTCCCATAGTCTAGGGCAAGATCTTCTTGTTGGATTTCTAGAAAAACTTTTTTTCCTACCTTCCCACTCATTACCCCAAAAATGGCATTTTTCAATGATTTTTACAGAAAAATGGGCTTGGTCCTTTAGGGGTTAAAGTAACCTTCACTACAAAAAAAGACGCTTTTTTGAATAAGCACTATGATTGCCGTGAGTCATTTTGGACAATCCGTAATAACTCACGACAATCATAATGACCAAAATAAGTCATTAAAGGACTGTCCGAAATGACACACGGCAGTCATAGTGCTTAATGCTTAGTCAAGAAGGCATCTTTTTTTTGTATTGTTTTTGGGTTTGAGGGGAAAACAAAGTAGAACACCTCTTTTTCCCAATTTATTGAATATGGTGTTCTAGTGGTTTTTAATTCAATTTGTTTTTTTTGCAATTTCAATAGGCTGACAATACACTAAATGTCAGTTATCCCCGGACATTGATCCTGCTAATTGCGGAATATTTTTGGACAAACTATTTCGCATGGTATATATCAAAATGATTCAAATATACTCCATAATAGTAAACTTGAGTATGTGATAAGATTTCTAGATCTCCAGTGCCATGGCAGCGTGACATGGCTTTGAGCTTTGGCTCACTGGACCTGCGTGTTTGGACAGCCGGAATTCCACCGGCAGGTTGGTGCATGGAGCACCATTTGTGGCTTGGTTGCAGCGCTGCTTGTACATAAAATTTAATGCGATGCAGATGTTGAGATCAGAGTGGGTCCCTTGTACTGGTAACTTAGTTCACCATTTCTGGGACTTCGTGAACAATTGCAATTGCCGAAATCATTGAGCAAAAAGGATACCGTAGTGTGACCTGGGTTTAGTTTTTCCAATGATAAAATAATTATTATTTTGTCTAAAGAGGTTTGTTTTTGTTTAAATGGAATAATGATGATTTTGTTTTTGTAAGTACATAATTACTAGACTTTTCGTCATACATTCAATTTGAACAAAACATTGCGTCTTTTTAAATTTAAAGGGACAATCAAAAAATGGATAATTTCTTATAATGCTTACAATGAATGAAAGTGAAGTGGGTTTAACGGGTTTTAATTGAATTGGTAACGGTTGAAGGTACGGTACTACAATGGATTTATTAAAAATATTTTGTGTTGCCAAAGGACAATTACTGAACTTTTTGTCATATCTCTTATTCAATTTTCAAAAATTTTGTTGTTTGTTTCCTAACATTTTTTGGAAATTTGTTTTTTACATTTTTGAATTAATAAAAAACAAAACCCATGTCATACTAGGGTAATCTGACTCTGGGAGTCTAGGGGGATTGCTGATGGTCATCACTCATCAATCGTGACATGAAGAGTGTAAGGTAGGCGCACCCATAAGCGTGGAAATAAGGGTTTTGGAGTAGGTAAAATAATTGAAAAATTTTGAAAAAAATAATGTAAGTTAGGAAATGGAAACCAAAAATATTGGCATCAATTTCAAGGTTCCAATCGCAAGCATTTGTTCATAAAGATTTTTCAAAATCCAAAATTACTAAAATTGTAGGGACCATGAGTAAGAGATGCTAAAAACAAGGCTTGCTAGTTCTCAAATAGTGAGATGGGTACTCAAAACTGTCATGGAGTCACCTACAACCATCACTTTGTCACCCATAAATATCACTTAAGTATCCATAAGCACCCTGACTATGTCAATGACGCGCATGGGTGCGGCTACCTTAAATTAAGTGTGTAACATGAGTACATGACCCAAAGCCAAAGGCCCAAACATTCCCTTTCTTTTTTAACCCTTAAAGGACCACTGGGTGGCCGTGGCCTGCCCACATTGTAGTTTCAATAGTATTTCTACTGTAGCTTCAACAGTGTTTTGGTTGATGGGCACCAATGGTATTGCTTCTAAAAGTTCCAAAAGTCAATAGTGCATGCCGACCTCATGAAAATTGCAATAAGGGCAACTTGGGACCCAACATCGTGATTTTGAGTTTTCTCATAGTTTGGGTTACTTAAAAATATGAGTATATTTGATAAGATTGTTATTTGCCTTCTATGGAGGATCATGTGTTTACGGTCACTTTGGAAAAAAAACCAGATGAAAAACAACTTTTTTCTGTTGTACAGAAAGTTTTTTCAAGGTCAGAGGACGATAATTGTCCTCACTATTACAAGGGATCTAGACCCAAGAAAGGTCTCTGAGTTTGAATGTTCCCAATGCCACCGTTGGTCGTCAGAAAAATAATAACAAACAAATAAATAAAAAATAAATAAAAATCAAAAAAAGATTTTTTTCCAAAAACAATAATTAAATAATAATGTCTGACGTGGTTGCACTATTGCCATGTCATACTGTTGCAGGTTGCCTGTGTGGAAGTGTTCTCAAAATTCCCATAGTTTTGGGGGAAGGGGCCCATTCTTGGGTCCAAATCCCTTGTAATGTGGACGTTTAGGGGTTAAAACCACAATGCTCTGGAGTAGGGATCTTGTGCAGAATCGTGTCTTCTAGGCCCATTTAATGCATTTGCAAAAGCTATTATTATAATTATTCTTTTTTCACAATTATGTTCGATTATAGCCTCACCAACTATTATATCGTTGTTGCTAGTTGCTGTGGCCTGTGGGATCACTGGGACGCTTGGAGGCAGTGGTGATGTGGAATTGGCTGGAATATGTGTATCTTCATCAAATTCATATCAGATACCCAACCATATCCACTGCCCCTCATGAGCCTGAGTCAACTATCAATCATTCCAACCCCCAAATCTTCAAATTCTTTTGTAGAGTCATAAAAAAGCAAGATGACCACGACTGAAGGCCCGGTCACCACTTGATCGTGCCGCTGCAAGAGTGCTAGACGTGTTTGACTTGGTGCATGGAAGCCAATGCAAAGACACAAGCAAGGACACAAAGAAGAATAGGCGTTGGTTCGGAGGATATTGCAAATGAAAATTTTAATATGGAAGTTTTTCTTTGGTAAAGGTAGATGGTGAAAACAATAAGAATAAGGAAATTGATATGTGTACCACACCCTTTCAATTATTGTACCACGCCCCAAAGTTAATTTTAGATTTCGACCATTGTAAAGCTAAATTTGAGAATTCGGATTTGGACTTAGAAACCATGATTTTGTTTAGAACCACACAAAAAGTTGTAATTCAACAACACCCAATGAAAAAGTTTATCTTTTTTTACAAATAAAAGTAAAAGTAACACTTTTATCCCTAACTAAACTTTTTCATTGGGTGTTGTTGAATTACAATTTTTTTTTATGGTTCTAAACTAAATCATGGTCTCTAAGTCCAAGTCTGAATTCCAAATTCTCAAATTCAACTTTATGATGGTAGAAATCTAAAATTTACTTTGAGAGTGTGGTACAGTAATTGAAAGGGTGTGGTACACATATCAATTCCCTTTTTTAATTATTATACTTACAAAGACATCACGACAAATGTTATGTCATTTTCAATTCCAAATAGCTAGTTCATGACAAGTTGATTTGTTGTACAACCTTCATTATAGAATATCAATACATTTTTTTCTCTTTTACACATCAATGCAATTATAATGCCAAGTTTTTCTTAGTTCTTGCTTATTGTTGTGTAGTCAATAAATGTCTAATACTAAAATTATGGTGTGCCAAGTGCCAACACCTATGGAAGATAGAAAATTCTATTGCTTGTTGATATTTATACTAATCAAGAGCACTAAACTTTAATGCTTTATCATAGATAGGTGTGTGGGTGTTGGTACTTGATTACTATAGATCTCAAAAAACTTCTAAATGACCATGTATAATGAATGAAAATGCATTCATTTGTTAATTCATAATTTAAATTAAAAAGGGTCCCTCTAATCTTCATTTAGAGGTCAAATATATTTTTTTGTATGATACTTGCATGGATCTTTTCTACTAAAGATATATGAGTAAACAATCCTTACTTTTAACAAAAATTACTATAGCATGACAACAATATAAATTATTCATTCTAAAGGTATATTTTGTCTAAATTAGAAGCTAAAACTTTCACAATATAGCAATAAATTTATAAATTGTGGTTTTTATAAACAAATAAAGAGATTATTCAAAGGCCAACCTTTGTTGTCATTGTCATTTGAGCTTACTTCTATTGTTTGTAGAACACTTGATTTCTATAGCATTGAGAATTTTCTATTGAGCACTCCTATATTAATATTTGTCAAAAAAATATAATTGTATTGAGCATATTTTGTTGCTTTTCAAAAATAACGCCTCTAATTATTTTTAGTTATTTTCATAATTTCAAATAAAAAATACCAATGTGATTCCTTTGCAATATCCTCTCTCTTGTAATAACAAAGCAATACACATTGAGCCTTCTTTTGTCATGTTGCAAGTTTTAAAGCTTGCTACTTTTTTATGCAGTCCTTGTGGTAGGTTGGAACAATGTTCTCTTTCAATTAAAATGTCTCAAATGTAATGGAGGATGAATGAACTATATTAGAGTGAGAAACTATAAAAAATAAAAATAAAACAAAACAAAGACAATTTGAACCTAGCAAAGAAGAAATATAATGTGTTGCAATGCAATCCAAAAATAAAATTCAAGATTAAAACAACATTTCAACTACAATTAAAAACAAAGTAAAACCAAGGATATCTTGGAATGATTAATTTTGAAAGTTGCATGATTGGCAAATTTTCTTAGAAAGGAATCTCTTTTAAACTTTGATTTATATTCTTGTTTTAATCATCTTTCAAACCTTAACATATTTTCCACTTGTTTCACTTCACAATGTATAATGTTGTGTTTATATCAAATTCTCTTCACTCTAGTCACTTGTGTGCACACACTTGAAAGGTGCATTGAAGGTACATTCAGTTATTTCTTGATTTTTTTTATTATATGCTAGCTATGATCCTCATTTAACCCTATTTTAATCTACACTTAAGGGACACCTTGATTCCCAATTATTTATTTTGTTCATTTTGTTTATGCATGTTAGGTATTGTTTTCATATTACACAAGAGCAAGGGAATGAGAAAGATACAAGACTATGGACCATAATGGAATTTGTTCCGTTTTGTAATCATAGTTATTTAATGTATGTTTTTTCATAATTCAAACTTGAACTCTAAACATGCTTTCATACCGTATTAAATTCATGTGTCCATCATATTATATTACATATGAATTAAATAGCTTTGTTTAATATTTAACCAATCAAATGGTATGGAACTATTGTCTTTAGCTCCTTGAGGGCAAGATCTCTAATATCAAAAAGAGTGAATGTGAATAGGTTTCATACATGTGGAAACTTGATTTTCTATCCATCCATTTGTTGTTATAAACTTGTTTGAGTTTTCTAATGTTTTTTGTTGTATGGACTTCCAAAAATTTATATGTAAATGTTCTAACATTCAAATAGTACAAGTACTATTCATCTCAAAAACGAATCTCAAAAACGAATTTTTGTGTTTTGAAAAAATATCCTTTAACAATGAATTCATTAAGGAAGCACCATAAAAACATTTAGAAAACACCACTTCTAACCTTTAACATTCAAAACTTGAGCTGTAAGAAATCGTGTAAATTTTACTTCCCTTCGATTCATAATTAGTTTAGGACTTCTAAGGAATTGGCCTTAGATTATATTGACAATTAACTACACATGCAATGGTAAATCCAGTTGTAATTTGGAAAAATATTATATATTTTTTGAAGTTTTGTTTGTAAGTTATCAATTCATCATTCTTCTAGATTGCATTTTACAATAATTCTTTACACTTGTTTATATCTAAGGTACTCTTGGTCTTTAGAGCATCTCCACGGGCTGGCCGGTGGAATGACACGTCATATGGCTCAGTCTGGTCCCTTCATGGAGAATCAGCTCGTTATATAATTCTCATGTCCACTGGATTGAGTTTAAGAGGACGCATTACAAGGTTTGGAATTAAAAGCTATGCCAAAAATAATTGCAATTTATGTATGCTCCAGGTATCTTTGCCATTGTAGTAGCATGGGATGCTCTAGGCATCTTTGCCATGACAACATGGGAAATTAGAAGTTTAGACTTTAGAGAACTGATGGCAAATAAATTGGGGCCTCACCAACCATCAAGGCAATAAATAAAAGTGTTAGAGTCACAATTCAAGCATGCTACAAATGAAATCTACTAGGGTAGCTCAGAGTGCCCGGAGCCTTCTTTGATGCAGCTAGGCAAAAATTTGCCATCATTGTGTCAACGCTGGACACTCTAAATTCAGAAACAATCCTAAGGGTGCAGTAAATGATAGGCCGGAGCCAACTGGTGGAGATGCTCTTAACCCTTAAATGTTTAAAAGCTTGCAGTGTACTTACAAGTCACAAGTCACAAATGGTGACTTGACCAGTCACATTTGTCATTTATAAATTAGCCCTTGAGTGCACAAAAGACATTATAATGTCTCTCCAAAAGCTAGGTCAACACAAGTTTGACTGAGGTAATCTCACTGCTCCTTTGGTGAAATCACCTCCAATCAAGCCCATCGCAATGGAGATGCTTCCTACTAACAATTTTTATGGTTACAATCTTGTACATTGTAATTTTCAGTCCACAAGAGCACTTTAACTGCAAGCACATTGGACTTTTTTGGTTTCAAGTCTAGGCGCTTAGGGGTTAAGACATTGAAATCTAAAAGTAAAATACTTTCCAACCATAAATTTAAAATACTAATGGACATGACTTGTAGACAAACTAAACAAGTGAGGTATCCCATCTACATCAATTCTAGTAGTCCTTGAATATGGCTAAATTTAGCAAAACAATTACCAACAATTTTCTTAAGGCTACAAAAAATGTGAATAATAAAGATGTTACATTTGATGTATTTGTTTAGCAATGTTATTATTCACTTTTTAGTGATTATGAAAATCACTTGCAGGACTAGTGATCAATTCCCCTAGTTAGTACTACAATAGCTGGCCTCAAGGTTGGATCTTTGGACCAAAGAGTGGTACGTGTGGTGCATATAGGGAGAAAACCAAAAAGAATTTTGATGTCCATGTTATAACTATGCACAAGTTTGTCCTATCTAATGAAAAGAGGAAATGCTCAACAAAAGGGACTTCAAATGCTTGGAAGGTTTCTAAAATCTAACCACTCTTGGAAGTTTACCAGAATAATTAGAAGTAATCTTCATGTACATGGTTGATTATCCTAAATTTCAAGCATAATTTTAAGAACTTTGGTTTTCAATCTTACACCAAAAATTCCAATGTTGATCAACACACCTTAATCTATATGGGCAAACTTGACATAACTCATTGTTTTAACAAAACAAAAATTAAGCCAAAATTTTGCTTAACCCCTAGATTTCAAGGATGCCTTTTTTTGGGTATTCAAGTGAACATGTTGGTACAAAAGTAATGATTTCTTGTTCAATTTCTTTTTGGAAAGAGTTCCTTGAGTGTGTGTGCAACCCTTGCTGATGAAGAGCCCTTCATTGAGGGCCAATAGGATTTCTACACAAGAAAATGTTGAATGTATAAATGACAAAAGATGCCTTTCTAGTGTACTTCACAACTTCTATCTCCTAACTATTATTTTTTTATTTTAGCCATAAATATAGTATTTTTGAATTTAACCCCAACTAATGAAACAAAGTTCACTAAGTCTACGTATTTCCATAACTTAAAAATCTGAATTTTTTTATTATTTGAATATCGTACTGCAATTTGAACTTTAGGTCTATTGCCAAGGGTAATAATTTTCCAGTTATAGTATGATATTGAAATTTGTTTAACTCTACAATTTAACATTATATTCCCATGGTGAAGTTTTCAAAAATTTCAACCTTAGTTTGTATTTTATAAAAAAAAGCCTTCACCTTTTCTTTAAAAATTCACAATTAGTTTTAATTTTCACTATTAAAAGTGAGAATTTTATGACGTGTGTAGGAAAAAAACAGACAGTGGATCTAAATTAAATTGCAATACGGCTCAT
The DNA here is from genome assembly GCA_963920765.1 of Ulota crispa. Taxonomy (NCBI): domain Eukaryota; kingdom Viridiplantae; phylum Streptophyta; class Bryopsida; order Orthotrichales; family Orthotrichaceae; genus Ulota; species Ulota crispa. Next base: position 1,825,302 of record OY987242.1, on the reverse strand, counting down.
ACAGATTGAAGATTTTGGAAGTTAAACCTTATGGTCATATACTAGGTGTTTAGAGGTTAATAATTAACCCCTAAATGCTCAAGGCACCCAATTTGGGTGTTTACAAAACTTTGAAGATGAATAAAACTTTATTAAATCACTATTTTTAGTATTTTCTTTTGAATATAAGTTTGTTTTGAAGTCTGTTTTCAACATCAAAAACCTGATTTTAAAAATGAACATTGATGATTTTTCTATTCAAGATTTTGTATAAGGGTGTCTAGTGCAATCTTGAGTTTTCTAGTGTTGGAAGATTTTGAAAATGGGTTTCAAATACACTAAAGCTTGGAGAAAAATCCGCACTAGAAATCTATTTAAAAAAAATACAAGAGTTGATTTTGAAAGCTGTAAATTGACTAAAGTTCAACACATAATGATCTTAAACCTTATATTTTTTTGATGACCAACTTTTTAGATTTGACATGTGAAATGAGGATTAGAAAACTTCAAGTCAATTTTGGAGTTTTAACACCCTCATGTTCAAATGTTATAATCTTTCAAACTAAATATAATATTGTTTTCTTTTCTTTTTCCATATAATCTCTAACATGTCAAGTTCAAATTTGTATGATTATAGTTTAAAAAAACTTGATGAGATTTATGAAAAGGTTGATTGATTGTTCACTTTCCTAAAAATGTCAACAAATTCAGAAAGGCCTTGGACATTTAGGGGTTAATACTGTTGGCATGGATGAACACGGGTCTACTATTAATGAACAAAGCTCTCAACAAGGACCCTAAAAAAATCTCAAGAGCAAGCGACACCAAAACAAACCAGAACTTTGCGATAAAATAGTGGTCGCATTTACTTCTTTTTGAAAATGTAGATTTCTTGAAATCCTACACTCAACTTCTAGCTTGATTCAAATTGACAATTTTTAGTCTTCACAAACAATTGCCTCCAATCCCCTACCCTTGGATGATGGAAAGGTTATCTTTAGAAAAACAATGCATGAAACCTTGAGCAAAGTGATTGTTTCCCAATTTTCCAAAAAATACAACTTACTTCTTCATCCGTTTCAAACTAGTTGTTTTTGCATGTAGCCTTGGCAGCAAGCTTAACCCCTAAAGCTCCAAAGTTCCCTTGGGGGACTTTTGGGATTTTGGGTAGGCTTGTGTGACCTCAAATTTTTACATGATTTTTTGAAACTTTTTATGAGTGTGTAGGAATGTATAAGGTTTGTGGGATGCAAAAAATCATGTGATTATGTCACAGGGTTCACAAGTTATGGGCTTTTTTTGGCCAAAAGCAATTTGAGGGACAACTTGGGCAAGGGAGAAAATATTGACTTTGAAGGGGGGGGGGGAGCAAGGAGGGGTTGCCACATGTTGCTCGGGTGGTCCCCATTATTCCCCTTTCATTTCCAATTAGGAGACTCAGATTGGGCTTTGGGAGCTTCTAAATTTTAGAGGTATTTTGGGGTTTTTAACCTTTTTTTTTGACATTTAAAGTACATTTTCATCTTCAAACACACCCTTTGGATTTCCAATATCTAAAAACATGTGGTGGGAAACTTCACTAAAAAATGTCATAGTGTATTTGCAAAACTTGTCATATAGTGGCATTGCAATATTTTTTAGGATGTGTGTTGTGTCTTTGATTGCCTTGAAAATTGGTGTACAAAGGTCTAACTTGATTACCTATAAGATGAAATTACAAATTCAAAGATTGTAGTGCAAAAAAAATCAGCAAACGTCAATCAAATCCATCTGAAATTTTTGGTCATAATGGAAAAAAAAAAACTTTTTCCTTCAAATGCTCATAACTTTCAATCCGTACGATTAAATGTCACGAAATTTTTACCACTTCTTCTTCTCAAGTGCATTACAAGATCCTATGGTTAGATTTCCAAGAACAACATTTTGTTGAAATTTTTGGTGAACGCAGCAATTGGGGCAGTTTTTAGTGGTTTTTGGTAGAAAATGGCCTTGGTAGTTTGGGGGTTAAGGCTCAAGGCCAGGCCACATCAATCCAAATAGGCATTTTGTAAAATACATAGTAACAACTTTTACTTTTGTGTATGAAATTAGGTTCTTTGATTTTTACACTCGCTTTTTTGTTATGTTCAAAACAAAAGATTTTAGAAACTGGCGTCTCAAACCTCTTGCCCTAGAATATGGAGATGTTATTTTTAGTAGAACAATAGATGACACTTTGAGAAAGTGATTATCCCCTAGTTTTCCAAGAATACAAGTTACTGTACTTTGGTTTCAAAACCGGCTGTTCTAGACTGTGTGGCCCCGGCATCAGGCTTGTCTTGAAAGTGCAAATTTTCTATTATAATCAAGCAAAAACTGCATATGGCTATGGATCTGGGTGGACACTTGTGGTCAGAGACTCTCAGAGTGGGTGAAATTTTTGCTCAAGTCTCCAGTGTACCAGTGTGATGACATGGACGTAGCTCATTTGACCCCCACGAGGGCCCCACTCCCCTCCTCTGCATTAATGACTTGGTGGGTTTGCCAGAAATCCTGTCTGGCTGTGTGCTGCTTTTCACAAGCCAAAATATAGACAATTCATATTTCATGAATCCCATCCACTGAAATTCAACGTGGCCACTTTGCCATTAATATTTAAAGGCATCACATTAACTGTGCCCAAAGCCTTACCACTAATAATCATCTACTATAGTACATTCAATAAACTTTAACCGACCCTAGCTCACCACAGATTTCTCTTCTTCCATAAGAACTATGTTTACCTACTCTTGTCATTTCTGTGAAAGAACCGCCACTAGAATGGATATCCTTTTGTTTTTATCTTGGGCCTTATGTTTTCTTTTGTTTCAATCATTGCTAAAAGATGGGAAGCTTGATTACTCCAAGTAAAGAATTCTGTCCTGTAGAATATTGTAATAATGGTGTACAGGGCAAAAAAAGAATCCATCTTCATTCATTAGTGCACTCTTTTCGGCTGTCCCAAGTATTTGATTGGTTTAGGACTCCAGGAAGTGACAATAAAGTTGTGCTTTCAATGCAGGCGTTACTCTATGTCGATACAACCCTCGTTGGTGGATGCACTCATCAGATATGTGTATGTGTACGTGTTTTTTAAAATTTCAATCTTTTTTCAAACATTAAAATTTGCATCAATTGATGGCCACGGCTTGGTATGTCCGTGCAACCCCCACCTGATGGAGTCCATGCCAAAGCTGCTGCTGCGCCAAGCCTGCAAATGATCCACCCAGTGCTCATCACCAGGGAGACCAAACTTAGATCTTTGTGTGCATGCATGATTCCATGATTGTGCATAGCATGGATTGCTGTTGTTGTACAACACGCAAAAGAGCCAGAAAGCCAAAGGCCTCTTACTCCTCTGCTGCTGCTCCCGTCCCAATGAGCCCTTGTCCAGCGCCATTAATGCAGCCACCATTCAGGGATGATCTCCCTAAGCATGCAACAAAGCTCCCTAATCGTGATTTGCATAATCAAACTCAACTGGCTAATGAGCTAAACCTTCAAATCGTACACTGATATGTACATTTTGGTAAAAGTTTTGCTAATTTTTGTCAAGTGATGTGCACATTGGCTTACAATTGTTGCAGGACTTGTTGGCAATTCCAAGGTTGCCTACTCTGCAGCAACTTGGGTTTCTGACTATTTTAACCATTACAAGCTAGGAGAGGCTTCGGAAGGCTGTTGACCATAATGCCGCGTTGTCCTGGTGGATCTTGAATGTCCATTATCTACTTGTGTACTATTGAGTTGATGATCAAAAAAAGGGTTACAATTTATGAGCCCCCCTTCTGACTAGCCAGTGACAGAAGGCTGCCTTGAAGACAGAGCTTGGCATTGATATTTGTTTGTGCAGGAAAAAGGGGAAAAATGCAGAGCGAAGAGCCGGTTGACCTTCATCACCAACAAGAGTACGTTATAGTATCAGGTTTCATGGGCAATGCACAGAAACTGGGCAACAGCTGGGCAAAGAACAGGGCAAAGTAGATATGGAAGCAAAAGACTGTAAGTTTGAAAACTTGGTACCGGAATGCTGAGCATGGAGCGGGTACTGGGACTTGTGCTGCTGATGCTGTCAAGGATCCTGGGCTGTTGAAATGCAAGGAGGTGAGGGCAAGCAAATGATCCACTCTATAGCCAAGGATGGCGACGGGTCTTCTTCACACTTTGGAGACCACCACGAGGACGGTGGACTTTTACTCCACCACAGTTGCAATGATGTGCAAGATCACGTGATTCCACACAATGCTCGTTCCAGTCCAGATCGCCTGACAATCCAGTCCTCCCGTGGCTGCGTTCACACCACTCCTGGGCCATGTCCAGACTTGCTGAGTGGCTGTACTGCACTCCATGTCACGGTCAGGTAATGGGCGGTTTTCTCAGGGCTATCACATGTCTACAAAAAAATGGTCAAGCTTGAGATTTTTGCACATTCAACACCTCAGTGCAGTGCAGGGGTGAAGCATCCAGATCGGGACCCTTCAAGGCAAAACCCTAATCAAGTCCTAAGAAATTCGAGAAAATGAGATGTTCATCTTTTTCAAGTCTTTTTGTGGTATTCTTCCATGTCTACGCAAAACGATTCAAAGTCTTGCACAAAAACTAAGTACCCATTGTCAAACTAGTCATACGGTTGAAGAGTATACCAAATTACTTTTTTTAAGCATTCTTGGATGTACTTCATCCGAATCACGCACCTACATTGAGTATCTCAAATCATTCATTGTCCACATTCTCCCTGCGTGCACTTGTAGGGGTTAACAGCTTGGTTAGAAATGAACCTATGGTATTTAAGAAAGTCACGTTTAGGACCATTGGTGACAATTGTTTTCTTTTCGATTTGATATTTATAGCAGGCAGTGCTTGAAACTTACTACTTCTCTGGTATAATTGCGATATTGTTTCAGACCCTGCACCAAGGTGGACAACGTAATGGTCACGGAGTATGAAACACTGAACAGGCTGGGGGAAGGGGAAACATGAAACTTCGGAGTTCAAACAGGTTTTTGTTTCCTGATAATACTGTACCTTGTTGTGTATCTGTAAAGCATTGACTTGTTTCTTAAGGTAGAGAGTTTGTTCTCAGCGTACCCCAATTCTGACCCCTACTTTTTGGGTTCTCCACCCACAGTTGAACCCAAAGTGGAGCAGTGAATGTCTCTTGCACAAGCAAATTCTGCCACATTTCAAGTGCTAAGCTACTTTGAAATGGTTGTAATAGGGACCCTCAAGTGCCAATATAGGAACACACCCAAGCAGTTTCAAGGTTAGTCTAAAGTTGTTAATAGGGACCCTGAGCCTCAACCTCGCCATTTTATATAAAATTATTTACAATATTTTTTTTTCTCAAAAAGTACATTTCAGGACAAGTTGTTGAAAGGATAAGCCTACTGATTTTTTTCTTGAATTTTCCAAGACCTTGAGGTACCCCAAACCCTTAAACGCTCAGGTATGGGTCTGTCTACCCTAATAGATGTTGTGAGGTCACGTTAACATATATAGCTCTCTGTCAGTTTGAGTGGAGTTGTTAGGTTACTGTACTATCATTTATTGTTTTAGACATGTGAGCTGGTGAATTGTTGATGTAAGGGGTTCTCCTTGTATGTTGGGATTTTGATACAATTAAAAACATCCCATGTGTCAACAAGAAGGAAAAACAGCAGCAACCAAGCAAAAAAGGTTAGGACACAATGCAAAAGCACTTGCAAGGGATGGAATAGCAAGAAATGCATTTGAGATGTTCCACTCCTTTGAGTTGCAAAGTGGTACATCAACTTGCAATCGTCCTTAAACCAACTATCAACATTCTTTAACCCTTCTTCGCTATAGACGTCAACCAAAAAACTCAAGATGGCTAACGCTTATCTTTCTGGAACTATTGGTTCCTAACAACCAATGATTGTGCACGAAATTATTGGATTCTTTTTAGAAGGGGATGAAGCAGCTCCTTAAGAATGATTTTTTTTCATGGTTGTTTTCACTGCTTGAAATTAAAATACTCAAAACGTCATTTGTTTGGAATTCAGTTTTTTTAAAAAGGAACAAACGTAGCACTGTATGACATGAAAAAGGAAAAACAAGGAGTTCTGTTAAATAGAGATGTACTCAATCCCAAGGTATGCAACGGAATCAGCACAATGCCAGTAAATGAAAGAGCCTCTATTCCACAAATGAGAGCATATACCGAAGTAGAGTCATACGGTGATCGCTGGTGCCAATGGTATTATTTCGTAGTAACAGAAGGTACACGATCTGCGAAAAACAGATGCAATTGTGACTCACGTTGTGTGCTGACTATAAACAATGCTAACTATGAACAACCTCTGATGCGCAGTGAATTTGAGGCTCTATGAGGCAGAGAGATTCTTCTGGATGGGCAGGCTGCCCTCATAAGACACCGAAGGACAGCCACCCCGTTTGATAAGGCGCGGTCCAACTGGAGGTCCTCCCTTCTTGGGACGGATATCCTGCATCAAAACACACGTTCAAAAGCACTGCTCAGAACCAGAACTCCAATTTCACCACCCCATCAGTAGAGGCCATCAAATCAAAGATGGTAAATCTACAATCCTGTCTCATAATTTTAAGGATACCAACGCATCTATTCAGAAAACCTGGCCCTGGTTGGACCCGAAAATCACACTCGTGCATAATGGTTAAAATGCTGGACATGACGCAAATAGTATCATCACTATGTATCCCCTCCGCGAGTGTTTTTGAATTCCACTGTCTCAGCTACAACCGAACGCCTTTGCTTGCAACAAGGAGTAAGACATGAAGACGTCAGATGGCATGCCTGATCGAAAATAGAAATAGGAATAGCAAGTGTAGCGCATGCGTTCGGCACATCCACAATTCCAGAAATGCGACCCTCGCAAGGGCAACAGGACAGGAGCAAGTAGACCTGCCAGCCACAAAGCCACCGAACATATTGCAGGTCATTCAAAAACAGTGAGCGGCACAGTGGATTTCAGTGAGTCTAAATTTCAATTTCTATTCAGTTACATTTCATCCCTACTTTGTTGGGACAAAACGGAATTTCTAGTAGGTCTCTCCATGCAAACTTCTTAAGCTCTCTCGTTCTTAGTCTCCAATGCTCGATGATGTTCAGCTCGATTGTTAAAAATACTAGCTGGAGAATTTTGGAGATGGCACTCCCGCAATGGAAGAGCAGAGAACCGCGACCTCCCCCCATAATGATTTTTTGCAAAAGAAATGCAAAGGAAATTTAAATAACTGGCACTGATTGGAGGGAGGAATAAGAAAGTGAACCTGCTCCTTGGAGTAGCCAAACTTGGAAAGGTAGTCAATGCAGTTGAGCACCGCCCGTTTGTAAGCAATGCTGGCGTCCAGGTAATGCTGCTTGCCGTTCTCATCCACGCTCAAGCCCTCGAACACCAACCACTCGGAGAAGCGAGGCTCCAGAGGGCCGATTTCGAAAATGGGGTTCACGTGGAGCTTGGTTGGTCCCATGGGGGTCAAGTACTGCTCCATTCCTCCTCGGATGATCGAGCACCTGCGAACAAAAAAGCACATCAGCAACAATAGATAAACTCAAAAAAAGCCTCTGAGGAATAACTATATGAATATTTTGCTTCAGCTCGAGATTAAACGAAGATACCGAACGATGACACGCTGGCTATAAACCACTCAGACTATCAACAAGATCTCCAAAACTACGATAAAAATACTACCAATGTTCTATGGATGTGTCGCCAAGACTGAAACCACAAGAGCATGAAGCAGAAAAAGAAGGCCAGTGATTTTGTGTGTGTACTTGAGCTCGAGAAAGCCGCTCATCTCGATGGCGCCGCAGAAGGAGACCTCGCCATCACCTTGCGAGAAGTGCATGTCGCCCATACTGAGATTGGCTCCCTCAATGAACACCGGGAAGTACACCTTGCACCCCCTGCTCAAATTCTTGATGTCGCAGTTGCCGCCGTTCTCTCGTCCGGGAATGGTTCGACACGCTTCCGAGGCGATCCTCTCCCAGTCCTTCGACCCCTTTTCCACCTACGCAAAAAAACACGGTCATGTCCGGAATCAGCTCAGAACTGGAGCAGCCACATGAGGTTGCTTTTGCTACAATTTACCACCTTAATGAAACTTTTGAACTGCATACTGTGCACTAAAGTGCATGTTGACGAAAATACCCGTTTCGAAACATGTTTCAAAATGACCAAGTATCATTTTGAGCTTGAGTTTCAGCTTTTTATCTGTTTATAATTCGTATGGTGAAAACTCGGGTTTTAAGAATAGGTCTCCATTGTAGATATTGATTAAAAAGTCCTTTTGCTCTCGGAATGTTGTTCAAGAAAAAGAAGGAGAAACGACGATCTTAAGGGATGATCATGTGTGTATACCTTTCCGAGAAGAGCTCCCGTGGTCTGAGGAAGAAGGGCAAGTGGTCGGGTGTGCAGATGCTTGCCTAGAGTGATCGAAGTCTCGCCCTCCTCGACAAGCGCTTTCTCCCGTTCATTCCAGATATCGAGCAGCTCTTTCGACGGAGCCGTACCGATAAGGCCCGGGTGAATGAGGCCCGGGAAACGCACCCCTGCACAAAGAATCACGGACAACAATCATCTCGGTACACGTCAGACAAAACTGCTTCGTAATGCAACACGAGCGCAAATTTGGCAGTGATTGCAAGCAAAGAATCAAGGTGACAAAGTTATGAGTGTTGCGGGCACCTGGGATGTGGCGAGACGACGTCCAGATACCCTCGAAATCCCAGATGGCTTTGCAAGCGTTGGGGAAGTGGTCGGTGAGGAATCCTCCGCCGTTCTCACGATCGAAAATGCCCGTGAACCCCCACTCGTCGCCCGGCAGTGGACCCAGGTTCAGAATCTCCACCACCAGCAGGTCGCCGGGCATCGCCGCTCGACCGTCCGTGTCGGTCACCCGTATCGGCCCACTCAAGTTGTGAACCTGCAACCGGTTCAGTACTGATCAGTAATGGATTCCAAACTACTTTAGGAGGCAAACAACGATGGGCGCTTCTAGCATTGGAACAGAATGGGGACCTCAACAATAGCGTGCAAAATTGTGAGGTATTTTGAATCCCATCTTCGCAAGAGTAGAGGCAAATTAGCTTTCTCTATTGAAAGCATCAAGATGGGCTGGGGTTAGATGACATGCAGAGAGGCAATATCGCATCGTTTTTACATTCCAGGGTTAGAGCAGGGTAAGAGTAATGATTTGCCCCCTAATTTGGTATTCGTTCAATGGTATCCTCCTCCGGGGTTCTAGCTTAAACCAGGGCGGAGGAGTTCTAACTTAAACCAGGGTCTCTGAATCCAAATTTGAATTCAGAAATTCAATTTCCTGATGGTATATATCTAAACACTCACATTTTCTGGCAGGTGAAGAAGTTGGAATTTTCTACCCTGGCCCTACATAACGGCATGCCATCTAACCTCAGCCATCAATCAAGATGTGTCTCCAACCACAAAGCATATTAAAGGTCGGTTTCCAGGTCGGAAGAGAGATGTTGAAGGAATGCGCGTGTTTCATCACATGCTGAAATCTGTCTGACGATGAGAATTTCTATAGAAGGTAGTGGCTGAAACCCGAAAAGCGATGGAGGTGGCAGCCATAGCCAAAAGGGTAAGGTGAGGGGGCACAAAGTACCGCGGTGAGGTCGACGTTCTTCATGTCCTCGGCGCTGTCATTGTTGCCGATCTGCCTGCCGGTCCAGTCCACGGTCTCCACGCGGAACACCTCGCCCTCCTCCACGGTCCCCACAATCGGAATCTCCGGGTGCCATCGGTTGTGCAGCGGCACGGTCTGCTCCCACGGCTTCTTGTTAGGGTCCACGGTCACTATCGCCCGGGGTGTCTTGATCAACGGCGCCATGGATCGATTTCTGCTCACAGCAACATGCACTCAAACGTATCACAATTCGTGCTCTCCCCTTAAAAACATGCAGCTACGACCCATGCAAAATGCAGCTACGTCCTGCTACAACCAAAGCCATGAATGCATGGGTCAGATGAGCAGCAATCGATTAATCTCAATTCCAGAGCAGCTAGTAGTGGCAAAGAGATCGCTATTACTCACGAAAAGCTGCACTCTGACACCTTCAAGAGCCGAGAGTTGTGTGACGCGGCGACAAGAGCAGGAGTTGGAGGCTCCGAAATGGCCACGACTATATTTTATGCACACAGACATGGAAATACGACTAAAGAGCAGGCAAAGCGGATTACCGAGACACAGGAAGCGGTTACTAGCCGTGGCTGATCGATGAATACAAGAATTTCTCCTTGAAGGTCCTAATTGAGACGTGCACCTCGCTCTTCTACAGGAAAAGATGGATGCAACTGAATTTCATTTCAACTAAGTATGTCTATCCCCTTGCAGTCTGTACTAGAATCCAGTCGAAGCAAAGTAATCAATACACATGGCAGGGCAATCAGCAAAATACACTTCCTCGTCTACCCAAAGCAACGACGTTGCAGAGTTCTGAAGCGGTCGCATGGTAAGTTAAGTGGATAGATAGCAAACCCACCTGGAGATGAAATGTGAGCGATTGGTTCGTAGAGGAATGATATCCGAGGGGCGTGACGGAATCTCCGACGCTTGCTCACTTAGCTGGAGATTGACCACCTCCTCTCCCCAGAAGCGAAATTTTTGAGTGCGCTCTAAGTTTAGAGCATGCAATTCGAAGGCTGGGTCTGTGAAGGAAAAGGCATCGACGGAGCGAGTGGCTTTGCCGACGGAGAGGCTATGCCAAGTGCAGTTCGACTTGCCAGGAATCTCGGAAAAAGGTTAGGATTCCCAGGACCTATTGTAGGTGCCGAAAATTCTGATGGAAGAATAATGCCCTGCAGAAGAGTAGGGGATGCTGTTATTAACCCCTAAATGCGCAAGGCACCACATTCTGGTGTCCACAAAAATTTCTTTTAGAAAAAGTTGTGCAATGAAGTTAGTTTCATCATTCAAATTCAATGTCCTTTATATCTTATTCCATTTGTTTTTGGTGAAAGGTTAACTACAAGCATACATTTTTTGTCATGCATAGTGTTGTGAATAGTGTCATGAATAGTATTGTGAATAGTGTCACAGAGCTTATGAGAAGTTGCCACATTGAAAAGACGGGCATCAAATTGAGTAAAAGGTGACGATTTCCCTTGGGCACTCCCTTGGGCAATAAAGGCCTTTTTTCTGAAATTTTGACATCTAACAAAATCTAAAAGTGCTTTTGGACTAATTTCAATTGGAATGTCTTTGTTATTAAAATTAGAATCTATTCACCGTTGAAAATCTTTCATTTGTAATGATTTTTGGTCAATAATTGAAGTTGGAAATTTCTTTGTATTAGACGATTGCGTTTTGACAGTTGCGTTGCAGGCTCATTTGTGAAATTGTAATCATGGATTTGGAAGAGGGGCCATTGGTTTTGAAGTAACAATAATAAACACTAAAACATCCTAAGTGGTTGTTTCCCAATTTTGTATCCAAAAATTGCCAATTTGCATTAGAAGTTTTGGGCAGCTTTAGAAAAAGCAAAAAATTCCATACTCATCATCATTCAATCACAAATATCTTAAAATCCGCGAGACCATTTTAAATTTTTTTGGGTAGTGTCATCTAGAAACCTTGAAATTCAAGATGCAACAATTATAATTTTGTTTTAATGTTTAATAATAATCTTACAAGGACAATTCAAAAACTTCAAAACTACCTTCTGAAAACAAGAAAAACACCCTTGGGCATTTAGGGGTTAATTCGGAACAACTCTTTTGAGACGGGTCATTGTGACTCCAGATTTCCAACGCGGTGTATCTGAACTCTGAAGGTGAATAGCCTTTAGCTTACATTTTGTTTTTTTGTGGCACCCAGCAATGCAAGCAGGTGAGGAAAAATTGGGCAGAATTGGATAGAACCAACATGTGCACATTCATCCGTAAAGTATACTATATTTGTAGTTTTCATCCAACGTTTAGTGAATCTAGTATATGCTTGGTAAGGAACCCGGAAATTTCCTCCATTTTTCTCTCAACTTTTCTAGTGTTATGATAGCCAAAAGCAATTTGAGGAAAGATTTTGGCTGAAATTTGCTAGAAATTTAAACGTTGAGTCTGAAATCAACAATCACTTTTTGGCTTGAGTGTCCTAGCTAATTGTTTTCTGACAAATATTTGGTACAATCTTAAGTTAGGAACACCCATAAGCGTTAGTGTCCCCATAACTGTCACCAGTACTCCATAACCGTCACCACTAAAATCTTGGAAAATTTGTAGAAGTAAATAGATGTAATCACATGATGTACAACATGTGAACATGAAACCTTAGTGTTGGTTATGGGTACAATAGCACTTTGCTCTTTAAAAATTCACAACTTATTCTCATAGTATCCAAATAATACATTTGAAAGTGCAAACTCATGATTTTTTCAGTTGCTAGTAGGATCCTATAGTTTGCTAGACGTTTACTAATAGTCATCATGTTCAAAATCCTTAAACTCACGCTTATGGGCGCTCCTACCTTACCTCATGTTGACATAGGATACATTACTCTAAACAAAATTGGAGTGGAGGTTAATTTGTGGTACCACTTTATGGGCTTTATGAAGAAACAAATAACAAAGTCTTTGACCCAAAAATAGACTGGCAAGCAACTTTGTGACTGTGTTCGGAAAGCAGCAATTGACTATGCCAAGGCTACGTGGAATGAGACGTTTTCAAAAGGGCATGACATTAAATCGTGCCCACAAAAGTGGGCCTGGCTGACGTGGTGTGTGGGGCGGGGCAAGGGCTTGCCCGCAATCCCGTTGTTTGGTCAGTCCACAGCATCCTGCACAGTACATTGTCCACTTTGTTGTAAGCAGTACACTGTCCACTTTGTTGTGAGCAGTACACTGTCCACTTTGTTGTGCGCAATACACTATTTACTACTTCTTGCGCAATACACTAAGCCCATTCTATTCAAAACACAATTTGTAAGGAAAAGTGGGGGATTTGTCCTATATTGTTTGGCACTGTGGGTGACTTACTCTGGGTACAAGAAGGACCACTTGAGAGAGAAGAAATATACAACCTCACTTCTTACTAAGTGGATAATCAACACCAAGAGCAAGAATTGCCAAGCACTTTGGTCTTCTCAATAATATGCTCATGTTTGAAACATGTGAAAACATCAAAATGCCCCTCAATTTTGTACACCTCAAAGATTTGAAATATTAGATATATCCTTGAATTTTTGTATAAATGTCAATTATACCCCTAGTATTTTGGAGAAATATCAAGAATGCCCCTGAATTATTTTAGAATATCACCCCTATGCTATTTTAAACATTAAAAAATCCTTTGATTTTGTGTAAGAATGTCAATTGAAATATGCCCTTGAATTTTGAAATATCACAAATTCCCCTAGTTTTTTTATGTTTTTTGATTGCAATTTTTTTCAAATATTGGATGACAACAAAAATTACTATGTAGTCAATACAATGACTTTAGCCACAATAAACCTACTTGCAAAAACCCTAAATCCTTACCAAATATTTTTTTACACCTACAATTACAAATAGTATATGCCAAGTTTTAGTAACACCTTTTAATTATAAACGGCTCTTTAGGTTGGCCTCAACTCAAATAATGGTCTTGGAAAGATTTGGGAAATTGAAAATAAGTTGGTTATTGTACACAGGTGTGGCTAACTTTAGCAAAACCTACACCCAAATATTTTTTTCTAGGTGCAAATATTGTGAATACCAATGTTAAATTTCAAAGTTTGGCACATTTAACACTATTTTTCAAAGTTAAGGTAAGTATGAAAATTACTTTCAAGACCACTAATTTGTTGCTAATCAGTGAGGAACCTTTGAACTTCATCATATTTGTGGAATCTTGTGAGTCTTAATAATTCTACTTGAAATAGCTATGACTTGTTTTTGATAGAGAGTCCAAGACTGGTGGATATTAAAAGAATTTGAAGCACAAAATGTTGGGTGAGTTCTTACAAATCTAGAATTGGAGAAAAACTTGAAAGAGCGTGTCTAGCATTGCTCATTTCCTCTACTACGTCAAGATATGTGGAAAAGACTTGCGATAGTTCATATCATTAATCATTCAAAGCTTTGGAATAAACAAAGAAGCTTGCACTTCAACTAGATTCAAAGAGTTGCATTGAAAATTCAAGTGAGATGGGCAATGGAATAATCTATATAGTTCTAGTATGGTGTCAGGTTGAGAGGAGCGCGCTTTGGGAACACACAAGGTGTCTTGCTGCGATTTGTGCGTTACTGACTAAAATTTTCTTTGCTCTTGATCTTCAAATCTTCAGATCTTCAATCTTCTGTTGGCCTATCTTGTGGCTGACTCTAGAGGTATAAGGGACAAGGTATGGATAAAAACCTATTGGATACAAGACGGGTAGATCGGGACAGCAAACACGAGCTGCCGTTCGTATGACGGGATCCTAAAATCAAATTCACGATCTGCTGGCCAAAACTTCAAATTGTGAAAACAGAGCAAGTCTTGACCATGTGGGTGATCAATCTCACTTTGTCACCACAACAATAAATGGGGTTAAGTTTGGTTTAACCCAAACTGCCCGTAACAAGGTTTACAAAACAGAATGGAAATGAATTCACAAACGAGCCTCCAAAACCGGTTAGGAATAATAAAGCTACATCTCACACATACATAAAAAATAAACCCAAAACATTCCTCTTGAAATCTTCATATCTTCAGATCTTCAAGTATTCATGTCTTCAGGTCTTCATGTTTTAATAAAAACAATAAAAAAATCACAAATAACAAGTCCTAGAAAAGCAGCGACCTTCTATCTAGTGCCACAAATGGCTCAAAGATTCAAATGCTAAGTATAATAGCAGTTTAAAAAACTCTTCTAATCCTCTAACATCCCTCTAAATTTCATCTCAATCTAAGATATTGTCCAAAAGTTATGCAGGTTCAAAATAAAGGCTCTTCTTCCTCTTTACAAACTAAACACTGCTGCTATAAACTTCTATAACTTTTGTTCTATATATCACCCATAGAAACATAATATCAATTTAAAAAGATGATATCACTGGCTACAACCTAAAAAATTTTCACTTCAAAATAAAACTTTGTCCGAAAGTTCTAGTCAATTAAAATGTGGGTCTCAATTTTTTAGAGAGCACCCAAATCCCCAACTTCTACCCACTATAACTTCTTCAATAAAACTTCAAATGAAATGATCAAAGACAATTTGGAAAGCTATGACAACAAACTATCACTCCTAAAAATCTGAAAAGAAAATTTCATACTGTCCAAAAGTTGTAGCTCTTCAAAGTTTCGGCCTTCTCATAACAAAAGAGCAACCACCTCCATCCTTCACACCTCCATAGCTTTCTCTTCTAAGCTTTAAATCTAAAGTTTAAAAATTTTCTAGAAAGCCAAGACTAAGGTGAACACTCCCTTCAAATCTTCTTGCAAAATGATATACAGATCATAAGTTATGGCTTGTCAAAATCTCAGCTTTTTTTCATAGTTTGGCTTTTTGACTCCAAAATTTGAACACTCATAACTTTTGCATCACAACTTCAAATCAAACTTGCAAACTTATTTTGAAAAGATAATCACAAAAAAAAAAATTCTTTTAAATTTCAATTCAAAATCATGTATACACAAAAAATTCTCTCACATCAAAGTTTTGGAATTTTTCCGTTCTTCTCCACCAACACTCATACATTAATTTCCAATAACTAAGGAATCTTTCTTCCATAATTTTGACCTCATCTAAGGTATGGAGATGGGGCACATCAGCTCATGCCTCTCTCTATCCTAACCCTATCATAGATGCCAAATCTTTTTTTCCTTTCACATCTTTCCCATTGATTTCTAAACATTTAGTATTTTTATTCAAACAAAGGCAAAATGTATGAGCTTTCCAAAACATCTAGATAAACATATGAAAATGATTAAGTTATAATATAAACACCACTGTAAAGTGGCCACATGCCCTTGCGGGCATATAATAACGTCAGACGCTTGTCTTCAGTTGCCAAGTCGTGGACTTGGTTGGCTGGAGAAGCGGTCGTCTCTGGCCAACCGCCGGTCCGGGTTTGAATCTCATCGGACTCTTTGAGCGGTGATGGCGGCTCACGGCTTGGCAGCTAGTGAAGCAGGAAATCGGCCTAGCCAACCCGTTACCTACCCCCCTGAATTGTGCATGTACCGCGCAAGCGCGATTCGTTTGTTTTTCTTCATCGCCTCATAGAGCAGCCGATACGGTTTGCTGCTGCCTTCCACCGGCGTGATGAAGTAGACCTTATCGAAGTAGATGGGATCGACTTCTTCGAGATCGACGAATTGTTCGATATCGATGGTCCGGCCTTTCTCCGGTTTGATCGCTTCGAGCTCTTTATCGGCGATCATCACGTACTCATCTTTACCCACTTCAATGCCGCGAGACGTGTCGTCGTAATTGATTTCCTTGCCCGTATCAGGGCAGATCAATTTGCGGCGAAGTCGGCAGGAGCCGTCTTTGCTAAGAAGGTGAAAACTGACATTCTTTTCGCGAACTGCGGTTTCAAGCTGAATCGGAATGCTGACCAGTCCAAAGCTGATCGCACCCTTCCAAATCGGGCGTGCCATGGTTGCTCCAGCGCAGGTTAGACGCCGACAAGCTTCCGAAGATCGACTCGATGTTTCTCGAAGTCAGCCCACGGATCTGTCTTGCGTTTCTGCAAGTAACGCGGCGCTGTATCAACCGTGAATTGAGCACCAGATTTCAAACGACCGAGCTCATCCCATGAGATCGGCATGGAAACGGGCGCGCCGGAGCGAGCCCGCGTGGAATATGGCGCAACGGCGGTAGCCCCCAGGCCGTTGCGATGATAGTCGATGTAGATTTTGCCGCCGCGCAAGTCTTTGCGCATGTTGGCTACAAACGTGTCATCTCGCTTGACCATTTCATTGGCGATTTCGCCGCAGAAGTTTTTTGTTGTGTCCCAGTCTATATCGGAAACAATCGGCAGAACTAGATGCAGACCTTTACCCCCTGATGTCTTAATCAGGGGATCCAGCTTGATCGACGACAGGTGTTTCTGGAGCTTTTTAGCGCCGCTCACGACGTCCTTCCAGGAAACGTCCGGGCCCGGATCAAGATCGAAGATAAGTTGATCCGGATGGTCGACTTCACTGTTGTGACATTGCCAACTGTGAATCTCGAGAATCCCAATCTGCACTAAACCTCTAAGCCCCTCTGCATCATGAATCGTGACGTGATAGCCTTTCGAGTGGCCGTAGCTGACATTCACCTTGTCGATCGAAGCCGGCATGCCGTCGGTAAAATTGCGTTGAAAAAAGCACTTGGCGGTCTGGCCTGCCGGGCAACGGACCAGCGCCAATGGCCGATCGGCTACATGCGGAAGCATCCACTCGGCGGCGATATCGTAGTAATCGGCGATCTGCTGCTTGGTGATGTGCTCATTTGGAAACAGCTCTTTGTCCGGGTGCGTCAGGATAATCTTATGACTCGACGAAGATACGTCTTTGCCTGCGGGCGCCGTGTTGGAGATCGAGGCACGCTTATCCTTTGTTCGCTCTGGCTTTGCTTTTTTCTCCACGGCCGACGGTCGCGACTTTGACCGGGTGTCGGCAACTTCCACTTGCTCAGGATCAATCGGCTTTTCGCGAACGACTTGACCTGCAGGCTTGTCGGACCGAAGCGCGACGAAGGCGGGATGCCTCAACACGCCGTCACGGGTCCAGCCAGTGAAGTTCACTTCGCACACGAGCGATGGTTTTGTCCAATGTGCCTCGCGCTTCTCACGCGCGGGGAGCGGGCCGTCCACTGGCGACGCGTCAATGGCGTCTTTACTCAGCGTCGTATGCAAGCTTTTCAAAAGCTTATCGTTAAATCCGGTACCGACTCGGCCGGCGTACATCAGCTTTTTGCCTTCGTAATATCCGATTAGCAAAGAGCCGAAGCTGCTGCGGCCGCCTTGTGGATCAGTCCAGCCGATGACCACGAACTCCTGACGCTTCGTGCATTTACTTTTCAGCCAAGTTGCATCGCGGCGGGGCACATACTTGCTGTCGGCTCGCTTGGAAACGATCCCCTCCAAGTGCATGTGGCAAGCTTTTTCAACGACTGCATCACCATCGCCGGCAACGTGCGAACTGTATTGAACGGCAGTCGTGAGTTTGCTGCGGGTCAAAAGTCTTTCGAGCGCCGTTTTGCGTTCGATCAGTGGCGTGTCGCGCAGGTCGGAGCCGTCTAAGAAGGGCAGATCAAAAACGTAATAAACCAGCGTCGCTTTTGCGCCGTCTTTGACCAACGCCTGCAGCGCCTGGAAATCCGTGTGGCTCGCCTCATCGACTGCACAGAGTTCGCCGTCAATGACGGCGTTTTCTGCCGCGAGCTTACTCAACGCTTTGACGATCGATGGAAATTTGTCGGTGTAATCGTTGCCGTTGCGAGTAATCAACTGCACTTTGCCGGCTTTTACAAAGGCAAGAATGCGGTACCCGTCGAACTTGATTTCGTGGAGCCATTCCTTGCCACGCGGCGGGTGCTCGCTGAGCACTGCCAACTGCGGCGATAGCTTTGTCGGCATCGCGGTAGCCGAGGTCTTTTCTGTGGATGCGATTAGCTTGCGACGCGGCTTCTCGGTTTTTTCGGAGCGATTGCTACGCCAGACGGAATCGCGCTGATCTGCAATCTCTTCAAGTGAGCGACCTGTCTTGACGCTCTTCGCGTTTAATTCCGTCACGTTCGCAGTGTCGCTGGCGTACTGATCCGCGACCTTGAAAAGCAGCCAGTTCTTCCCGCCATCGCCGAATTTGCCGTGCATGCGAACCAAGGCCCATTCGCCCTTTAGTTTTTCACCGTTGAGGTGAAAGTGAATCTTGCCATTCTCGATTCCTTCCGATGGATCACCAATCGGCTCCCAAGTGCCTTGGTCCCACAGCATCACCGTGCCCCCGCCGTACTCACCGGCAGGAATGATTCCTTCGAAACCGCCATAGTCGAGCGGATGGTCCTCGACCTGAGCGGCCAACCGTTTATCCTTTGAATTAAAACTCGGGCCTTTCGGGACGGCCCAACTCTTCAACACGCCGTCGGCTTCTAAACGAAAGTCATAATGCAGTCGGCTTGCATCGTGCTTTTGAACGACAAATCTCAGGCCGGTGCGCTTCGCCTGCGCGACTTTTCCGCGCGGTTCCGCTGTCTTTTTGAAGTCACGTTTGCGCTGGTAATCGGCCAAGCTCATTCGATCATCAAGCTAGCGCGCGGCGCTATCGGGCGCGCATCAGGCATTGCCGGATCGCAGACGTCCCACAATGTGGGCCGACGCTGTTTTTGGAACCAAAACGCGGGTTCGTTATGCTTCGACCGTGCTGACACGGGTGCACAGCTATGTGCTGCAGGGAATCGACGCAGTTCTTTGCGAAGTCGAAGTCGATGTTACGCAGCGCGGCATGAGCAAGATTTATCTCGTTGGTCTGCCGCAGGCTGCAGTCAAGGAGTCTGTCGAACGCGTCCGCCGCGCGATGATCAATAGTGGTTTTCCGTTTCCAAGTCACACCGTCGCTATTAATCTTGCGCCGGCAGATCTGAAAAAGGACGCGGCTGCGTTGGACCTTCGGTCGCCGTCGGCATCTTGCGATCCATCGGCGCGATCAGCACTGAGAAACACAAAAACATTTTGATGGCCGGCGAACTCGCGCTCGACGGCCGACTGCGGAAGATCAAAGGTGCGCTGTCCTTGGCCATGCTGGCTAAGCAACGCGGATTCGAAGCGGTGATCCTCCCCGCTGAAAATGCGCGTGAGGCGGCCGTCGTTGACGGAATGGTAGTCTACCCGTGTAGCAATCTCGGTGAGGTCGCCGCGCTGCTGAACGATCAACTGCCGATCGAGCCCTTCCATTTGAACGGCGACGCGTTTCAAACAAGCCAGTTTTCCGCACATTTGGATTTCGCCGATGTGCGTGGCCAGGAGGCCGTCAAGAGAGCGGTCACCGTCGCCTGCGCGGGCAGCCATAACATTCTGCTGATTGGTCCGCCGGGCACGGGTAAAACCATGTTGGCGCAACGGATGGCCGGAATCTTGCCGCCGCTTCAGCCAAGTGAGTCGCTTGAGACAACGCGAATCTATTCCGCACTCGGCCTGCTGCCCGAAGGCGTGGCACTAATGGACGCAAGGCCTGTGCGCTCGCCGCACCACAGCGCCACCGCACAGGCGTTGGTTGGCGGCGGCAGCATCCCCAAGCCCGGCGAAGTGTCGCTCGCTCACCATGGGATTCTTTTTCTTGACGAATTCCCCGAATTCAGCCGGCATGTCCTGGAGATGCTTCGCCAACCGCTCGAAAGTGGCGAAGTCACCGTGGCGCGGGTGCACGGATCCGTCAAATTCCCCGCTCGTTTCATGCTGGTCGCAGCGATGAACCCCACGCCAAGCGGCTTTAACGACGACCCTCGAGCGCGAGAGAAATACATGAGCAAGCTGTCCGGCCCGCTACTCGATCGAATCGATCTCCACGTCGAAGTTCCATCGGTCGCTTATCAGGATCTGACAAGCAAGCGGCCGGGCACAAACAGCGAATCCATGGGGGCGGCAGTCCGGCGGGTACGTCAGATACAGCTGGAGCGTTTCGGAAGCGCACAGACGAACAGCCAGATGAACAGCAAGCAGCTTCAGTGTTTTGCCGAGCTCGATGACGCCAGCCTGCTGTTAGTCAAGCAGGCAATGAGCGAGCTGGGGCTGAGCGCCCGAGCGTACGACAAGGTTCGACGCGTCGCCCGCACATTGGCCGATCTGGACGAAACCAGCAAAATCGGTGAGCATCATGTCGCTGAGGCGGTTCAGTACCGCCTGCTCGATCGTCGGAAATAAGGTCCAAACATGAACATGCGATATCTGCCTGCACTCTTGCTCACCTCGGTTTTTTCGCTCGCTACCCTTCGAGCGGAGATGCCTGCCACGCAGCCTTCGTCCGGCGTGCTCAGCTTCTCCGCGAAGTCGCTGGACGGCAAAAATGTGAATCTTTCCCAGTACGCCGGCAAGGTGTTGTTGATCGTCAATACTGCCAGCAAATGCGGCAACACGCCTCAATATGCCGATCTGCAATCGCTTTTCGACAAGTACAAAGAGCGCGGATTCATGGTGCTGGGCTTTCCGGCGAACAATTTTCATGAACAGGAACCCGGCACGAATAAGGACATCGCCGAGTTCTGCACGCAAAAATATGGCGTCACGTTCGACATGTTCGAAAAGATCGACGTGCTCGGCGAGCACAAATCGCCGCTATACCATTATCTGACCGACGCCGACACCGATCCGAAGTTCGCCGGTGACATCACATGGAATTTCGAGAAATTCCTAGTCGATCGAAATGGCAAGGTGGTTCAGCGTTTCAAGCCAAAAACCAAACCCGCCACGCCTGAGGTGGTCAGTGCCATCGAGGCAGAGCTCGCCAAATAGCGGCCGGCTTCGCAACGTAGCGTCAAGCACGTACAATCGGCCCAATGCCGCCAAAGCTGTATCTCGAAACATTTGGCTGTCAGATGAACGTGCTCGACAGCG